>OU342837.1:11998561-12535200 GCA_910591585.2 Nysson spinosus
TCCCATAACTGATCATAACATTTAAAAGATACGTCGTCGGTGAAAATATTTTCAATTCGGACTTAGTCTCTGTAGGGAGAGGCTACCGAGAACCGTTACCGACGAAGACTTTCTGATTAATTTAAAAATCAACCGTAAGAGATAGAGCCGTGGTTTATTAAGCAAAAGTGCTTCAAATACGCTCCTATAACTCAATCTAACATTTAAAAGGTACCTCGTCGGTGAAAATAATTTCAGTTCGGACTTAGATTTTTTCCTACCGAGTGGCTACCGTGAAGAGTCGCCGACGACGACTTTAGAAAGTATTTTAAAATCAACCGTAAGAGATAGAGCCGTGGTTTATTAAGCAAAAGTGCGTCAAATACGCTCCCATAACTGAACATAACATTTAAAAGATACGTCGTCGGTGAAAATATTTTCAATTCGGACTTAGTCTCTGTAGGGAGAGGCTACCGAGAACCGCTACCGACGAAGACTTTCTGATTAATTTAAAAATCAACCGTAAGAGATAGAGCCGTGGTTTATTAAGCAAAAGTGCTTCAAATACACTCCCATAACAGAACATAGCATTTAAAAGATACGTTGTCGGTGAAAATATTTTCAATTCGGACTTAGTCTCTGTACGGAGAGGCTACCGAGAAGCGCTACCGACGAAGACTTTCTGATTAATTTAGAAATCAACCGTAAGAGATAGAGCCGTGGTTTATTAAGCAAAAGTGCTTCAAATACGCTCCTATAACTCAATCTAACATTTAAAAGGTACCTCGTCGGTGAAAATAATTTCAGTTCGGACTTAGATTTTTTCCTACCGAGTGGCCACCGTGAAGAGCCGCCGACGACGACTTTAGAAATTATTTAAAAATCAACCGTAAGAGATAGAGCCGTGGCTTATTAAGAAAAAGTGCGTCAAATACGCTCCCATAACCGATCATAACATTTAAAAGATACGTCGTCGGTGAAAATATTTTCAATTCGGACTTAGTCTCTGTACGGAGAGGCTACCGAGAAGCGCTACCAACGAAGACTTTCTGATTAATTTAAAAATCAACCGTAAGAGATAGAGCCGTGGTTTATTAAGCAAAAGTGCTTCAAATACGCTCCTATAACTCAATCTAACATTTAAAAGGTACCTCGTCGGTGAAAATAATTTCAGTTCGGACTTAGATTTTTTTCTACCGAGTGGCTACCACGAAGAGTCGCCGACGACGACTTTAGAAATTATTTAAAAATCAACCGTAAGAGATAGAGCCGTGGTTTATTAAGCAAAAGTGCGTCAAATACGCTCCCATAACTGAACATAACATTTAAAAGATACGTCGTCGGTGAAAATATTTTCAATTCGGACTTAGTCTCTGTAGGGAGAGGCTACCGAGAACCGTTACCGACGAAGACTTTCTGATTAATTTAAAAATCAACCGTAAGAGATAGAGCCGTGGTTTATTAAGCAAAAGTGCTTCAAATACGCTCCTATAACTCAATCTAACATTTAAAAGGTACCTCGTAGGTGAAAATAATTTCAGTTCGGACTTAGATTTTTTCCTACCGAGTGGCTACCGTGAAGAGTCGCCGACGACGACTTTAGAAAGTATTTTAAAATCAACCGTAAGAGATAGAGCCGTGGTTTATTAAGCAAAAGTGCGTCAAATACGCTCCCATAACTGAACATAACATTTAAAAGATACGTCGTCGGTGAAAATATTTTCAATTCGGACTTAGTCTCTGTAGGGAGAGGCTACCGAGAACCGCTACCGACGAAGACTTTCTGATTAATTTAAAAATCAACCGTAAGAGATAGAGCCGTGGTTTATTAAGCAAAAGTGCTTCAAATACGCTCCTATAACTCAATCTAACATTTAAAAGGTACCTCGTCGGTGAAAATAATTACAGTTCGGACTTAGATTTTTTCCTACCGAGTGGCTACCGTGAAGAGTCGCCGACGACGACTTTAGAAATTATTTAAAAATCAACCGTAAGAGATAGAGCCGTGGTTTATTAAGCAAAAGTGCTTCAAATACGCTCCTATAACTCAATCTAACATTTAAAAGGTACCTCGTCGGTGAAAATAATTTCAGTTCGGACTTAGATTTTTTCCTACCGAGTGGCTACCGTGAAGAGTCGCCGACGACGACTTTAGAAAGTATTTTAAAATCAACCGTAAGAGATAGAGCCGTGGTTTATTAAGCAAAAGTGCGTCAAATACGCTCCCATAACTGAACATAACATTTAAAAGATACGTCGTCGGTGAAAATATTTTCAATTCGGACTTAGTCTTTGTAGGGAGAGGCTACCGAGAAGCGCTACCGACGAAGACTTTCTGATTAATTTAAAAATGAACCGTAAGAGATAGAGCCGTGGTTTATTAAGCAAAAGTGCGTCAAATACGCTCCCATAACTGAACATAACATTTAAAAGATACGTCGTCGGTGAAAATATTTTCAATTCGGACTTAGTCTCTGTAGGGAGAGGCTACCGAGAACCGCTACCGACGAAGACTTTCTGATTAATTTAAAAATCAACCGTAAGAGATAGAGCCGCGGTTTATTAAGCAAAAGTGCTTCAAATACGCTCCCATAACTGAACATAACATTTAAAAGATACGTCGTCGGTGAAAATATTTTCAATTCGGACTTAGTCTCTGTAGGGAGAGGCTACCGAGAACCGCTACCGACGAAGACTTTCTGATTAATTTAAAAATCAACCGTAAGAGATAGAGCCGCGGTTTATTAAGCAAAAGTGCTTCAAATACGCTCCTATAACTCAATCTAACATTTAAAAGGTGCCTCGTCGGTGAAAATAATTTCAGTTCGTACTTAGAATTTTTCCTACCGATTGGCTACCGTGAAGAGTCGCCGACGACGACTTTAGAAAGTATTTTAAAATCAACCGTAAGAGATAGAGCCGTGGTTTATTAAGCAAAAGTGCGTCAAATACGCTCCCATAACTGAACATAACATTTAAAAGATACTTCGTCAGTGAAAATATTTTCAATTCGGACTTAGTCTCTGTAGGGAGAGGCTACCGAGAACCGCTACCGACGAAGACTTTCTGATTAATTTTAAAATCAACCGAAAGAGATAGAGCCGTGGTTTATTAAGCAAAAGTGCTTCAAATACGCTCCTATAACTCAATCTAACATTTAAAAGGTACCTCGTCGGTGAAAATAATTTCAGTTCGGACTTAGATTTTTTCCTACCGAGTGGCTACCGTGAAGAGTCGCCGACGACGACTTTAGAAATTATTTAAACTCAACCGTAAGAGATAGAGCCGTGGTTTATTAAGCAAAAGTGCGTCAAATACGCTCCCATAACTGAACATAACATTTAAAAGATACGTCGTCGGTGAAAATATTTTCAATTCGGACTTAGTCTCTGTAGGGAGAGGCTACCGAGAACCGCTACCGACGAAGACTTTCTGATTAATTTAAAAATCAAACGTAAGAGATAGAGCCGTGGTTTATTAAGCAAAAGTGCGTCAAATACGCTCCCATAACTGAACATAACATTTAAAAGATACGTCGTCGGTGAAAATATTTTCAATTCGGACTTAGTCTCTGTAGGGAGAGGCTACCGAGAACCGCTACCGACGAAGACTTTCTGATTAATTTAAAAATCAACCGTAAGAGATAGAGCCGCGGTTTATTAAGCAAAAGTGCTTCAAATACGCTCCTATAACTCAATCTAACATTTAAAAGGTGCCTCGTCGGTGAAAATAATTTCAGTTCGTACTTAGAATTTTTCCTACCGATTGGCTACCGTGAAGAGTCGCCGACGACGACTTTAGAAAGTATTTTAAAATCAACCGTAAGAGATAGAGCCGTGGTTTATTAAGCAAAAGTGCGTCAAATACGCTCCCATAACTGAACATAACATTTAAAAGATACGTCGTCAGTGAAAATATTTTCAATTCGGACTTAGTCTCTGTAGGGAGAGGCTACCGAGAACCGCTACCGACGAAGACTTTCTGATTAATTTAAAAATCAACCGAAAGAGATAGAGCCGTGGTTTATTAAGCAAAAGTGCTTCAAATACGCTCCTATAACTCAATCTAACATTTAAAAGGTACCTCGTCGGTGAAAATATTTTCAATTCGGACTTAGTCTCTGTAGGGAGAGGCTACCGAGAACCGCTACCGACGAAGACTTTCTGATTAATTTAAAAATCAACCGTAAGAGATAGAGCCGCGGTTTATTAAGCAAAAGTGCTTCAAATACGCTCCTATAACTCAATCTAACATTTAAAAGGTGCCTCGTCGGTGAAAATAATTTCAGTTCGTACTTAGAATTTTTCCTACCGATTGGCTACCGTGAAGAGTCGCCGACGACGACTTTAGAAAGTATTTTAAAATCAACCGTAAGAGATAGAGCCGTGGTTTATTAAGCAAAAGTGCGTCAAATACGCTCCCATAACTGAACATAACATTTAAAAGATACGTCGTCGGTGAAAATATTTTCAATTCGGACTTAGTCTCTGTAGGGAGAGGCTACCGAGAACCGCTACCGACGAAGACTTTCTGATTAATTTAAAAATCAAACGTAAGAGATAGAGCCGTGGTTTATTAAGCAAAAGTGCGTCAAATACGCTCCCATAACTGAACATAACATTTAAAAGATACGTCGTCGGTGAAAATATTTTCAATTCGGACTTAGTCTCTGTAGGGAGAGGCTACCGAGAACCGCTACCGACGAAGACTTTCTGATTAATTTAAAAATCAACCGTAAGAGATAGAGCCGTGGTTTATTAAGCAAAAGTGCGTCAAATACGCTCCCATAACTGAACATAACATTTAAAAGATACGTCGTCGGTGAAAATATTTTCAATTCGGACTTAGTCTCTGTAGGGAGAGGCTACCGAGAACCGCTACCGACGAAGACTTTCTGATTAATTTAAAAATCAACCGTAAGAGATAGAGCCGTGGTTTATTAAGCAAAAGTGCGTCAAATACGCTCCCATAACTGAACATAACATTTAAAAGATACGTCGTCGGTGAAAATATTTTCAATTCGGACTTAGTCTCTGTAGGGAGAGGCTACCGAGAACCGCTACCGACGAAGACTTTCTGATTAATTTAAAAATCAAACGTAAGAGATAGAGCCGTGGTTTATTAAGCAAAAGTGCGTCAAATACGCTCCCATAACAGAACATAACATTTAAAAGATACGTCGTCGGTGAAAATATTTTCAATTCGGACTTAGTCTCTGTAGGGAGAGGCTACCGAGAACCGCTACCGACGAAGACTTTCTGATTAATTTAAAAATCAACCGTAAGAGATAGAGCCGTCGTTTATTAAGCAAAAGTGCTTCAAATACGCTCCTATAACTCAATCTAACATTTAAAAGGTGCCTCGTCGGTGAAAATAATTTCAGTTCGTACTTAGAATTTTTCCTACCGAGTGGCTACCGTGAAGAGTCGCCGACGACGACTTTAGAAAGTATTTTAAAATCAACCGTAAGAGATAGAGCCGTGGTTTATTAAGCAAAAGTGCGTCAAATACGCTCCCATAACTGAACATAACATTTAAAAGATACGTCGTCGGTGAAAATATTTTCAATTCGGACTTAGTCTCTGTACGGAGAGGCTACCGAGAAGCGCTACCGACGAAGACTTTTTGATTAATTTAAAAATCAACCGTAAGAGATAGAGCCGTGGTTTATTAAGCAAAAGTGCTTCAAATACGCCCCTATAACTCAATCTAACATATAAAAGGTACCTCGTCGGTGAAAATAATTACAGTTCGGACTTAGATTTTTTCCTACCGAGTGGCTACCGTGAAGAGTCGCCGACGACGACTTTAGAAATTATTTAAAAATCAACCGTAAGAGATAGAGCCGTGGTTTATTAAGAAAAAGTGCGTCAAATACGCTCCCATAACTGATCATAACATTTAAAAGATACGTCGTCGGTGAAAATATTTTCAATTCGGACTTAGTCTCTGTACGCAGAGGCTACCGAGAAGCGCTACCGACGAAGACTTTCTGATTAATTTAAAAATCAACCGTAAGAGATAGAGCCGTGGTTTATTAAGCAAAAGTGCTTCAAATACGCTCCTATAACTCAATCTCACATATAAAAGGTACCTCGTCGGTGAAAATAATTACAGTTCGGACTTAGATTTTTTCCTACCGAGTGGCTACCGTGAAGAGTCGCCGACGACGACTTTAGAAATTATTTAAAAATCAACCGTAAGAGATAGAGCCGTGGTTTATTAAGAAAAAGTGCGTCAAATACGCTCCCATAACCGATCATAACATTTAAAAGATACGTCGTCGGTGAAAATATTTTCAATTCGGACTTAGTCTCTGTACGGAGAGGCTACCGAGAAGCGCTACCAACGAAGACTTTCTGATTAATTTAAAAATCAACCGTAAGAGATAGAGCCGTGGTTTATTAAGCAAAAGTGCTTCAAATACGCTCCTATAACTCAATCTAACATTAAAAAGGTACCTCGTCGGTGAAAATAATTTCAGTTCGGACTTAGATTTTTTCCTACCGAGTGGCTACCACGAAGAGTCGCCGACGACGACTTTAGAAATTATTTAAAAATCAACCGTAAGAGATAGAGCCGTGGTTTATTAAGCAAAAGTGCGTCAAATACGCTCCCATAACTGAACATAACATTTAAAAGATACGTCGTCGGTGAAAATATTTTCAATTCGGACTTAGTCTCTGTAGGGAGAGGCTACCGAGAACCGCTACCGACGAAGACTTTCTGATTAATTTAAAAATCAACCGTAAGAGATAGAGCCGTGGTTTATTAAGCAAAAGTGCTTCAAATACGCTCCTATAACTCAATCTAACATTTAAAAGGTACCTCGTCGGTGAAAATAATTACAGTTCGGACTTAGATTTTTTCCTACCGAGTGGCTACCGTGAAGAGTCGCCGACGACGACTTTAGAAATTATTTAAAAATCAACCGTAAGAGATAGAGCCGTGGTTTATTAAGAAAAAGTGCGTCAAATACGCTCCCATAACTGATCATAACATTTAAAAGATACGTCGTCGGTGAAAATATTTTCAATTCGGACTTAGTCTCTGTACGGAGAGGCTACCGAGAAGCGCTACCGACGAAGACTTTCTGATTAATTTAAAAATCAACCGTAAGAGATAGAGCCGTGGTTTATTAAGCAAAAGTGCGTCAAATACGCTCCCATAACTGAACATAACATTTAAAAGATACGTCGTCGGTGAAAGTATTTTCAATTCGGACTTAGTCTCTGTACGGAGAGGCTACCGAGAAGCGCTACCGACGAAGACTTTCTGATTAATTTAAAAATCAACCGTAAGAGATAGAGCCGTGGTTTATTAAGCAAAAGTGCTTCAAATACGCTCCTATAACTCAATCTAACATTTAAAAGGTGCCTCGTCGGTGAAAATAATTTCAGTTCGTACTTAGAATTTTTCCTACCGAGTGGCTACCGTGAAGAGTCGCCGACGACGACTTTAGAAAGTATTTTAAAATCAACCGTAAGAGATAGAGCCGTGGTTTATTAAGCAAAAGTGCGTCAAATACGCTCCCATAACTGAACATAACATTTAAAAGATACGTCGTCGGTGAAAATATTTTCAATTCGGACTTAGTCTCTGTACGGAGAGGCTACCGAGAAGCGCTACCGACGAAGACTTTCTGATTAATTTAAAAATCAACCGTAAGAGATAGAGCCGTGGTTTATTAAGCAAAAGTGCTTCAAATACGCCCCTATAACTCAATCTAACATATAAAAGGTACCTCGTCGGTGAAAATAATTACAGTTCGGACTTAGATTTTTTCCTACCGAGTGGCTACCGTGAAGAGTCGCCGACGACGACTTTAGAAATTATTTAAAAATCAACCGTAAGAGATAGAGCCGTGGTTTATTAAGAAAAAGTGCGTCAAATACGCTCCCATAACTGATCATAACATTTAAAAGATACGTCGTCGGTGAAAATATTTTCAATTCGGACTTAGTCTCTGTACGGAGAGGCTACCGAGAAGCGCTACCGACGAAGACTTTCTGATTAATTTAAAAATCAACCGTAAGAGATAGAGCCGTGGTTTATTAAGCAAAAGTGCTTCAAATACGCTCCTATAACTCAATCTCACATATAAAAGGTACCTCGTCGGTGAAAATAATTACAGTTCGGACTTAGATTTTTTCCTACCGAGTGGCTACCGTGAAGAGTCGCCGACGACGACTTTAGAAATTATTTAAAAATCAACCGTAAGAGATAGAGCCGTGGTTTATTAAGAAAAAGTGCGTCAAATACGCTCCCATAACCGATCATAACATTTAAAAGATACGTCGTCGGTGAAAATATTTTCAATTCGGACTTAGTCTCTGTACGGAGAGGCTACCGAGAAGCGCTACCAACGAAGACTTTCTGATTAATTTAAAAATCAACCGTAAGAGATAGAGCCGTGGTTTATTAAGCAAAAGTGCTTCAAATACGCTCCTATAACTCAATCTCACATATAGAAGGTACCTCGTCGGTGAAAATAATTACAGTTCGGACTTAGATTTTTTCCTACCGAGTGGCTACCGTGAAGAGTCGCCGACGACGACTTTAGAAATTATTTAAAAATCAACCGTAAGAGATAGAGCCGTGGTTTATTAAGAAAAAGTGCGTCAAATACGCTCCCATAACCGATCATAACATTTAAAAGATACGTCGTCGGTGAAAATATTTTCAATTCGGACTTAGTCTCTGTACGGAGAGGCTACCGAGAAGCGCTACCAACGAAGACTTTCTGATTAATTTAAAAATCAACCGTAAGAGATAGAGCCGTGGTTTATTAAGCAAAAGTGCTTCAAATACGCTCCTATAACTCAATCTAACATTAAAAAGGTACCTCGTCGGTGAAAATAATTTCAGTTCGGACTTAGATTTTTTCCTACCGAGTGGCTACCACGAAGAGTCGCCGACGACGACTTTAGAAATTATTTAAAAATCAACCGTAAGAGATAGAGCCGTGGTTTATTAAGCAAAAGTGCGTCAAATACGCTCCCATAACTGAACATAACATTTAAAAGATACGTCGTCGGTGAAAATATTTTCAATTCGGACTTAGTCTCTGTAGGGAGAGGCTACCGAGAACCGCTACCGACGAAGACTTTCTGATTAATTTAAAAATCAACCGTAAGAGATAGAGCCGTGGTTTATTAAGCAAAAGTGCTTCAAATACGCTCCTATAACTCAATCTAACATTTAAAAGGTACCTCGTCGGTGAAAATAATTACAGTTCGGACTTAGATTTTTTCCTACCGAGTGGCTACCGTGAAGAGTCGCCGACGACGACTTTAGAAATTATTTAAAAATCAACCGTAAGAGATAGAGCCGTGGTTTATTAAGAAAAAGTGCGTCAAATACGCTCCCATAACTGATCATAACATTTAAAAGATACGTCGTCGGTGAAAATATTTTCAATTCGGACTTAGTCTCTGTACGGAGAGGCTACCGAGAAGCGCTACCGACGAAGACTTTCTGATTAATTTAAAAATCAACCGTAAGAGATAGAGCCGTGGTTTATTAAGCAAAAGTGCGTCAAATACGCTCCCATAACTGAACATAACATTTAAAAGATACGTCGTCGGTGAAAGTATTTTCAATTCGGACTTAGTCTCTGTACGGAGAGGCTACCGAGAAGCGCTACCGACGAAGACTTTCTGATTAATTTAAAAATCAACCGTAAGAGATAGAGTCGTGGTTTATTAAGCAAAAGTGCTTCAAATACGCTCCTATAACTCAATCTAACATATAAAAGGTACCTCGTCGGTGAAAATAATTACAGTTCGGACTTAGATTTTTTCCTACCGAGTGGCTACCGTGAAGAGTCGCCGACGACGACTTTAGAAATTATTTAAAAATCAACCGTAAGAGATAGAGCCGTGGTTTATTAAGAAAAAGTGCGTCAAATACGCTCCCATAACCGATCATAACATTTAAAAGATACGTCGTCGGTGAAAATATTTTCAATTCGGACTTAGTCTCTGTACGGAGAGGCTACCGAGAAGCGCTACCAACGAAGACTTTCTGATTAATTTAAAAATCAACCGTAAGAGATAGAGCCGTGGTTTATTAAGCAAAAGTGCTTCAAATACGTTCCTATAACTCAATCTAACATTTAAAAGGTACCTCGTCGGTGAAAATAATTACAGTTCGGACTTAGATTTTTTCCTACCGAGTGGCTACCGTGAAGAGTCGCCGACGACGACTTTAGAAATTATTTAAAAATCAACCGTAAGAGATAGAGCCGTGGTTTATTAAGAAAAAGTGCGTCAAATACGCTCCCATAACTGATCATAACATTTAAAAGATACGTCGTCGGTGAAAATATTTTCAATTCGGACTTAGTCTCTGTAGGGAGAGGCTACCGAGAACCGCTACCGACGAAGACTTTCTGATTAATTTAAAAATCAACCGTAAGAGATAGAGCCGTGGTTTATTAAGCAAAAGTGCTTCAAATACGCTCCTATAACTCAATCTAACATTTAAAAGGTACCTCGTCGGTGAAAATAATTACAGTTCGGACTTAGATTTTTTCCTACCGAGTGGCTACCGTGAAGAGTCGCCGACGACGACTTTAGAAATTATTTAAAAATCAACCGTAAGAGATAGAGCCGTGGTTTATTAAGAAAAAGTGCGTCAAATACGCTCCAATAACTGATCATAACATTTAAAAGATACGTCGTCGGTGAAAATATTTTCAATTCGGACTTAGTCTGTGTACGGAGAGGCTACCGAGAAGCGCTACCGACGAAGACTTTCTGATTAATTTAAAAATCAACCGTAAGAGATAGAGCCGTGGTTTATTAAGCAAAAGTGCGTCAAATACGCTCCCATAACTGAACATAACATTTAAAAGATACGTCGTCGGTGAAAGTATTTTCAATTCGGACTTAGTCTCTGTACGGAGAGGCTACCGAGAAGCGCTACCGACGAAGACTTTCTGATTAATTTAAAAATCAACCGTAAGAGATAGAGCCGTGGTTTATTAAGCAAAAGTGCTTCAAATACGCTCCTATAACTCAATCTAACATATAAAAGGTACCTCGTCGGTGAAAATAATTACAGTTCGGACTTAGATTTTTTCCTACCGAGTGGCTACCGTGAAGAGTCGCCGACGACGACTTTAGAAATTATTTAAAAATCAACCGTAAGAGATAGAGCCGTGGTTTATTAAGAAAAAGTGCGTCAAATACGCTCCCATAACCGATCATAACATTTAAAAGATACGTCGTCGGTGAAAATATTTTCAATTCGGACTTAGTCTCTGTACGGAGAGGCTACCGAGAAGCGCTACCAACGAAGACTTTCTGATTAATTTAAAAATCAACCGTAAGAGATAGAGCCGTGGTTTATTAAGCAAAAGTGCTTCAAATACGTTCCTATAACTCAATCTAACATTTAAAAGGTACCTCGTCGGTGAAAATAATTACAGTTCGGACTTAGATTTTTTCCTACCGAGTGGCTACCGTGAAGAGTCGCCGACGACGACTTTAGAAATTATTTAAAAATCAACCGTAAGAGATAGAGCCGTGGTTTATTAAGAAAAAGTGCGTCAAATACGCTCCCATAACTGATCATAACATTTAAAAGATACGTCGTCGGTGAAAATATTTTCAATTCGGACTTAGTCTCTGTAGGGAGAGGCTACCGAGAACCGCTACCGACGAAGACTTTCTGATTAATTTAAAAATCAACCGTAAGAGATAGAGCCGTGGTTTATTAAGCAAAAGTGCTTCAAATACGCTCCTATAACTCAATCTAACATTTAAAAGGTACCTCGTCGGTGAAAATAATTACAGTTTGGACTTAGATTTTTTCCTACCGAGTGGCTACCGTGAAGAGTCGCCGACGACGACTTTAGAAATTATTTAAAAATCAACCGTAAGAGATAGAGCCGTGGTTTATTAAGAAAAAGTGCGTCAAATACGCTCCCATAACCGATCATAACATTTAAAAGATACGTCGTCGGTGAAAATATTTTCAATTCGGACTTAGTCTCTGTACGGAGAGGCTACCGAGAAGCGCTACCGACGAAGACTTTCTGATTAATTTAAAAATCAACCGTAAGAGATAGAGCCGTGGTTTATTAAGCAAAAGTGCTTCAAATACGCCCCTATAACTCAATCTAACATATAAAAGGTACCTCGTCGGTGAAAATAATTACAGTTCGGACTTAGATTTTTTCCTACCGAGTGGCTACCGTGAAGAGTCGCCGACGACGACTTTAGAAATTATTTAAAAATCAACCGTAAGAGATAGAGCCGTGGTTTATTAAGAAAAAGTGCGTCAAATACGCTCCCATAACTGATCATAACATTTAAAAGATACGTCGTCGGTGAAAATATTTTCAATTCGGACTTAGTCTCTGTAGGGAGAGGCTACCGAGAACCGCTACCGACGAAGACTTTCTGATTAATTTAAAAATCAACCGTAAGAGATAGAGCCGTGGTTTATTAAGCAAAAGTGCTTCAAATACGCTCCTATAACTCAATCTCACATATAAAAGGTACCTCGTCGGTGAAAATAATTACAGTTCGGACTTAGATTTTTTCCTACCGAGTGGCTACCGTGAAGAGTCGCCGACGACGACTTTAGAAATTATTTAAAAATCAACCGTAAGAGATAGAGCCGTGGTTTATTAAGAAAAAGTGCGTCAAATACGCTCCCATAACCGATCATAACATTTAAAAGATACGTCGTCGGTGAAAATATTTTCAATTCGGACTTAGTCTCTGTACGGAGAGGCTACCGAGAAGCGCTACCAACGAAGACTTTCTGATTAATTTAAAAATCAACCGTAAGAGATAGAGCCGTGGTTTATTAAGCAAAAGTGCTTCAAATACGCTCCTATAACTCAATCTCACATATAGAAGGTACCTCGTCGGTGAAAATAATTACAGTTCGGACTTAGATTTTTTCCTACCGAGTGGCTACCGTGAAGAGTCGCCGACGACGACTTTAGAAATTATTTAAAAATCAACCGTAAGAGATAGAGCCGTGGTTTATTAAGAAAAAGTGCGTCAAATACGCTCCCATAACCGATCATAACATTTAAAAGATACGTCGTCGGTGAAAATATTTTCAATTCGGACTTAGTCTCTGTACGGAGAGGCTACCGAGAAGCGCTACCAACGAAGACTTTCTGATTAATTTAAAAATCAACCGTAAGAGATAGAGCCGTGGTTTATTAAGCAAAAGTGCTTCAAATACGCTCCTATAACTCAATCTAACATTAAAGAGGTACCTCGTCGGTGAAAATAATTTCAGTTCGGACTTAGATTTTTTCCTACCGAGTGGCTACCACGAAGAGTCGCCGACGACGACTTTAGAAATTATTTAAAAATCAACCGTAAGAGATAGAGCCGTGGTTTATTAAGCAAAAGTGCGTCAAATACGCTCCCATAACTGAACATAACATTTAAAAGATACGTCGTCGGTGAAAATATTTTCAATTCGGACTTAGTCTCTGTAGGGAGAGGCTACCGAGAACCGCTACCGACGAAGACTTTCTGATTAATTTAAAAATCAACCGTAAGAGATAGAGCCGTGGTTTATTAAGCAAAAGTGCTTCAAATACGCTCCTATAACTCAATCTAACATTTAAAAGGTACCTCGTAGGTGAAAATAATTTCAGTTCGGACTTAGATTTTTTCCTACCGAGTGGCTACCGTGAAGAGTCGCCGACGACGACTTTAGAAATTATTTAAAAATCAACCGTAAGAGATAGAGCCGTGGTTTATTAAGAAAAAGTGCGTCAAATACGCTCCCATAACCGATCATAACATTTAAAAGATACGTCGTCGGTGAAAATATTTTCAATTCGGACTTAGTCTCTGTACGGAGAGGCTACCGAGAAGCGCTACCGACGAAGACTTTCTGATTAATTTAAAAATCAACCGTAAGAGATAGAGCCGTGGTTTATTAAGCAAAAGTGCTTCAAATACGCCCCTATAACTCAATCTAACATATAAAAGGTACCTCGTCGGTGAAAATAATTACAGTTCGGACTTAGATTTTTTCCTACCGAGTGGCTACCGTGAAGAGTCGCCGACGACGACTTTAGAAATTATTTAAAAATCAACCGTAAGAGATAGAGCCGTGGTTTATTAAGAAAAAGTGCGTCAAATACGCTCCCATAACTGATCATAACATTTAAAAGATACGTCGTCGGTGAAAATATTTTCAATTCGGACTTAGTCTCTGTAGGGAGAGGCTACCGAGAACCGCTACCGACGAAGACTTTCTGATTAATTTAAAAATCAACCGTAAGAGATAGAGCCGTGGTTTATTAAGCAAAAGTGCTTCAAATACGCTCCTATAACTCAATCTCACATATAAAAGGTACCTCGTCGGTGAAAATAATTACAGTTCGGACTTAGATTTTTTCCTACCGAGTGGCTACCGTGAAGAGTCGCCGACGACGACTTTAGAAATTATTTAAAAATCAACCGTAAGAGATAGAGCCGTGGTTTATTAAGAAAAAGTGCGTCAAATACGCTCCCATAACCGAACATAACATTTAAAAGATACGTCGTCGGTGAAAATATTTTCAATTCGGACTTAGTCTCTGTACGGAGAGGCTACCGAGAAGCGCTACCAACGAAGACTTTCTGATTAATTTAAAAATCAACCGTAAGAGATAGAGCCGTGGTTTATTAAGCAAAAGTGCTTCAAATACGCTCCTATAACTCAATCTCACATATAGAAGGTACCTCGTCGGTGAAAATAATTACAGTTCGGACTTAGATTTTTTCCTACCGAGTGGCTACCGTGAAGAGTCGCCGACGACGACTTTAGAAATTATTTAAAAATCAACCGTAAGAGATAGAGCCGTGGTTTATTAAGAAAAAGTGCGTCAAATACGCTCCCATAACTGATCATAACATTTAAAAGATACGTCGTCGGTGAAAATATTTTCAATTCGGACTTAGTCTCTGTACGGAGAGGCTACCGAGAAGCGCTACCGACGAAGACTTTCTGATTAATTTAAAAATCAACCGTAAGAGATAGAGCCGTGGTTTATTAAGCAAAAGTGCGTCAAATACGCTCCCATAACTGAACATAACATTTAAAAGATACGTCGTCGGTGAAAGTATTTTCAATTCGGACTTAGTCTCTGTACGGAGAGGCTACCGAGAAGCGCTACCGACGAAGACTTTCTGATTAATTTAAAAATCAACCGTAAGAGATAGAGCCGTGGTTTATTAAGCAAAAGTGCTTCAAATACGCTCCTATAACTCAATCTAACATTTAAAAGGTGCCTCGTCGGTGAAAATAATTTCAGTTCGTACTTAGAATTTTTCCTACCGAGTGGCTACCGTGAAGAGTCGCCGACGACGACTTTAGAAAGTATTTTAAAATCAACCGTAAGAGATAGAGCCGTGGTTTATTAAGCAAAAGTGCGTCAAATACGCTCCCATAACTGAACATAACATTTAAAAGATACGTCGTCGGTGAAAATATTTTCAATTCGGACTTAGTCTCTGTACGGAGAGGCTACCGAGAAGCGCTACCGACGAAGACTTTCTGATTAATTTAAAAATCAACCGTAAGAGATAGAGCCGTGGTTTATTAAGCAAAAGTGCTTCAAATACGCCCCTATAACTCAATCTAACATATAAAAGGTACCTCGTCGGTGAAAATAATTACAGTTCGGACTTAGATTTTTTCCTACCGAGTGGCTACCGTGAAGAGTCGCCGACGACGACTTTAGAAATTATTTAAAAATCAACCGTAAGAGATAGAGCCGTGGTTTATTAAGAAAAAGTGCGTCAAATACGCTCCCATAACTGATCATAACATTTAAAAGATACGTCGTCGGTGAAAATATTTTCAATTCGGACTTAGTCTCTGTACGGAGAGGCTACCGAGAAGCGCTACCGACGAAGACTTTCTGATTAATTTAAAAATCAACCGTAAGAGATAGAGCCGTGGTTTATTAAGCAAAAGTGCTTCAAATACGCTCCTATAACTCAATCTCACATATAAAAGGTACCTCGTCGGTGAAAATAATTACAGTTCGGACTTAGATTTTTTCCTACCGAGTGGCTACCGTGAAGAGTCGCCGACGACGACTTTAGAAATTATTTAAAAATCAACCGTAAGAGATAGAGCCGTGGTTTATTAAGAAAAAGTGCGTCAAATACGCTCCCATAACCGATCATAACATTTAAAAGATACGTCGTCGGTGAAAATATTTTCAATTCGGACTTAGTCTCTGTACGGAGAGGCTACCGAGAAGCGCTACCAACGAAGACTTTCTGATTAATTTAAAAATCAACCGTAAGAGATAGAGCCGTGGTTTATTAAGCAAAAGTGCTTCAAATACGCTCCTATAACTCAATCTCACATATAGAAGGTACCTCGTCGGTGAAAATAATTACAGTTCGGACTTAGATTTTTTCCTACCGAGTGGCTACCGTGAAGAGTCGCCGACGACGACTTTAGAAATTATTTAAAAATCAACCGTAAGAGATAGAGCCGTGGTTTATTAAGAAAAAGTGCGTCAAATACGCTCCCATAACCGATCATAACATTTAAAAGATACGTCGTCGGTGAAAATATTTTCAATTCGGACTTAGTCTCTGTACGGAGAGGCTACCGAGAAGCGCTACCAACGAAGACTTTCTGATTAATTTAAAAATCAACCGTAAGAGATAGAGCCGTGGTTTATTAAGCAAAAGTGCTTCAAATACGCTCCTATAACTCAATCTAACATTAAAAAGGTACCTCGTCGGTGAAAATAATTTCAGTTCGGACTTAGATTTTTTCCTACCGAGTGGCTACCACGAAGAGTCGCCGACGACGACTTTAGAAATTATTTAAAAATCAACCGTAAGAGATAGAGCCGTGGTTTATTAAGCAAAAGTGCGTCAAATACGCTCCCATAACTGAACATAACATTTAAAAGATACGTCGTCGGTGAAAATATTTTCAATTCGGACTTAGTCTCTGTAGGGAGAGGCTACCGAGAACCGCTACCGACGAAGACTTTCTGATTAATTTAAAAATCAACCGTAAGAGATAGAGCCGTGGTTTATTAAGCAAAAGTGCTTCAAATACGCTCCTATAACTCAATCTAACATTTAAAAGGTACCTCGTCGGTGAAAATAATTACAGTTCGGACTTAGATTTTTTCCTACCGAGTGGCTACCGTGAAGAGTCGCCGACGACGACTTTAGAAATTATTTAAAAATCAACCGTAAGAGATAGAGCCGTGGTTTATTAAGAAAAAGTGCGTCAAATACGCTCCCATAACTGATCATAACATTTAAAAGATACGTCGTCGGTGAAAATATTTTCAATTCGGACTTAGTCTCTGTACGGAGAGGCTACCGAGAAGCGCTACCGACGAAGACTTTCTGATTAATTTAAAAATCAACCGTAAGAGATAGAGCCGTGGTTTATTAAGCAAAAGTGCGTCAAATACGCTCCCATAACTGAACATAACATTTAAAAGATACGTCGTCGGTGAAAGTATTTTCAATTCGGACTTAGTCTCTGTACGGAGAGGCTACCGAGAAGCGCTACCGACGAAGACTTTCTGATTAATTTAAAAATCAACCGTAAGAGATAGAGTCGTGGTTTATTAAGCAAAAGTGCTTCAAATACGCTCCTATAACTCAATCTAACATATAAAAGGTACCTCGTCGGTGAAAATAATTACAGTTCGGACTTAGATTTTTTCCTACCGAGTGGCTACCGTGAAGAGTCGCCGACGACGACTTTAGAAATTATTTAAAAATCAACCGTAAGAGATAGAGCCGTGGTTTATTAAGAAAAAGTGCGTCAAATACGCTCCCATAACCGATCATAACATTTAAAAGATACGTCGTCGGTGAAAATATTTTCAATTCGGACTTAGTCTCTGTACGGAGAGGCTACCGAGAAGCGCTACCAACGAAGACTTTCTGATTAATTTAAAAATCAACCGTAAGAGATAGAGCCGTGGTTTATTAAGCAAAAGTGCTTCAAATACGTTCCTATAACTCAATCTAACATTTAAAAGGTACCTCGTCGGTGAAAATAATTACAGTTCGGACTTAGATTTTTTCCTACCGAGTGGCTACCGTGAAGAGTCGCCGACGACGACTTTAGAAATTATTTAAAAATCAACCGTAAGAGATAGAGCCGTGGTTTATTAAGAAAAAGTGCGTCAAATACGCTCCCATAACTGATCATAACATTTAAAAGATACGTCGTCGGTGAAAATATTTTCAATTCGGACTTAGTCTCTGTAGGGAGAGGCTACCGAGAACCGCTACCGACGAAGACTTTCTGATTAATTTAAAAATCAACCGTAAGAGATAGAGCCGTGGTTTATTAAGCAAAAGTGCTTCAAATACGCTCCTATAACTCAATCTAACATTTAAAAGGTACCTCGTCGGTGAAAATAATTACAGTTCGGACTTAGATTTTTTCCTACCGAGTGGCTACCGTGAAGAGTCGCCGACGACGACTTTAGAAATTATTTAAAAATCAACCGTAAGAGATAGAGCCGTGGTTTATTAAGAAAAAGTGCGTCAAATACGCTCCCATAACTGATCATAACATTTAAAAGATACGTCGTCGGTGAAAATATTTTCAATTCGGACTTAGTCTGTGTACGGAGAGGCTACCGAGAAGCGCTACCGACGAAGACTTTCTGATTAATTTAAAAATCAACCGTAAGAGATAGAGCCGTGGTTTATTAAGCAAAAGTGCGTCAAATACGCTCCCATAACTGAACATAACATTTAAAAGATACGTCGTCGGTGAAAGTATTTTCAATTCGGACTTAGTCTCTGTACGGAGAGGCTACCGAGAAGCGCTACCGACGAAGACTTTCTGATTAATTTAAAAATCAACCGTAAGAGATAGAGCCGTGGTTTATTAAGCAAAAGTGCTTCAAATACGCTCCTATAACTCAATCTAACATATAAAAGGTACCTCGTCGGTGAAAATAATTACAGTTCGGACTTAGATTTTTTCCTACCGAGTGGCTACCGTGAAGAGTCGCCGACGACGACTTTAGAAATTATTTAAAAATCAACCGTAAGAGATAGAGCCGTGGTTTATTAAGAAAAAGTGCGTCAAATACGCTCCCATAACCGATCATAACATTTAAAAGATACGTCGTCGGTGAAAATATTTTCAATTCGGACTTAGTCTCTGTACGGAGAGGCTACCGAGAAGCGCTACCAACGAAGACTTTCTGATTAATTTAAAAATCAACCGTAAGAGATAGAGCCGTGGTTTATTAAGCAAAAGTGCTTCAAATACGTTCCTATAACTCAATCTAACATTTAAAAGGTACCTCGTCGGTGAAAATAATTACAGTTCGGACTTAGATTTTTTCCTACCGAGTGGCTACCGTGAAGAGTCGCCGACGACGACTTTAGAAATTATTTAAAAATCAACCGTAAGAGATAGAGCCGTGGTTTATTAAGAAAAAGTGCGTCAAATACGCTCCCATAACTGATCATAACATTTAAAAGATACGTCGTCGGTGAAAATATTTTCAATTCGGACTTAGTCTCTGTAGGGAGAGGCTACCGAGAACCGCTACCGACGAAGACTTTCTGATTAATTTAAAAATCAACCGTAAGAGATAGAGCCGTGGTTTATTAAGCAAAAGTGCTTCAAATACGCTCCTATAACTCAATCTAACATTTAAAAGGTACCTCGTCGGTGAAAATAATTACAGTTTGGACTTAGATTTTTTCCTACCGAGTGGCTACCGTGAAGAGTCGCCGACGACGACTTTAGAAATTATTTAAAAATCAACCGTAAGAGATAGAGCCGTGGTTTATTAAGAAAAAGTGCGTCAAATACGCTCCCATAACCGATCATAACATTTAAAAGATACGTCGTCGGTGAAAATATTTTCAATTCGGACTTAGTCTCTGTACGGAGAGGCTACCGAGAAGCGCTACCGACGAAGACTTTCTGATTAATTTAAAAATCAACCGTAAGAGATAGAGCCGTGGTTTATTAAGCAAAAGTGCTTCAAATACGCCCCTATAACTCAATCTAACATATAAAAGGTACCTCGTCGGTGAAAATAATTACAGTTCGGACTTAGATTTTTTCCTACCGAGTGGCTACCGTGAAGAGTCGCCGACGACGACTTTAGAAATTATTTAAAAATCAACCGTAAGAGATAGAGCCGTGGTTTATTAAGAAAAAGTGCGTCAAATACGCTCCCATAACTGATCATAACATTTAAAAGATACGTCGTCGGTGAAAATATTTTCAATTCGGACTTAGTCTCTGTAGGGAGAGGCTACCGAGAACCGCTACCGACGAAGACTTTCTGATTAATTTAAAAATCAACCGTAAGAGATAGAGCCGTGGTTTATTAAGCAAAAGTGCTTCAAATACGCTCCTATAACTCAATCTCACATATAAAAGGTACCTCGTCGGTGAAAATAATTACAGTTCGGACTTAGATTTTTTCCTACCGAGTGGCTACCGTGAAGAGTCGCCGACGACGACTTTAGAAATTATTTAAAAATCAACCGTAAGAGATAGAGCCGTGGTTTATTAAGAAAAAGTGCGTCAAATACGCTCCCATAACCGATCATAACATTTAAAAGATACGTCGTCGGTGAAAATATTTTCAATTCGGACTTAGTCTCTGTACGGAGAGGCTACCGAGAAGCGCTACCAACGAAGACTTTCTGATTAATTTAAAAATCAACCGTAAGAGATAGAGCCGTGGTTTATTAAGCAAAAGTGCTTCAAATACGCTCCTATAACTCAATCTCACATATAGAAGGTACCTCGTCGGTGAAAATAATTACAGTTCGGACTTAGATTTTTTCCTACCGAGTGGCTACCGTGAAGAGTCGCCGACGACGACTTTAGAAATTATTTAAAAATCAACCGTAAGAGATAGAGCCGTGGTTTATTAAGAAAAAGTGCGTCAAATACGCTCCCATAACCGAACATAACATTTAAAAGATACGTCGTCGGTGAAAATATTTTCAATTCGGACTTAGTCTCTGTACGGAGAGGCTACCGAGAAGCGCTACCAACGAAGACTTTCTGATTAATTTAAAAATCAACCGTAAGAGATAGAGCCGTGGTTTATTAAGCAAAAGTGCTTCAAATACGCTCCTATAACTCAATCTAACATTAAAGAGGTACCTCGTCGGTGAAAATAATTTCAGTTCGGACTTAGATTTTTTCCTACCGAGTGGCTACCACGAAGAGTCGCCGACGACGACTTTAGAAATTATTTAAAAATCAACCGTAAGAGATAGAGCCGTGGTTTATTAAGCAAAAGTGCGTCAAATACGCTCCCATAACTGAACATAACATTTAAAAGATACGTCGTCGGTGAAAATATTTTCAATTCGGACTTAGTCTCTGTAGGGAGAGGCTACCGAGAACCGCTACCGACGAAGACTTTCTGATTAATTTAAAAATCAACCGTAAGAGATAGAGCCGTGGTTTATTAAGCAAAAGTGCTTCAAATACGCTCCTATAACTCAATCTAACATTTAAAAGGTACCTCGTAGGTGAAAATAATTTCAGTTCGGACTTAGATTTTTTCCTACCGAGTGGCTACCGTGAAGAGTCGCCGACGACGACTTTAGAAATTATTTAAAAATCAACCGTAAGAGATAGAGCCGTGGTTTATTAAGAAAAAGTGCGTCAAATACGCTCCCATAACCGATCATAACATTTAAAAGATACGTCGTCGGTGAAAATATTTTCAATTCGGACTTAGTCTCTGTACGGAGAGGCTACCGAGAAGCGCTACCGACGAAGACTTTCTGATTAATTTAAAAATCAACCGTAAGAGATAGAGCCGTGGTTTATTAAGCAAAAGTGCTTCAAATACGCCCCTATAACTCAATCTAACATATAAAAGGTACCTCGTCGGTGAAAATAATTACAGTTCGGACTTAGATTTTTTCCTACCGAGTGGCTACCGTGAAGAGTCGCCGACGACGACTTTAGAAATTATTTAAAAATCAACCGTAAGAGATAGAGCCGTGGTTTATTAAGAAAAAGTGCGTCAAATACGCTCCCATAACTGATCATAACATTTAAAAGATACGTCGTCGGTGAAAATATTTTCAATTCGGACTTAGTCTCTGTAGGGAGAGGCTACCGAGAACCGCTACCGACGAAGACTTTCTGATTAATTTAAAAATCAACCGTAAGAGATAGAGCCGTGGTTTATTAAGCAAAAGTGCTTCAAATACGCTCCTATAACTCAATCTCACATATAAAAGGTACCTCGTCGGTGAAAATAATTACAGTTCGGACTTAGATTTTTTCCTACCGAGTGGCTACCGTGAAGAGTCGCCGACGACGACTTTAGAAATTATTTAAAAATCAACCGTAAGAGATAGAGCCGTGGTTTATTAAGAAAAAGTGCGTCAAATACGCTCCCATAACCGATCATAACATTTAAAAGATACGTCGTCGGTGAAAATATTTTCAATTCGGACTTAGTCTCTGTACGGAGAGGCTACCGAGAAGCGCTACCAACGAAGACTTTCTGATTAATTTAAAAATCAACCGTAAGAGATAGAGCCGTGGTTTATTAAGCAAAAGTGCTTCAAATACGCTCCTATAACTCAATCTCACATATAGAAGGTACCTCGTCGGTGAAAATAATTACAGTTCGGACTTAGATTTTTTCCTACCGAGTGGCTACCGTGAAGAGTCGCCGACGACGACTTTAGAAATTATTTAAAAATCAACCGTAAGAGATAGAGCCGTGGTTTATTAAGAAAAAGTGCGTCAAATACGCTCCCATAACCGATCATAACATTTAAAAGATACGTCGTCGGTGAAAATATTTTCAATTCGGACTTAGTCTCTGTACGGAGAGGCTACCGAGAAGCGCTACCAACGAAGACTTTCTGATTAATTTAAAAATCAACCGTAAGAGATAGAGCCGTGGTTTATTAAGCAAAAGTGCTTCAAATACGCTCCTATAACTCAATCTAACATTAAAGAGGTACCTCGTCGGTGAAAATAATTTCAGTTCGGACTTAGATTTTTTCCTACCGAGTGGCTACCACGAAGAGTCGCCGACGACGACTTTAGAAATTATTTAAAAATCAACCGTAAGAGATAGAGCCGTGGTTTATTAAGCAAAAGTGCGTCAAATACGCTCCCATAACTGAACATAACATTTAAAAGATACGTCGTCGGTGAAAATATTTTCAATTCGGACTTAGTCTCTGTAGGGAGAGGCTACCGAGAACCGCTACCGACGAAGACTTTCTGATTAATTTAAAAATCAACCGTAAGAGATAGAGCCGTGGTTTATTAAGCAAAAGTGCTTCAAATACGCTCCTATAACTCAATCTAACATTTAAAAGGTACCTCGTCGGTGAAAATAATTACAGTTCGGACTTAGATTTTTTCCTACCGAGTGGCTACCGTGAAGAGTCGCCGACGACGACTTTAGAAATTATTTAAAAATCAACCGTAAGAGATAGAACCGTGGTTTATTAAGAAAAAGTGCGTCAAATACGCTCCCATAACTGATCATAACATTTAAAAGATACGTCGTCGGTGAAAATATTTTCAATTCGGACTTAGTCTCTGTAGGGAGAGGCTACCGAGAACCGCTACCGACGAAGACTTTCTGATTAATTTAAAAATCAACCGTAAGAGATAGAGCCGTGGTTTATTAAGCAAAAGTGCTTCAAATACGCTCCTATAACTCAATCTAACATTTAAAAGGTACCTCGTAGGTGAAAATAATTTCAGTTCGGACTTAGATTTTTTCCTACCGAGTGGCTACCGTGAAGAGTCGCCGACGACGACTTTAGAAATTATTTAAAAATCAACCGTAAGAGATAGAGCCGTGGTTTATTAAGAAAAAGTGCGTCAAATACGCTCCCATAACCGATCATAACATTTAAAAGATACGTCGTCGGTGAAAATATTTTCAATTCGGACTTAGTCTCTGTACGGAGAGGCTACCGAGAAGCGCTACCGACGAAGACTTTCTGATTAATTTAAAAATCAACCGTAAGAGATAGAGCCGTGGTTTATTAAGCAAAAGTGCTTCAAATACGCCCCTATAACTCAATCTAACATATAAAAGGTACCTCGTCGGTGAAAATAATTACAGTTCGGACTTAGATTTTTTCCTACCGAGTGGCTACCGTGAAGAGTCGCCGACGACGACTTTAGAAATTATTTAAAAATCAACCGTAAGAGATAGAGCCGTGGTTTATTAAGAAAAAGTGCGTCAAATACGCTCCCATAACTGATCATAACATTTAAAAGATACGTCGTCGGTGAAAATATTTTCAATTCGGACTTAGTCTCTGTAGGGAGAGGCTACCGAGAACCGCTACCGACGAAGACTTTCTGATTAATTTAAAAATCAACCGTAAGAGATAGAGCCGTGGTTTATTAAGCAAAAGTGCTTCAAATACGCTCCTATAACTCAATCTCACATATAAAAGGTACCTCGTCGGTGAAAATAATTACAGTTCGGACTTAGATTTTTTCCTACCGAGTGGCTACCGTGAAGAGTCGCCGACGACGACTTTAGAAATTATTTAAAAATCAACCGTAAGAGATAGAGCCGTGGTTTATTAAGAAAAAGTGCGTCAAATACGCTCCCATAACCGATCATAACATTTAAAAGATACGTCGTCGGTGAAAATATTTTCAATTCGGACTTAGTCTCTGTACGGAGAGGCTACCGAGAAGCGCTACCAACGAAGACTTTCTGATTAATTTAAAAATCAACCGTAAGAGATAGAGCCGTGGTTTATTAAGCAAAAGTGCTTCAAATACGCTCCTATAACTCAATCTCACATATAGAAGGTACCTCGTCGGTGAAAATAATTACAGTTCGGACTTAGATTTTTTCCTACCGAGTGGCTACCGTGAAGAGTCGCCGACGACGACTTTAGAAATTATTTAAAAATCAACCGTAAGAGATAGAGCCGTGGTTTATTATGCAAAAGTGCGTCAAATACGCTCCAATAACTGATCATAACATTTAAAAGATACGTCGTCAGTGAAAATATTTTCAATTCGGACTTAGTCTCTGTGCGGAGAGGCTACCGAGAAGCGCTACCGACGAAGACTTTCTGATTAATTTAAAAATCAACCGTAAGAGATAGAGCCGTGGTTTATTAAGCAAAAGTGCTTCAAATACGCTCCTATAACTCAATCTAACATATAAAAGGTACCTCGTCGGTGAAAATAATTACAGTTCGGACTTAGATTTTTTCCTACCGAATGGCTACGGTGAAGAGTCGCCGACGACGACTTTAGAAAGTATTTTAAAATCAACCGTAAGAGATAGAGCCGTGGTTTATTATGCAAAAGTGCGTCAAATACGCTCCCATAACTGATCATAACATTTAAAAGATACGTCGTCTGTGAAAATATTTTCAATTCGAACTTAGTCTCTGTAGGGAGAGGCTACCGAGAACCGCTACCGACGAAGACTTTCTGATTAATTTAAAAATCAACCGAAAGAGATAGAGCCGTGGTTTATTAAGCAAAAGTGCTTCAAATACGCTCCTATAACTCAATCTAACATATAAAAGGTACCTCGTCGTTGAAAATAATTACAGTTCGGACTTAGATTTTTTCCTACCGAGTGGCTACCGTGAAGAGTCGCCGACGACGACTTTAGAAATTATTTAAAAATCAACCGTAAGAGATAGAGCCGTGGTTTATTATGCAAAAGTGCGTCAAATACGCTCCCATAACTGATCCTAACATTTAAAAGATACGTCGTCTGTGAAAATATTTTCAATTCGAACTTAGTCTCTGTAGGGAGAGGCTACCGAGAAGCGCTACCGACGAAGACTTTCTGATTAATTTAAAAATCAACCGTAAGAGATAGAGCCGTGGTTTATTAAGCAAAAGTGCTTCAAATACGCTCCTATAACTCAATCTAACATATAAAAGGTACCTCGTCGGTGAAAATAATTACAGTTCGGACTTAGATTTTTTCCTACCGAATGGCTACGGTGAAGAGTCGCCGACGACGACTTTAGAAAGTATTTTAAAATCAACCGTAAGAGATAGAGCCGTGGTTTATTATGCAAAAGTGCGTCAAATACGCTCCCATAACTGATCATAACATTTAAAAGATACGTCGTCTGTGAAAATATTTTCAATTCGAACTTAGTCTCTGTAGGGAGAGGCTACCGAGAACCGCTACCGACGAAGACTTTCTGATTAATTTAAAAATCAACCGAAAGAGATAGAGCCGTGGTTTATTAAGCAAAAGTGCTTCAAATACGCTCCTATAACTCAATCTAACATATAAAAGGTACCTCGTCGTTGAAAATAATTACAGTTCGGACTTAGATTTTTTCCTACCGAGTGGCTACCGTGAAGAGTCGCCGACGACGACTTTAGAAATTATTTAAAAATCAACCGTAAGAGATAGAGCCGTGGTTTATTATGCAAAAGTGCGTCAAATACGCTCCCATAACTGATCCTAACATTTAAAACATACGTCGTCTGTGAAAATATTTTCAATTCGAACTTAGTCTCTGTAGGGAGAGGCTACCGAGAACCGCTACCGACGAAGACTTTCTGATTAATTTAAAAATCAACCGAAAGGGATAGAGCAGTGGTTTATTAAGCAAATGTGCTTCAAATACGCTCCTATAACTCAATCTAACATATAAAAGGTACCTCGTCGGTGAAAATAATTACAGTTCGGACTTAGATTTTTTCATACCGAATGGCTACGGTGAAGAGTCGCCGACGACGATTTTAGAAAGTATTTTAAAATCAACCGTAAGAGATAGAGCCGTGGTTTATTATGCAAAAGTGCGTCAAATACGCTCCCATAACTGATCATAACATTTAAAAGATACGTCGTCTGTGAAAATATTTTCAATTCGAACTTAGTCTCTGTAGGGAGAGGCTACCGAGAACCGCTACCGACGAAGATTTTCTGATTAATTTAAAAATCAACCGAAAGAGATAGAGCCGTGGTTTATTAAGCAAAAGTGCTTTAAATACGCTCCTATAACTCAATCTAACATATAAAAGGTACCTCGTCGGTGAAAATAATTACAGTTCGGACTTAGATTTTTTCCTACCGAGTGGCTACCGTGAAGAGTCGCCGACGACGACTTTAGAAATTATTTACAAATCAACCGTAAGAGATAGAGCGGTGGTTTATTAAGCAAAAGTGCGTCAAATACGCTCCCATAACTGATCGTAACATTTAAAAGATACGTCGTCGGTGAATATATTTTCAATTCGGACTTAGTCTCTGTAGAGAGAGGCTACCGAGAACCGCTACCGACGAAGACTTTCTGATTAATTTAAAAATCAACCGTAAGAGATAGAGCCGTGGTTTATTAAGCAAAAGTGCTTCAAATACGCTCCTATAACTCAATCTAACATATGAAAGGTACCTCGTCGGTGAAAATAATTACAGTTCGGACTTAGATTTTTTCCTACCGAATGGCTACGGTGAAGAGTCGCCGACGACGACTTTAGAAAGTATTTTAAAATCAACCGTAAGAGATAGAGCCGTGGTTTATTATGCAAAAGTGCGTCAAATACGCTCCCATAACTGATCATAACATTTAAAAGATACGTCGTCTGTGAAAATATTTTCAATTCGAACTTAGTCTCTGTAGGGAGAGGCTACCGAGAACCGCTACCGACGAAGACTTTCTGATTAATTTAAAAATCAACCGAAAGAGATAGAGCAGTGGTTTATTAAGCAAATGTGCTTCAAATACGCTCCTATAACTCAATCTAACATTTAAAAGGTACCTCGTCGGTGAAAATAATTTCAGTTCGGACTTAGATTTTTTCCTACCCAGTGGCTACCGTGAAGAGTCGCCGACGACGACTTTAGAAATTATTTAAAAATCAACCGTAAGAGATAGAGCCGTGGTTTATTAAGCAAAAGTGCGTCAAATACGCTCCCATAACCGAACATAACATTTAAAAGATACGTCGTCAGTGAAAATATTTTCAATTCGGACTTAGTCTCTGTAGGGAGAGGCTACCGAGAACCGCTACCGACGAAGACTTTCTGATTAATTTAAAAATCAACCGTAAGAGATAGAGCCGTGGTTTATTAAGCAAAAGTGCTTCAAATACGCTCCTATAACTCAATCTAACATTTAAAAGGTACCTCGTCGGTGAAAATAATTACAGTTCGGACTTAGATTTTTTCCTACCGAGTGGCTACGGTGAAGAGTCGCCGACGACGACTTTAGAAAGTATTTTAAAATCAACCGTAAGAGATAGAGCCGTGGCTTATTATGCAAAAGTGCGTCAAATACGCTCCCATAACTGAACATAACATTTAAAAGATACGTCGTCGGTGAAAATATTTTCAATTCGGACTTGGTCTCTGTAGAGAGAGGCTACCGGGAAGCGCTACCGCCGAAGACTTTCTGATTAATTTAAAAATCAACCGTAAGAGATAGAGCCGTGGTTTATTAAGCAAAAGTGCTTCAAATACGCTCCTATAACTCAATCTAACATATAAAAGGTACCTCGTCGGTGAAAATAATTACAGTTCGGACTTAGATTTTTTCCTGCCGAGTGGCTACGGTGAAGAGTCGCCGACGACGACTTTAGAAAGTATTTTAAAATCAACCGTAAGAGATAGAGCCGTGGTTTATTATGCAAAAGTGCGTCAAATACGCTCCCATAACTGAACATAACATTTAAAAGATACGTCGTCGGTGAAAATATTTTCAATTCGGACTTAATCTCTGTAGGGAGAGGCTACCGAGAACCGCTACCGACGAAGACTTTCTGATTAATTTAAAAATCAACCGTAAGAGATAGAGCCGTGGTTTATTAAGCAAAAGTGCTTCAAATCCGCTCCTATAACTCAATCTAACATTTAAAAGGTACCTCGTCGGTGAAAATAATTTCTGTTCGGACTTAGATTTTTTCCTACCCAGTGGCTACCGTGAAGAGTCGCCGACGACGACTTTAGAAATTATTTAAAAATCAACCGTAAGAGATAGAGCCGTTGTTTATTAAGCAAAAGTGCGTCAAATACGCTCCCATAACTGAACATAACATTTAAAAGATACGTCGTCAGTGAAAATATTTTCAATTCGGACTTAGTCTCTGTAGGGAGAGGCTACCGAGAACCGCTACCGACGAAGACTTTCTGATTAATTTAAAAATCAACCGTAAGAGATAGAGCCGTGGTTTATTAAGCAAAAGTGCTTCAAATACGCTCCTATAACTCAATCTAACATTTAAAAGGTACCTCGTCGGTGAAAATAATTACAGTTCGGACTTAGATTTTTTCCTACCGAGTGGCTACGGTGAAGAGTCGCCGACGACGACTTTAGAAAGTATTTTAAAATCAACCGTAAGAGATAGAGCCGTGGTTTATTATGCAAAAGTGCGTCAAATACGCTCCCATAACTGAACATAACATTTAAAAGATACGTCGTCGGTGACAATATTTTCAATTCGGACTTGGTCTCTGTAGAGAGAGGCTACCGGGAAGCGCTACCGACGAAGACTTTCTGATTAATTTAAAAATCAACCGTAAGAGATAGAGCTGTTGTTTATTAAGCAAAAGTGCTTCAAACACGCTCCTATAACTCAATCTAACATATAAAAGTTACCTCGTCGGTGAAAATAATTACAGTTCGGACTTAGATTTTTTCCTACCGAGTGGCTACGGTGAAGAGTCGCCGACGACGACTTTAGAAAGTATTTTAAAATCAACCGTAAGAGATAGAGCCGTGGTTTATTATGCAAAAGTGCGTCAAATACGCTCCCATAACTGAACATAACATTTAAAAGATACGTCGTCAGTGAAAATATTTTCAATTCGGACTTAGTCTCTGTAGGGAGAGGCTACCGAGAACCGCTACCGACGAAGACTTTCTGATTAATTTAAAAATCAACAGTAAGAGATAGAGCCGTGGTTTATTAAGCAAAAGTGCTTCAAATACGCTCCTATAACTCAATCTAACATTTCAAAGGTACCTCGTCGGTGAAAATAATTTCAGTTCGGACTTAGATTTTTTTCTACCGAGTGGCTACCGCGAAGAGTCGCCGACGACGACTTTAGAAATTATTTAAAAATCAACCGTAAGAGATAGAGCCGTGGTTTATTAAGCAAAAGTGCGTCAAATACGCTCCCATAACTGAACATAACATTTAAAAGATACGTCGTCCGTGAAAATATTTTCAATTCGGACTTAGTCTCTGTAGGGAGAGGCTACCGAGAACCGCTACCGACGAAGACTTTCTGATTAATTTAAAAATCAACCGTAAGAGATAGAGCCGTGGTTTATTAGGCAAAAGTGCTTCAAATACGCTCCTATAACTCAATCTAACATTTAAAAGGTACCTCGTCGGTGAAAATAATTACAGTTCGGACTTAGATTTTTTCCTACCGAGTGGCTACGGTGAAGAGTCGCCGACGACGACTTTAGAAAGTATTTTAAAATCAACCGTAAGAGATAGAGCCGTGGTTTATTATGCAAAAGTGCGTCAAATACGCTCCCATAACTGAACATAACATTTAAAAGATACGTCGTCGGTGAAAATATTTTCAATTCGGACTTGGTCTCTGTAGAGAGAGGCTACCGGGAAGCGCTACCGACGAAGACTTTCTGATTAATTTAAAAATCAACCGTAAGAGATAGAGCCGTGGTTTATTAAGCAAAAGTGCTTCAAATACGCTCCTATAACTCAATCTAACATATAAAAGGTACCTCGTCGGTGAAAATAATTACAGTTCGGACTTAGATTTTTTCCTACCGAGTGGCTACGGTGAAGAGTCGCCGACGACGACTTTAGAAAGTATTTTAAAATCAACCGTAAGAGATAGAGCCGTGGTTTATTATGCAAAAGTGCGTCAAATACGCTCCCATAACTGAACATAACATTTAAAAGATACGTCGTCAGTGAAAATATTTTCAATTCGGACTTAGTCTCTGTAGGGAGAGGCTACCGAGAACCGCTACCGACGAAGACTTTCCGATTAATTTAAAAATCAACCGTAAGAGATAGAGCCGTGGTTTATTATGCAAAAGTGCGTCAAATACGCTCCCATAACTGATCATAACATTTAAAAGATTCGACGTCTGTGAAAATATTTTCAATTCGAACTTAGTCTCTGTAGGGAGAGGCTACCGAGAACCGCTACCGACGAAGACTTTCTGATTAATTTAAAAATCAACCGAAAGAGATAGAGCCGTGGTTTATTAAGCAAAAGTGCTTCAAATACGCTCCTATAACTCAATCTAACATATAAAAGGTACCTCGTCGGTGAAAATAATTACAGTTCGGACTTAGATTTTTTCCTACCGAGTGGCTACCGTGAAGAGTCGCCGACGACGACTTTAGAAATTATTTACAAATCAACCGTAAGAGATAGAGCCGTGGTTTATTAAGCAAAAGTGCGTCAAATACGCTCCCATAACTGAACATAACATTTAAAAGATACGTCGTCGGTGAAAATATTTTCAATTCGGACTTAGTCTCTGTAGGGAGAGGCTCCGAGAACCGTTACCGACGAAGACTTTCTGATTAATTTAAAAATCAACCGTAAGAGATAGAGCCGTGGTTTATTAAGCAAAAGTGCTTCAAATACGCTCCTATAACTCAATCTAACATTTAAAAGGTACCTCGTAGGTGAAAATAATTTCAGTTCGGACTTAGATTTTTTCCTACCGAGTGGCTACCGTGAAGAGTCGCCGACGACGACTTTAGAAAGTATTTTAAAATCAACCGTAAGAGATAGAGCCGTGGTTTATTAAGCAAAAGTGCGTCAAATACGCTCCCATAACTGAACATAACATTTAAAAGATACGTCGTCGGTGAAAATATTTTCAATTCGGACTTAGTCTCTGTAGGGAGAGGCTACCGAGAACCGCTACCGACGAAGACTTTCTGATTAATTTAAAAATCAACCGTAAGAGATAGAGCCGTGGTTTATTAAGCAAAAGTACTTCAAATACGCTCCTATAACTCAATCTAACATTTAAAAGGTACCTCGTCGGTGAAAATAATTACAGTTCGGACTTAGATTTTTTCCTACCGAGTGGCTACCGTGAAGAGTCGCCGACGACGACTTTAGAAAGTATTTTAAAATCAACCGTAAGAGATAGAGCCGTGGTTTATTAAGCAAAAGTGCGTCAAATAGGCTCCCATAACCGATCATAACATTTAAAAGATACGTCGTCGGTGAAAATATTTTCAATTCGGACTTAGTCTCTGTACGGAGAGGCTACCGAGAAGCGCTACCAACGAAGACTTTCTGATTAATTTAAAAATCAACCGTAAGAGATAGAGCCGTGGTTTATTAAGCAAAAGTGCTTCAAATACGCTCCTATAACTCAATCTAACATTTAAAAGGTACCTCGTCGGTGAAAATAATTACAGTTCGGACTTAGATTTTTTCCTACCGAGTGGCTACCGTGAAGAGTCGCCGACGACGACTTTAGAAATTATTTAAAAATCAACCGTAAGAGATAGAGCCGTGGTTTATTAAGAAAAAGTGCGTCAAATACGCTCCCATAACTGATCATAACATTTAAAAGATACGTCGTCGGTGAAAATATTTTCAATTCGGACTTAGTCTCTGTACGGAGAGGCTACCGAGAAGCGCTACCGACGAAGACTTTCTGATTAATTTAAAAATCAACCGTAAGAGATAGAGCCGTGGTTTATTAAGCAAAAGTGCTTCAAATACGCTCCTATAACTCAATCTAACATTTAAAAGGTACCTCGTCGGTGAAAATAATTTCAGTTCGGACTTAGATTTTTTCCTACCGAGTGGCTACCACGAAGAGTCGCCGACGACGACTTTAGAAATTATTTAAAAATCAACCGTAAGAGATAGAGCCGTGGTTTATTAAGCAAAAGTGCGTCAAATACGCTCCCATAACTGAACATAACATTTAAAAGATACGTCGTCGGTGAAAATATTTTCAATTCGGACTTAGTCTCTGTAGGGAGAGGCTACCGAGAACCGTTACCGACGAAGACTTTCTGATTAATTTAAAAATCAACCGTAAGAGATAGAGCCGTGGTTTATTAAGCAAAAGTGCTTCAAATACGCTCCTATAACTCAATCTAACATTTAAAAGGTACCTCGTAGGTGAAAATAATTTCAGTTCGGACTTAGATTTTTTCCTACCGAGTGGCTACCGTGAAGAGTCGCCGACGACGACTTTAGAAAGTATTTTAAAATCAACCGTAAGAGATAGAGCCGTGGTTTATTAAGCAAAAGTGCGTCAAATAGGCTCCCATAACTGAACATAACATTTAAAAGATACGTCGTCGGTGAAAATATTTTCAATTCGGACTTAGTCTCTGTAGGGAGAGGCTACCGAGAACCGTTACCGACGAAGACTTTCTGATTAATTTAAAAATCAACCGTAAGAGATAGAGCCGTGGTTTATTAAGCAAAAGTGCTTCAAATACGCTCCTATAACTCAATCTAACATTTAAAAGGTACCTCGTCGGTGAAAATAATTTCAGTTCGGACTTAGATTTTTTCCTACCGAGTGGCTACCGTGAAGAGTCGCCGACGACGACTTTAGAAATTATTTAAAAATCAACCGTAAGAGATAGAGCCGTGGTTTATTAAGAAAAAGTGCGTCAAATACGCTCCCATAACTGATCATAACATTTAAAAGATACGTCGTCGGTGAAAATATTTTCAATTCGGACTTAGTCTCTGTAGGGAGAGGCTACCGAGAACGGTTACCGACGAAGACTTTCTGATTAATTTAAAAATCAACCGTAAGAGATAGAGCCGTGGTTTATTAAGCAAAAGTGCTTCAAATACGCTCCTATAACTCAATCTAACATTTAAAAGGTACCTCGTAGGTGAAAATAATTTCAGTTCGGACTTAGATTTTTTCCTACCGAGTGGCTACCGTGAAGAGTCGCCGACGACGACTTTAGAAAGTATTTTAAAATCAACCGTAAGAGATAGAGCCGTGGTTTATTAAGCAAAAGTGCGTCAAATAGGCTCCCATAACTGAACATAACATTTAAAAGATACGTCGTCGGTGAAAATATTTTCAATTCGGACTTAGTCTCTGTAGGGAGAGGCTACCGAGAACCGTTACCGACGAAGACTTTCTGATTAATTTAAAAATCAACCGTAAGAGATAGAGCCGTGGTTTATTAAGCAAAAGTGCTTCAAATACGCTCCTATAACTCAATCTAACATTTAAAAGGTACCTCGTCGGTGAAAATAATTTCAGTTCGGACTTAGATTTTTTCCTACCGAGTGGCTACCGTGAAGAGTCGCCGACGACGACTTTAGAAAGTATTTTAAAATCAACCGTAAGAGATAGAGCCGTGGTTTATTAAGCAAAAGTGCGTCAAATAGGCTCCCATAACTGAACATAACATTTAAAAGATACGTCGTCGGTGAAAATATTTTCAATTCGGACTTAGTCTCTGTAGGGAGAGGCTACCGAGAACCGTTACCGACGAAGACTTTCTGATTAATTTAAAAATCAACCGTAAGAGATAGAGCCGTGGTTTATTAAGCAAAAGTGCTTCAAATACGCTCCTATAACTCAATCTAACATTTAAAAGGTACCTCGTCGGTGAAAATAATTTCAGTTCGGACTTAGATTTTTTCCTACCGAGTGGCTACCGTGAAGAGTCGCCGACGACGACTTTAGAAATTATTTAAAAATCAACCGTAAGAGATAGAGCCGTGGTTTATTAAGCAAAAGTGCTTCAAATACGCTCCTATAACTCAATCTAACATTTAAAAGGTACCTCGTCGGTGAAAATAATTTCAGTTCGGACTTAGATTTTTTCCTACCGAGTGGCCACCGTGAAGAGTCGCCGACGACGACTTTAGAAATTATTTAAAAATCAACCGTAAGAGATAGAGCCGTGGCTTATTAAGAAAAAGTGCGTCAAATACGCTCCCATAACTGATCATAACATTTAAAAGATACGTCGTCGGTGAAAATATTTTCAATTCGGACTTAGTCTCTGTACGGAGAGGCTACCGAGAAGCGCTACCGACGAAGACTTTCTGATTAATTTAAAAATCAACCGTAAGAGATAGAGCCGTGGTTTATTAAGCAAAAGTGCTTCAAATACGCTCCTATAACTCAATCTAACATTTAAAAGGTACCTCGTCGGTGAAAATAATTTCAGTTCGGACTTAGATTTTTTCCTACCGAGTGGCTACCGTGAAGAGTCGCCGACGACGACTTTAGAAATTATTTAAAAATCAACCGTAAGAGATAGAGCCGTGGTTTATTAAGAAAAAGTGCGTCAAATACGCTCCTATAACTCAATCTAACATATAAAAGGTACCTCGTCGGTGAAAATAATTACAGTTCGGACTTAGATTTTTTCCTACCGAGTGGCTACCGTGAAGAGTCGCCGACGACGACTTTAGAAATTATTTAAAAATCAACCGTAAGAGATAGAGCCGTGGTTTATTAAGAAAAAGTGCGTCAAATACGCTCCCATAACTGATCATAACATTTAAAAGATACGTCGTCGGTGAAAATATTTTCAATTCGGACTTAGTCTCTGTAGGGAGAGGCTACCGAGAACCGTTACCGACGAAGACTTTCTGATTAATTTAAAAATCAACCGTAAGAGATAGAGCCGTGGTTTATTAAGCAAAAGTGCTTCAAATACGCTCCTATAACTCAATCTAACATTTAAAAGGTACCTCGTCGGTGAAAATAATTTCAGTTCGGACTTAGATTTTTTCCTACCGAGTGGCTACCGTGAAGAGTCGCCGACGACGACTTTAGAAATTATTTAAAAATCAACCGTAAGAGATAGAGCCGTGGTTTATTAAGAAAAAGTGCGTCAAATACGCTCCTATAACTCAATCTAACATATAAAAGGTACCTCGTCGGTGAAAATAATTACAGTTCGGACTTAGATTTTTTCCTACCGAGTGGCTACCGTGAAGAGTCGTCGACGACGACTTTAGAAATTATTTAAAAATCAACCGTAAGAGATAGAGCCGTGGTTTATTAAGAAAAAGTGCGTCAAATACGCTCCCATAACTGATCATAACATTTATAAGATACGTCGTCGGTGAAAATATTTTCAATTCGGACTTAGTCTCTGTAGGGAGAGGCTACCGAGAACCGTTACCGACGAAGACTTTCTGATTAATTTAAAAATCAACCGTAAGAGATAGAGCCGTGGTTTATTAAGCAAAAGTGCTTCAAATACGCTCCTATAACTCAATCTAACATTTAAAAGGTACCTCGTCGGTGAAAATAATTTCAGTTCGGACTTAGATTTTTTCCTACCGAGTGGCTACCGTGAAGAGTCGCCGACGACGACTTTAGAAAGTATTTTAAAATCAACCGTAAGAGATAGAGCCGTGGTTTATTAAGCAAAAGTGCGTCAAATACGCTCCCATAACTGAACATAACATTTAAAAGATACGTCGTCGGTGAAAATATTTTCAATTCGGACTAGTCTCTGTACGGAGAGGCTACCGAGAAGCGCTACCGACGAAGACTTTCTGATTAATTTAAAAATCAACCGTAAGAGATAGAGCCGTGGTTTATTAAGCAAAAGTGCTTCAAATACGCTCCTATAACTCAATCTCACATATAAAAGGTACCTCGTCGGTGAAAATAATTACAGTTCGGACTTAGATTTTTTCCTACCGAGTGGCTACCGTGAAGAGTCGCCGACGACGACTTTAGAAATTATTTAAAAATCAACCGTAAGAGATAGAGCCGTGGTTTATTAAGAAAAAGTGCGTCAAATACGCTCCCATAACCGATCATAACATTTAAAAGATACGTCGTCGGTGAAAATATTTTCAATTCGGACTTAGTATCTGTACGGAGAGGCTACCGAGAAGCGCTACCAACGAAGACTTTCTGATTAATTTAAAAATCAACCGTAAGAGATAGAGCCGTGGTTTATTAAGCAAAAGTGCTTCAAATACGCTCCTATAACTCAATCTAACATTTAAAAGGTACCTCGTCGGTGAAAATAATTTCAGTTCGGACTTAGATTTTTTCCTACCGAGTGGCTACCACGAAGAGTCGCCGACGACGACTTTAGAAATTATTTAAAAATCAACCGTAAGAGATAGAGCCGTGGTTTATTAAGCAAAAGTGCGTCAAATACGCTCCCATAACTGAACATAACATTTAAAAGATACGTCGTCGGTGAAAATATTTTCAATTCGGACTTAGTCTCTGTAGGGAGAGGCTACCGAGAACCGTTACCGACGAAGACTTTCTGATTAATTTAAAAATCAACCGTAAGAGATAGAGCCGTGGTTTATTAAGCAAAAGTGCTTCAAATACGCTCCTATAACTCAATCTAACATTTAAAAGGTACCTCGTAGGTGAAAATAATTTCAGTTCGGACTTAGATTTTTTCCTACCGAGTGGCTACCGTGAAGAGTCCCCGACGACGACTTTAGAAAGTATTTTAAAATCAACCGTAAGAGATAGAGCCGTGGTTTATTAAGCAAAAGTGCGTCAAATACGCTCCCATAACTGAACATAACATTTAAAAGATACGTCGTCGGTGAAAATATTTTCAATTCGGACTTAGTCTCTGTAGGGAGAGGCTACCGAGAACCGCTACCGACGAAGACTTTCTGATTAATTTAAAAATCAACCGTAAGAGATAGAGCCGTGGTTTATTAAGCAAAAGTGCTTCAAATACGCTCCTATAACTCAATCTAACATTTAAAAGGTACCTCGTCGGTGAAAATAATTACAGTTCGGACTTAGATTTTTTCCTACCGAGTGGCTACCGTGAAGAGTCGCCGACGACGACTTTAGAAATTATTTAAAAATCAACCGTAAGAGATAGAGCCGTGGTTTATTAAGAAAAAGTGCGTCAAATACGCTCCCATAACTGAGCATAACATTTAAAAGATACGTCGTCGGTGAAAATATTTTCAATTCGGACTTAGTCTCTGCAGGGAGAGGCTACCGAGAAGCGCTACCGACGAAGACTTTCTGATTAATTTAAAAATCAACCGTAAGAGATAGAGCCGTGGTTTATTAAGCAAAAGTGCTTCAAATACGCTCCTATAACTCAATCTAAAATTTAAAAGGTACCTCGTCGGTGAAAATAATTACAGTTCGGACTTAGATTTTTTCCTACCGAGTGGCTACCGTCAAGAGTCGCCGACGACGACTTTAGAAATTATTTAAAAATCAACCGTAAGAGATAGAGCCGTGGTTTATTAAGAAAAAGTGCGTCAAATACGCTCCCGTAACTGATCATAACATTTAAAAGATACGTCGTCGGTGAAAATATTTTCAATTCGGACTTAGTCTCTGTACGGAGAGGCTACCGAGAAGCGCTACCGACGAAGACTTTCTGATTAATTTAAAAATCAACCGTAAGAGATAGAGCCGTGGTTTATTAAGCAAAAGTGCGTCAAATACGCTCCCATAACTGAACATAACATTTAAAAGATACGTCGTCGGTGAAAATATTTTCAATTCGGACTTAGTCTCTGTACGGAGAGGCTACCGAGAAGCGCTACCGACGAAGACTTTCTGATTAATTTAAAAATCAACCGTAAGAGATAGAGCCGTGGTTTATTAAGCAAAAGTGCTTCAAATACGCTCCTATAACTCAATCTAACATATAAAAGGTACCTCGTCGGTGAAAATAATTACAGTTCGGACTTAGATTTTTTCCTACCGAGTGGCTACCGTGAAGAGTCGCCGACGACGACTTTAGAAATTATTTAAAAATCAACCGTAAGAGATAGAGCCGTGGTTTATTAAGAAAAAGTGCGTCAAATACGCTCCCATAACCGATCATAACATTTAAAAGATACGTCGTCGGTGAAAATATTTTCAATTCGGACTTAGTCTCTGTACGGAGAGGCTACCGAGAAGCGCTACCAACGAAGACTTTCTGATTAATTTAAAAATCAACCGTAAGAGATAGAGCCGTGGTTTATTAAGCAAAAGTGCTTCAAATACGCTCCTATAACTCAATCTAACATTTAAAAGGTACCTCGTCGGTGAAAATAATTTCAGTTCGGACTTAGATTTTTTCCTACCGAGTGGCTACCGTGAAGAGTCGCCGACGACGACTTTAGAAATTATTTAAAAATCAACCGTAAGAGATAGAGCCGTGGTTTATTAAGAAAAAGTGCGTCAAATACGCTCCCATAACTGATCATAACATTTAAAAGATACGTCGTCGGTGAAAATATTTTCAATTCGGACTTAGTCTCTGTAGGGAGAGGCTACCGAGAACCGTTACCGACGAAGACTTTCTGATTAATTTAAAAATCAACCGTAAGAGATAGAGCCGTGGTTTATTAAGCAAAAGTGCTTCAAATACGCTCCTATAACTCAATCTAACATTTAAAAGGTACCTCGTCGGTGAAAATAATTTCAGTTCGGACTTAGATTTTTTCCTACCGAGTGGCTACCGTGAAGAGTCGCCGACGACGACTTTAGAAAGTATTTTAAAATCAACCGTAAGAGATAGAGCCGTGGTTTATTAAGAAAAAGTGCGTCAAATACGCTCCTATAACTCAATCTAACATATAAAAGGTACCTCGTCGGTGAAAATAATTACAGTTCGGACTTAGATTTTTTCCTACCGAGTGGCTACCGTGAAGAGTCGCCGACGACGACTTTAGAAATTATTTAAAAATCAACCGTAAGAGATAGAGCCGTGGTTTATTAAGAAAAAGTGCGTCAAATACGCTCCCATAACTGATCATAACATTTAAAAGATACGTCGTCGGTGAAAATATTTTCAATTCGGACTTAGTCTCTGTAGGGAGAGGCTACCGAGAACCGTTACCGACGAAGACTTTCTGATTAATTTAAAAATCAACCGTAAGAGATAGAGCCGTGGTTTATTAAGCAAAAGTGCTTCAAATACGCTCCTATAACTCAATCTAACATTTAAAAGGTACCTCGTCGGTGAAAATAATTTCAGTTCGGACTTAGATTTTTTCCTACCGAGTGGCTACCGTGAAGAGTCGCCGACGACGACTTTAGAAAGTATTTTAAAATCAACCGTAAGAGATAGAGCCGTGGTTTATTAAGCAAAAGTGCGTCAAATACGCTCCCATAACTGAACATAACATTTAAAAGATACGTCGTCGGTGAAAATATTTTCAATTCGGACTAGTCTCTGTACGGAGAGGCTACCGAGAAGCGCTACCGACGAAGACTTTCTGATTAATTTAAAAATCAACCGTAAGAGATAGAGCCGTGGTTTATTAAGCAAAAGTGCTTCAAATACGCTCCTATAACTCAATCTCACATATAAAAGGTACCTCGTCGGTGAAAATAATTACAGTTCGGACTTAGATTTTTTCCTACCGAGTGGCTACCGTGAAGAGTCGCCGACGACGACTTTAGAAATTATTTAAAAATCAACCGTAAGAGATAGAGCCGTGGTTTATTAAGAAAAAGTGCGTCAAATACGCTCCCATAACCGATCATAACATTTAAAAGATACGTCGTCGGTGAAAATATTTTCAATTCGGACTTAGTATCTGTACGGAGAGGCTACCGAGAAGCGCTACCAACGAAGACTTTCTGATTAATTTAAAAATCAACCGTAAGAGATAGAGCCGTGGTTTATTAAGCAAAAGTGCTTCAAATACGCTCCTATAACTCAATCTAACATTTAAAAGGTACCTCGTCGGTGAAAATAATTTCAGTTCGGACTTAGATTTTTTCCTACCGAGTGGCTACCACGAAGAGTCGCCGACGACGACTTTAGAAATTATTTAAAAATCAACCGTAAGAGATAGAGCCGTGGTTTATTAAGCAAAAGTGCGTCAAATACGCTCCCATAACTGAACATAACATTTAAAAGATACGTCGTCGGTGAAAATATTTTCAATTCGGACTTAGTCTCTGTAGGGAGAGGCTACCGAGAACCGTTACCGACGAAGACTTTCTGATTAATTTAAAAATCAACCGTAAGAGATAGAGCCGTGGTTTATTAAGCAAAAGTGCTTCAAATACGCTCCTATAACTCAATCTAACATTTAAAAGGTACCTCGTAGGTGAAAATAATTTCAGTTCGGACTTAGATTTTTTCCTACCGAGTGGCTACCGTGAAGAGTCCCCGACGACGACTTTAGAAAGTATTTTAAAATCAACCGTAAGAGATAGAGCCGTGGTTTATTAAGCAAAAGTGCGTCAAATACGCTCCCATAACTGAACATAACATTTAAAAGATACGTCGTCGGTGAAAATATTTTCAATTCGGACTTAGTCTCTGTAGGGAGAGGCTACCGAGAACCGCTACCGACGAAGACTTTCTGATTAATTTAAAAATCAACCGTAAGAGATAGAGCCGTGGTTTATTAAGCAAAAGTGCTTCAAATACGCTCCTATAACTCAATCTAACATTTAAAAGGTACCTCGTCGGTGAAAATAATTACAGTTCGGACTTAGATTTTTTCCTACCGAGTGGCTACCGTGAAGAGTCGCCGACGACGACTTTAGAAATTATTTAAAAATCAACCGTAAGAGATAGAGCCGTGGTTTATTAAGAAAAAGTGCGTCAAATACGCTCCCATAACTGAGCATAACATTTAAAAGATACGTCGTCGGTGAAAATATTTTCAATTCGGACTTAGTCTCTGTAGGGAGAGGCTACCGAGAAGCGCTACCGACGAAGACTTTCTGATTAATTTAAAAATCAACCGTAAGAGATAGAGCCGTGGTTTATTAAGCAAAAGTGCTTCAAATACGCTCCTATAACTCAATCTAAAATTTAAAAGGTACCTCGTCGGTGAAAATAATTACAGTTCGGACTTAGATTTTTTCCTACCGAGTGGCTACCGTCAAGAGTCGCCGACGACGACTTTAGAAATTATTTAAAAATCAACCGTAAGAGATAGAGCCGTGGTTTATTAAGAAAAAGTGCGTCAAATACGCTCCCATAACTGATCATAACATTTAAAAGATACGTCGTCGGTGAAAATATTTTCAATTCGGACTTAGTCTCTGTACGGAGAGGCTACCGAGAAGCGCTACCGACGAAGACTTTCTGATTAATTTAAAAATCAACCGTAAGAGATAGAGCCGTGGTTTATTAAGCAAAAGTGCTTCAAATACGCTCCTATAACTCAATCTCACATATAAAAGGTACCTCGTCGGTGAAAATAATTACAGTTCGGACTTAGATTTTTTCCTACCGAGTGGCTACCGTGAAGAGTCGCCGACGACGACTTTAGAAATTATTTAAAAATCAACCGTAAGAGATAGAGCCGTCGTTTATTAAGAAAAAGTGCGTCAAATACGCTCCCATAACCGATCATAACATTTAAAAGATACGTCGTCGGTGAAAATATTTTCAATTCGGACTTAGTCTCTGTACGGAGAGGCTACCGAGAAGCGCTACCAACGAAGACTTTCTGATTAATTTAAAAATCAACCGTAAGAGATAGAGCCGTGGTTTATTAAGCAAAAGTGCTTCAAATACGCTCCTATAACTCAATCTAACATTTAAAAGGTACCTCGTCGGTGAAAATAATTTCAGTTCGGACTTAGATTTTTTCCTACCGAGTGGCTACCACGAAGAGTCGCCGACGACGACTTTAGAAATTATTTAAAAATCAACCGTAAGAGATAGAGCCGTGGTTTATTAAGCAAAAGTGCGTCAAATACGCTCCCATAACTGAACATAACATTTAAAAGATACGTCGTCGGTGAAAATATTTTCAATTCGGACTTAGTCTCTGTAGGGAGAGGCTACCGAGAACCGTTACCGACGAAGACTTTCTGATTAATTTAAAAATCAACCGTAAGAGATAGAGCCGTGGTTTATTAAGCAAAAGTGCTTCAAATACGCTCCTATAACTCAATCTAACATTTAAAAGGTACCTCGTCGGTGAAAATAATTACAGTTCGGACTTAGATTTTTTCCTACCGAGTGGCTACCGTGAAGAGTCGCCGACGACGACTTTAGAAATTATTTAAAAATCAACCGTAAGAGATAGAGCCGTGGTTTATTAAGAAAAAGTGCGTCAAATACGCTCCCATAACCGATCATAACATTTAAAAGATACGTCGTCGGTGAAAATATTTTCAATTCGGACTTAGTCTCTGTACGGAGAGGCTACCGAGAAGCGCTACCAACGAAGACTTTCTGATTAATTTAAAAATCAACCGTAAGAGATAGAGCCGTGGTTTATTAAGCAAAAGTGCTTCAAATACGCTCCTATAACTCAATCTAACATTTAAAAGGTACCTCGTAGGTGAAAATAATTTCAGTTCGGACTTAGATTTTTTCCTACCGAGTGGCTACCGTGAAGAGTCGCCGACGACGACTTTAGAAATTATTTAAAAATCAACCGTAAGAGATAGAGCCGTGGTTTATTAAGAAAAAGTGCGTCAAATACGCTCCCGTAACTGATCATAACATTTAAAAGATACGTCGTCGGTGAAAATATTTTCAATTCGGACTTAGTCTCTGTACGGAGAGGCTACCGAGAAGCGCTACCGACGAAGACTTTCTGATTAATTTAAAAATCAACCGTAAGAGATAGAGCCGTGGTTTATTAAGCAAAAGTGCGTCAAATACGCTCCCATAACTGAACATAACATTTAAAAGATACGTCGTCGGTGAAAATATTTTCAATTCGGACTTAGTCTCTGTACGGAGAGGCTACCGAGAAGCGCTACCGACGAAGACTTTCTGATTAATTTAAAAATCAACCGTAAGAGATAGAGCCGTGGTTTATTAAGCAAAAGTGCTTCAAATACGCTCCTATAACTCAATCTAACATATAAAAGGTACCTCGTCGGTGAAAATAATTACAGTTCGGACTTAGATTTTTTCCTACCGAGTGGCTACCGTGAAGAGTCGCCGACGACGACTTTAGAAATTATTTAAAAATCAACCGTAAGAGATAGAGCCGTGGTTTATTAAGAAAAAGTGCGTCAAATACGCTCCCATAACCGATCATAACATTTAAAAGATACGTCGTCGGTGAAAATATTTTCAATTCGGACTTAGTCTCTGTACGGAGAGGCTACCGAGAAGCGCTACCAACGAAGACTTTCTGATTAATTTAAAAATCAACCGTAAGAGATAGAGCCGTGGTTTATTAAGCATAAGTGCTTCAAATACGCTCCTATAACTCAATCTAACATTTAAAAGGTACCTCGTCGGTGAAAATAATTTCAGTTCGGACTTAGATTTTTTCCTACCGAGTGGCTACCGTGAAGAGTCGCCGACGACGACTTTAGAAATTATTTAAAAATCAACCGTAAGAGATAGAGCCGTGGTTTATTAAGAAAAAGTGCGTCAAATACGCTCCTATAACTCAATCTAACATATAAAAGGTACCTCGTCGGTGAAAATAATTACAGTTCGGACTTAGATTTTTTCCTACCGAGTGCCTACCGTGAAGAGTCGCCGACGACGACTTTAGAAATTATTTAAAAATCAACCGTAAGAGATAGAGCCGTGGTTTATTAAGAAAAAGTGCGTCAAATACGCTCCCATAACTGATCATAACATTTAAAAGATACGTCGTCGGTGAAAATATTTTCAATTCGGACTTAGTCTCTGTAGAGAGAGGCTACCGAGAACCGTTACCGACGAAGACTTTCTGATTAATTTAAAAATCAACCGTAAGAGATAGAGCCGTGGTTTATTAAGCAAAAGTGCTTCAAATACGCTCCTATAACTCAATCTAACATTTAAAAGGTACCTGGTCGGTGAAAATAATTACAGTTCGGACTTAGATTTTTTCCTACCGAGTGGCTACCGTGAAGAGTCGCCGACGACGACTTTAGAAATTATTTAAAAATCAACCGTAAGAGATAGAGCCGTGGTTTATTAAGAAAAAGTGCGTCAAATACGCTCCCATAACTGATCATAACATTTAAAAGATACGTTGTCGGTGAAAATATTTTCAATTCGGACTTAGTCTCTGTACGGAGAGGCTACCGAGAAGCGCTACCGACGAAGACTTTCTGATTAATTTAAAAATCAACCGTAAGAGATAGAGCCGTGGTTTATTAAGCAAAAGTGCGTCAAATACGCTCCCATAACTGAACATAACATTTAAAAGATACGTCGTCGGTGAAAATATTTTCAATTCGGACTTAGTCTCTGTACGGAGAGGCTACCGAGAAGCGCTACCGACGAAGACTTTCTGATTAATTTAAAAATCAACCGTAAGAGATAGAGCCGTGGTTTATTAAGCAAAAGTGCTTCAAATACGCTCCTATAACTCAATCTAACATATAAAAGGTACCTCGTCGGTGAAAATAATTACAGTTCGGACTTAGATTTTTTCCTACCGAGTGGCTACCGTGAAGAGTCGCCGACGACGACTTTAGAAATTATTTAAAAATCAACCGTAAGAGATAGAGCCGTGGTTTATTAAGAAAAAGTGCGTCAAATACGCTCCCATAACCGATCATAACATTTAAAAGATACGTCGTCGGTGAAAATATTTTCAATTCGGACTTAGTCTCTGTACGGAGAGGCTACCGAGAAGCGCTACCAACGAAGACTTTCTGATTAATTTAAAAATCAACCGTAAGAGATAGAGCCGTGGTTTTTTTAAGCAAAAGTGCTTCAAATACGCTCCTATAACTCAATCTAACATTTAAAAGGTACCTCGTCGGTGAAAATAATTTCAGGTCGGACTTAGATTTTTTCCTACCGAGTGGCTACAACGAAGAGTCGCCGACGACGACTTTAGAAATTATTTAAAAATCAACCGTAAGAGATAGAGCCGTGGTTTATTAAGCAAAAGTGCGTCAAATACGCTCCCATAACTGAACATAACATTTAAAAGATACGTCGTCGGTGAAAATATTTTCAATTCGGACTTAGTCTCTGTAGGGAGAGGCTACCGAGAACCGCTACCGACGAAGACTTTCTGATTAATTTAAAAATCAACCGTAAGAGATAGAGCCGTGGTTTATTAAGCAAAAGTGCGTCAAATACGCTCCCATAACTGAACATAACATTTAAAAGATACGTCGTCGGTGAAAATATTTTCAATTCGGACTTAGTCTCTCTACGGAGAGGCTACCGAGAAGCGCTACCGACGAAGACTTTCTGATTAATTTAAAAATCAACCGTAAGAGATAGAGCCGCGGTTTATTAAGCAAAAGTGCGTCGAATACGCTCCCATAACTGAACATAACATTTAAAAGATACGTCGTCGGTGAAAATATTTTCAATTCGGACTTAGTCTCTGTAGGGAGAGGCTACCGAGAACCGCTACCGACGAAGACTTTCTGATTAATTTAAAAATCAACCGTAAGAGATAGAGCCGTGGTTTATTAAGGAAAAGTGCGTCAAATACGCTCCCATAACTGAACATAACATTTAAAAGATACGTCGTCGGTGAAAATATTTTCAATTCGGACTTAGTCTCTGTAGGGAGAGGCTACCGAGAACCGCTACCGACGAAGACTTTCTGATTAATTTAAAAATCAACCGTAAGAGATAGAGCCGTGGTTTATTAAGCAAAAGTGCGTCAAATACGCTCCCATAACTGAACATAACATTTAAAAGATACGTCGTCGGTGAAAATATTTTCAATTCGGACTTAGTCTCTGTAGGGAGAGGCTACCGAGAACCGCTACCGACGAAGACTTTCTGATTAATTTAAAAATCAATCGTAAGAGATAGAGCCGTGGTTTATTAAGCAAAAGTGCTTCAAATACGCTCCTATAACTCAATCTAACATTTAAAAGGTGCCTCGTCGGTGAAAATAATTTCAGTTCGTACTTAGAATTTTTCCTACCGAGTGGCTACCGTGAAGAGTCGCCGACGACGACTTTAGAAAGTATTTTAAAATCAACCGTAAGAGATAGAGCCGTGGTTTATTAAGCAAAAGTGCGTCAAATACGCTCCCATAACTGAACATAACATTTAAAAGATACGTCGTCGGTGAAAATATTTTCAATTCGGACTTAGTCTCTGTAGGGAGAGGCTACCGAGAACCGCTACCGACGAAGACTTTCTGATTAATTTAAAAATCAACCGTAAGAGATAGAGCCGTGGTTTATTAAGCAAAAGTGCGTCAAATACGCTCCCATAACTGAACATAACATTTAAAAGATACGTCGTCGGTGAAAATATTTTCAATTCGGACTTAGTCTCTGTAGGGAGAGGCTACCGAGAACCGCTACCGACGAAGACTTTCTGATTAATTTAAAAATCAACCGTAAGAGATAGAGCCGTGGTTTATTAAGCAAAAGTGCGTCAAATACGCTCCCATAACTGAACATAACATTTAAAAGATACGTCGTCGGTGAAAATATTTTCAATTCGGACTTAGTCTCTGTAGGGAGAGGCTACCGAGAACCGCTACCGACGAAGACTTTCTGATTAATTTAAAAATCAACCGTAAGAGATAGAGCCGTGGTTTATTAAGCAAAAGTGCGTCAAATACGCTCCCATAACTGAACATAACATTTAAAAGATACGTCGTCGGTGAAAATATTTTCAATTCGGACTTAGTCTCTGTAGGGAGAGGCTACCGAGAACCGCTACCGACGAAGACTTTCTGATTAATTTAAAAATCAACCGTAAGAGATAGAGCCGTGGTTTATTAAGCAAAAGTGCTTCAAATACGCTCCTATAACTCAATCTAACATTTAAAAGGTGCCTCGTCGGTGAAAATAATTTCAGTTCGTACTTAGAATTTTTCCTACCGAGTGGCTACCGTGAAGAGTCGCCGACGACGACTTTAGAAAGTATTTTAAAATCAACCGTAAGAGATAGAGCCGTGGTTTATTAAGCAAAAGTGCGTCAAATACGCTCCCATAACTGAACATAACATTTAAAAGATACGTCGTCAGTGAAAATATTTTCAATTCGGACTTAGTCTCTGTAGGGAGAGGCTACCGAGAACCGCTACCGACGAAGACTTTCTGATTAATTTAAAAATCAACCGAAAGAGATAGAGCCGTGGTTTATTAAGCAAAAGTGCTTCAAATACGCTCCTATAACTCAATCTAACATTTAAAAGGTACCTCGTCGGTGAAAATAATTTCAGTTCGGACTTAGATTTTTTCCTACCGAGTGGCTACCGTGAAGAGTCGCCGACGACGACTTTAGAAATTATTTAAAAATCAACCGTAAGAGATAGAGCCGTGGTTTATTAAGAAAAAGTGCGTCAAATACGCTCCTATAACTCAATCTAACATATAAAAGGTACCTCGTCGGTGAAAATAATTACAGTTCGGACTTAGATTTTTTCCTACCGAGTGGCTACCGTGAAGAGTCGCCGACGACGACTTTAGAAATTATTTAAAAATCAACCGTAAGAGATAGAGCCGTGGTTTATTAAGAAAAAGTGCGTCAAATACGCTCCCATAACTGATCATAACATTTAAAAGATACGTCGTCGGTGAAAATATTTTCAATTCGGACTTAGTCTCTGTAGGGAGAGGCTACCGAGAACCGTTACCGACGAAGACTTTCTGATTAATTTAAAAATCAACCGTAAGAGATAGAGCCGTGGTTTATTAAGCAAAAGTGCTTCAAATACGCTCCTATAACTCAATCTAACATTTAAAAGGTACCTCGTCGGTGAAAATAATTTCAGTTCGGACTTAGATTTTTTCCTACCGAGTGGCTACCGTGAAGAGTCGCCGACGACGACTTTAGAAAGTATTTTAAAATCAACCGTAAGAGATAGAGCCGTGGTTTATTAAGCAAAAGTGCGTCAAATACGCTCCCATAACTGAACATAACATTTAAAAGATACGTCGTCGGTGAAAATATTTTCAATTCGGACTTAGTCTCTGTAGGGAGAGGCTACCGAGAACCGCTACCGACGAAGACTTTCTGATTAATTTACAAATCAATCGTAAGAGATAGAGCCGTGGTTTATTAAGCAAAAGTGCTTCAAATACACTCCCATAACAGAACATAGCATTTAAAAGATACGTTGTCGGTGAAAATATTTTCAATTCGGACTTAGTCTCTGTACGGAGAGGCTACCGAGAAGCGCTACCGACGAAGACTTTCTGATTAATTTAGAAATCAACCGTAAGAGATAGAGCCGTGGTTTATTAAGCAAAAGTGCTTCAAATACGCTCCTATAACTCAATCTAACATTTAAAAGGTACCTCGTCGGTGAAAATAATTTCAGTTCGGACTTAGATTTTTTCCTACCGAGTGGCCACCGTGAAGAGTCGCCGACGACGACTTTAGAAATTATTTAAAAATCAACCGTAAGAGATAGAGCCGTGGCTTATTAAGAAAAAGTGCGTCAAATACGCTCCCATAACTGATCATAACATTTAAAAGATACGTCGTCGGTGAAAATATTTTCAATTCGGACTTAGTCTCTGTACGGAGAGGCTACCGAGAAGCGCTACCGACGAAGACTTTCTGATTAATTTAAAAATCAACCGTAAGAGATAGAGCCGTGGTTTATTAAGCAAAAGTGCTTCAAATACGCTCCTATAACTCAATCTCACATATAAAAGGTACCTCGTCGGCGAAAATAATTACAGTTCGGACTTAGATTTTTTCCTACCGAGTGGCTACCGTGAAGAGTCGCCGACGACGACTTTAGAAATTATTTAAAAATCAACCGTAAGAGATAGAGCCGTGGTTTATTAAGAAAAAGTGCGTCAAATACGCTCCTATAACTCAATCTATCATATAAAAGGTACCTCGTCGGTGAAAATAATTACAGCTCGGACTTAGATTTTTTCCTACCGAGTGGCTACCGTGAAGAGTCGCCGACGACGACTTTAGAAATTATTTAAAAATCAACCGTAAGAGATAGAGCCGTGGTTTATTAAGCAAAAGTGCGTCAAATACGCTCCCATAACTGAACATAACATTTAAAAGATACGTCGTCGGTGAAAATATTTTCAATTCGGACTTAGTCTCTGTAGGGAGAGGGTACCGAGAACCGTTACCGACGAAGACTTTCTGATTAATTTAAAAATCAACCGTAAGAGATAGAGCCGTGGTTTATTAAGCAAAAGTGCTTCAAATACGCTCCTATAACTCAATCTAACATTTAAAAGGTACCTGGTCGGTGAAAATAATTACTGTTCGGACTTAGATTTTTTCCTACCGAGTGGCTACCGTGAAGAGTCGCCGACGACGACTTTAGAAATTATTTAAAAATCAACCGTAAGAGATAGAGCCGTGGTTTATTAAGAAAAAGTGCGTCAAATACGCTCCCATAACTGATCATAACATTTAAAAGATACGTTGTCGGTGAAAATATTTTCAATTCGGACTTAGTCTCTGTACGGAGAGGCTACCGAGAAGCGCTACCGACGAAGACTTTCTGATTAATTTAAAAATCAACCGTAAGAGATAGAGCCGTGGTTTATTAAGCAAAAGTGCGTCAAATACGCTCCCATAACTGAACATAACATTTAAAAGATACGTCGTCGGTGAAAATATTTTCAATTCGGACTTAGTCTCTGTACGGAGAGGCTACCGAGAAGCGCTACCGACGAAGACTTTCTGATTAATTTAGAAATCAACCGTAAGAGATAGAGCCGTGGTTTATTAAGCAAAAGTGCTTCAAATACGCTCCTATAACTCAATCTAACATTTAAAAGGTACCTCGTCGGTGAAAATAATTACAGTTCGGACTTAGATTTTTTCCTACCGAGTGGCTACCGTGAAGAGTCGCCGACGACGACTTTAGAAATTATTTAAAAACCAACCGTAAGAGATAGAGCCGTGGTTTATTAAGAAAAAGTGCGTCAAATACGCTCCCATAACCGATCATAACATTTAAAAGATACGTCGTCGGTGAAAATATTTTCAATTCGGACTTAGTCTCTGTAGGGAGAGGCTACCGAGAACCGCTACCGACGAAGACTTTCTGATTAATTTAAAAATCAACCGTAAGAGATAGAGCCGTGGTTTATTAAGCAAAAGTGCTTCAAATACGCTCCTATAACTCAATCTAACATATAAAAGGTACCTCGTCGGTGAAAATAATTACAGTTCGGACTTAGATTTTTTTCCTACCGAGTGGCTACCGTGAAGAGTCGCCGACGACGACTTTAGAAATTATTTAAAAACCAACCGTAAGAGATAGAGCCGTGGTTTATTAAGAAAAAGTGCGTCAAATACGCTCCCATAACCGATCATAACATTTAAAAGATACGTCGTCGGTGAAAATATTTTCAATTCGGACTTAGTCTCTGTACGGAGAGGCTACCGAGAAGCGCTACCAACGAAGACTTTCTGATTAATTTAAAAATCAACCGTAAGAGATAGAGCCGTGGTTTTTTTAAGCAAAAGTGCTTCAAATACGCTCCTATAACTCAATCTAACATTTAAAAGGTACCTCGTCGGTGAAAATAATTTCAGTTCGGACTTAGATTTTTTCCTACCGAGTGGCTACCGTGAAGAGTCGCCGACGACGACTTTAGAAATTATTTAAAAATCAACCGTAAGAGATAGAGCCGTGGTTTATTAAGAAAAAGTGCGTCAAATACGCTCCTATAACTCAATCTAACATATAAAAGGTACCTCGTCGGTGAAAATAATTACAGTTCGGACTTAGATTCTTTCCTACCGAGTGCCTACCGTGAAGAGTCGCCGACGACGACTTTAGAAATTATTTAAAAATCAACCGTAAGAGATAGAGCCGTGGTTTATTAAGAAAAAGTGCGTCAAATACGCTCCCATAACTGATCATAACATTTAAAAGATACGTCGTCGGTGAAAATATTTTCAATTCGGACTTAGTCTCTGTAGAGAGAGGCTACCGAGAACCGTTACCGACGAAGACTTTCTGATTAATTTAAAAATCAACCGTAAGAGATAGAGCCGTGGTTTATTAAGCAAAAGTGCTTCAAATACGCTCCTATAACTCAATCTAACATTTAAAAGGTACCTCGTCGGTGAAAATAATTTCAGTTCGGACTTAGATTTTTTCCTACCGAGTGGCTACCGTGAAGAGTCGCCGACGACGACTTTAGAAAGTATTTTAAAATCAACCGTAAGAGATAGAGCCGTGGTTTATTAAGCAAAAGTGCGTCAAATACGCTCCCATAACTGAACATAACATTTAAAAGATACGTCGTCGGTGAAAATATTTTCAATTCGGACTTAGTCTCTGTAGGGAGAGGCTACCGAGAACCGCTACCGACGAAGACTTTCTGAATAATTTAAAAATCAACCGTAAGAGATAGAGCCGTGGTTTATTAAGCAAAAGTGCTTCAAATACACTCCCATAACAGAACATAGCATTTAAAAGATACGTTGTCGGTGAAAATATTTTCAATTCGGTACGTTAGAAATCAACCGTAAGAGATAGAGCCGTGGTTTATTAAGCAAAAGTGCTTCAAATACGCTCCTATAACTCAATCTAACATTTAAAAGGTACCTCGTCGGTGAAAATAATTTCAGTTCGGACTTAGATTTTTTCCTACCGAGTGTCCACCGTGAAGAGTCGCCGACGACGACTTTAGAAATTATTTAAAAATCAACCGTAAGAGATAGAGCCGTGGCTTATTAAGAAAAAGTGCGTCAAATACGCTCCCTTAACTGATCATAACATTTAAAGGATACGTCGTCGGTGAAAATATTTTCAATTCGGACTTAGTCTCTGTACGGAGAGGCTACCGAGAAGCGCTACCGACGAAGACTTTCTGATTAATTTAAAAATCAACCGTAAGAGATAGAGCCGTGGTGTATTAAGCAAAAGTGCTTCAAATACGCTCCTATAACTCAATCTCACATATAAAAGGTACCTCGTCGGTGAAAATAATTACAGTTCGGACTTAGATTTTTTCCTACCGAGTGGCTACCGTGAAGAGTCGCCGACGACTTTAGAAATTATTTAAAAATCAACCGTAAGAGATAGAGCCGTGGTTTATTAAGAAAAAGTGCGTCAAATACGCTCCCATAACCGATCATAACATTTAAAAGATACGTCGTCGGTGAAAATATTTTCAATTCGGACTTAGTCTCTGTACGGAGAAGCTACCGAGAAGCGCTACCGACGAAGACTTTCTGATTAATTTAGAAATCAACCGTAAGAGATAGAGCCGTGGTTTATTAAGCAAAAGTGCTTCAAATACGCTCCTATAACTCAATCTAACATTTAAAAGGTACCTCGTCGGTGAAAATAATTTCAGTTCGGACTTAGATTTTTTCCTACCGAGTGGCTACCGTGAAGAGTCGCCGACGACGACTTTAGAAAGTATTTTAAAATCAACCGTAAGAGATAGAGCCGTGGTTTATTAAGCAAAAGTGCGTCAAATACGCTCCCATAACTGAACATAACATTTAAAAGATACGTCGTCGGTGAAAATATTTTCAATTCGGACTTAGTCTCTGTAGGGAGAGGCTACCGAGAACCGCTACCGACGAAGACTTTCTGAATAATTTAAAAATCAACCGTAAGAGATAGAGCCGTGGTTTATTAAGCAAAAGTGCTTCAAATACACTCCCATAACAGAACATAGCATTTAAAAGATACGTTGTCGGTGAAAATATTTTCAATTCGGTACGTTAGAAATCAACCGTAAGAGATAGAGCCGTGGTTTATTAAGCAAAAGTGCTTCAAATACGCTCCTATAACTCAATCTAACATTTAAAAGGTGCCTCGTCGGTGAAAATAATTTCAGTTCGTACTTAGAATTTTTCCTACCGAGTGGCTACCGTGAAGAGTCGCCGACGACGACTTTAGAAAGTATTTTAAAATCAACCGTAAGAGATAGAGCCGTGGTTTATTAAGCAAAAGTGCGTCAAATACGCTCCCATAACTGATCATAACATTTAAAAGATACGTCGTCGGTGAAAATATTTTCAATTCGGACTTAGTCTCTGTAGGGAGAGGCTACCGAGAACCGTTACCGACGAAGACTTTCTGATTAATTTAAAAATCAACCGTAAGAGATAGAGCCGTGGTTTATTAAGCAAAAGTGCTTCAAATACGCTCCTATAACTCAATCTAACATTTAAAAGGTACCTCGTCGGTGAAAATAATTTCAGTTCGGACTTAGATTTTTTCCTACCGAGTGGCTACCGTGAAGAGTCGCCGACGACGACTTTAGAAATTATTTAAAAATCAACCGTAAGAGATGGAGCCGTGGTTTATTAAGAAAAAGTGCGTCAAATACGCTCCCATAACTGATCATAACATTTAAAAGATACGTCGTCGGTAAAAATATTTTCAATTCGGACTTAGTCTCTGTACGGAGAGGCTACCGAGAAGCGCTACCAACGAAGACTTTCTGATTAATTTAAAAATCAACCGTAAGAGATACAGCCGTGGCTTATTAAGCAAAAGTGCTTCAAATACGCTCCTATAACTCAATCTAACATTTAAAAGGTACCTCGTCGGTGAAAATAATTTCAGTTCGGACTTAGATTTTTTCCTACCGAGTGGCTACCGTGAAGAGTCGCCGACGACGACTTTAGAAATTATTTAAAAATCAACCGTAAGAGATAGAGCCGTGGTTTATTAAGAAAAAGTGCGTCAAATACGCTCCTATAACTCAATCTAACATATAAAAGGTACCTCGTCGGTGAAAATAATTACAGTTCGGACTTAGATTTTTTCCTACCGAGTGGCTACCGTGAAGAGTCGCCGACGACGACTTTAGAAATTATTTAAAAATCAACCGTAAGAGATGGAGCCGTGGTTTATTAAGAAAAAGTGCGTCAAATACGCTCCTATAACTCAATCTAACATTTAAAAGGTACCTCGTCGGTGAAAATAATTTCAGTTCGGACTTAGATTTTTTCCTACCGAGTGGCCACCGTGAAGAGTCGCCGACGACGACTTTAGAAATTATTTAAAAATCAACCGTAAGAGATAGAGCCGTGGCTTATTAAGAAAAAGTGCGTCAAATACGCTCCCATAACTGATCATAACATTTAAAAGATACGTCGTCGGTGAAAATATTTTCAATTCGGACTTAGTCTCTGTAGGGAGAGGCTACCGAGAACCGCTACCGACGAAGACTTTCTGATTAATTTAAAAATCAACCGTAAGAGATAGAGCCGTGGTTTATTAAGCAAAAGTGCGTCAAATACGCTCCCATAACTGAACATAACATTTAAAAGATACGTCGTCGGTGAAAATATTTTCAATTCGGACTTAGTCTCTGTAGGGAGAGGCTACCGAGAACCGTTACCGACGAAGACTTTCTGATTAATTTAAAAATCAACCGTAAGAGATAGAGCCGTGGTTTATTAAGCAAAAGTGCTTCAAATACGCTCCTATAACTCAATCTAACATTTAAAAGGTACCTCGTCGGTGAAAATAATTTCAGTTCGGACTTAGATTTTTTCCTACCGAGTGGCCACCGTGAAGAGTCGCCGACGACGACTTTAGAAATTATTTAAAAATCAACCGTAAGAGATAGAGCCGTGGCTTATTAAGAAAAAGTGCGTCAAATACGCTCCCATAACTGATCATAACATTTAAAAGATACGTCGTCGGTGAAAATATTTTCAATTCGGACTTAGTCTCTGTAGGGAGAGGCTACCGAGAACCGCTACCGACGAAGACTTTCTGATTAATTTAAAAATCAACCGTAAGAGATAGAGCCGTGGTTTATTAAGCAAAAGTGCGTCAAATACGCTCCCATAACTGAACATAACATTTAAAAGATACGTCGTCGGTGAAAATATTTTCAATTCGGACTTAGTCTCTGTAGGGAGAGGCTACCGAGAACCGCTACCGACGAAGACTTTCTGATTAATTTAAAAATCAACCGTAAGAGATAGAGCCGTGGTTTATTAAGCAAAAGTGCGTCAAATACGCTCCCATAACTGAACATAACATTTAAAAGATACGTCGTCGGTGAAAATATTTTCAATTCGGACTTAGTCTCTGTAGGGAGAGGCTACCGAGAACCGCTACCGACGAAGACTTTCTGATTAATTTAAAAATCAACCGTAAGAGATAGAGCCGTGGTTTATTAAGCAAAAGTGCTTCAAATACGCTCCTATAACTCAATCTAACATTTAAAAGGTGCCTCGTCGGTGAAAATAATTTCAGTTCGTACTTAGAATTTTTCCTACCGAGTGGCTACCGTGAAGAGTCGCCGACGACGACTTTAGAAAGTATTTTAAAATCAACCGTAAGAGATAGAGCCGTGGTTTATTAAGCAAAAGTGCGTCAAATACGCTCCCATAACTGAACATAACATTTAAAAGATACGTCGCCAGTGAAAATATTTTCAATTCGGACTTAGTCTCTGTAGGGAGAGGCTACCGAGAACCGCTACCGACGAAGACTTTCTGATTAATTTAAAAATCAACCGAAAGAGATAGAGCCGTGGTTTATTAAGCAAAAGTGCTTCAAATACGCTCCTATAACTCAATCTAACATTTAAAAGGTACCTCGTCGGTGAAAATAATTTCAGTTCGGACTTAGATTTTTTCCTACCGAGTGGCTACCGTGAAGAGTCGCCGACGACGACTTTAGAAATTATTTAAAAATCAACCGTAAGAGATAGAGCCGTGGTTTATTAAGAAAAAGTGCGTCAAATACGCTCCTATAACTCAATCTAACATATAAAAGGTACCTCGTCGGTGAAAATAATTACAGTTCGGACTTAGATTTTTTCCTACCGAGTGGCTACCGTGAAGAGTCGCCGACGACGACTTTAGAAATTATTTAAAAATCAACCGTAAGAGATAGAGCCGTGGTTTATTAAGAAAAAGTGCGTCAAATACGCTCCCATAACTGATCATAACATTTAAAAGATACGTCGTCGGTGAAAATATTTTCAATTCGGACTTAGTCTCTGTAGGGAGAGGCTACCGAGAACCGTTACCGACGAAGACTTTCTGATTAATTTAAAAATCAACCGTAAGAGATAGAGCCGTGGTTTATTAAGCAAAAGTGCTTCAAATACGCTCCTATAACTCAATCTAACATTTAAAAGGTACCTCGTCGGTGAAAATAATTTCAGTTCGGACTTAGATTTTTTCCTACCGAGTGGCTACCGTCAAGAGTCGCCGACGACGACTTTAGAAAGTATTTTAAAATCAACCGTAAGAGATAGAGCCGTGGTTTATTAAGCAAAAGTGCGTCAAATACGCTCCCATAACTGAACATAACATTTAAAAGATACGTCGTCGGTGAAAATATTTTCAATTCGGACTTAGTCTCTGTAGGGAGAGGCTACCGAGAACCGCTACCGACGAAGACTTTCTGATTAATTTACAAATCAACCGTAAGAGATAGAGCCGTGGTTTATTAAGCAAAAGTGCTTCAAATACACTCCCATAACAGAACATAGCATTTAAAAGATACGTTGTCGGTGAAAATATTTTCAATTCGGACTTAGTCTCTGTACGGAGAGGCTACCGAGAAGCGCTACCGACGAAGACTTTCTGATTAATTTAGAAATCAACCGTAAGAGATAGAGCCGTGGTTTATTAAGCAAAAGTGCTTCAAATACGCTCCTATAACTCAATCTAACATTTAAAAGGTACCTCGTCGGTGAAAATAATTTCAGTTCGGACTTAGATTTTTTCCTACCGAGTGGCCACCGTGAAGAGTCGCCGACGACGACTTTAGAAATTATTTAAAAATCAACCGTAAGAGATAGAGCCGTGGCTTATTAAGAAAAAGTGCGTCAAATACGCTCCCATAACTGATCATAACATTTAAAAGATACGTCGTCGGTGAAAATATTTTCAATTCGGACTTAGTCTCTGTACGGAGAGGCTACCGAGAAGCGCTACCGACGAAGACTTTCTGATTAATTTAAAAATCAACCGTAAGAGATAGAGCCGTGGTTTATTAAGCAAAAGTGCTTCAAATACGCTCCTATAACTCAATCTCACATATAAAAGGTACCTCGTCGGCGAAAATAATTACAGTTCGGACTTAGATTTTTTCCTACCGAGTGGCTACCGTGAAGAGTCGCCGACGACGACTTTAGAAATTATTTAAAAATCAACCGTAAGAGATAGAGCCGTGGCTTATTAAGAAAAAGTGCGTCAAATACGCTCCCATAACTGATCATAACATTTAAAAGATACGTCGTCGGTGAAAATATTTTCAATTCGGACTTAGTCTCTGTAGGGAGAGGCTACCGAGAACCGCTACCGACGAAGACTTTCTGATTAATTTAAAAATCAACCGTAAGAGATAGAGCCGTGGTTTATTAAGCAAAAGTGCGTCAAATACGCTCCCATAACTGAACATAACATTTAAAAGATACGTCGTCGGTGAAAATATTTTCAATTCGGACTTAGTCTCTGTAGGGAGAGGCTACCGAGAACCGTTACCGACGAAGACTTTCTGATTAATTTAAAAATCAACCGTAAGAGATAGAGCCGTGGTTTATTAAGCAAAAGTGCTTCAAATACGCTCCTATAACTCAATCTAACATTTAAAAGGTACCTCGTCGGTGAAAATAATTTCAGTTCGGACTTAGATTTTTTCCTACCGAGTGGCCACCGTGAAGAGTCGCCGACGACGACTTTAGAAATTATTTAAAAATCAACCGTAAGAGATAGAGCCGTGGTTTATTAAGCAAAAGTGCGTCAAATACGCTCCCATAACTGAACATAACATTTAAAAGATACGTCGCCAGTGAAAATATTTTCAATTCGGACTTAGTCTCTGTAGGGAGAGGCTACCGAGAACCGCTACCGACGAAGACTTTCTGATTAATTTAAAAATCAACCGAAAGAGATAGAGCCGTGGTTTATTAAGCAAAAGTGCTTCAAATACGCTCCTATAACTCAATCTAACATTTAAAAGGTACCTCGTCGGTGAAAATAATTTCAGTTCGGACTTAGATTTTTTCCTACCGAGTGGCTACCGTGAAGAGTCGCCGACGACGACTTTAGAAATTATTTAAAAATCAACCGTAAGAGATAGAGCCGTGGTTTATTAAGAAAAAGTGCGTCAAATACGCTCCTATAACTCAATCTAACATATAAAAGGTACCTCGTCGGTGAAAATAATTACAGTTCGGACTTAGATTTTTTCCTACCGAGTGGCTACCGTGAAGAGTCGCCGACGACGACTTTAGAAATTATTTAAAAATCAACCGTAAGAGATAGAGCCGTGGTTTATTAAGAAAAAGTGCGTCAAATACGCTCCCATAACTGATCATAACATTTAAAAGATACGTCGTCGGTGAAAATATTTTCAATTCGGACTTAGTCTCTGTAGGGAGAGGCTACCGAGAACCGTTACCGACGAAGACTTTCTGATTAATTTAAAAATCAACCGTAAGAGATAGAGCCGTGGTTTATTAAGCAAAAGTGCTTCAAATACGCTCCTATAACTCAATCTAACATTTAAAAGGTACCTCGTCGGTGAAAATAATTTCAGTTCGGACTTAGATTTTTTCCTACCGAGTGGCTACCGTCAAGAGTCGCCGACGACGACTTTAGAAAGTATTTTAAAATCAACCGTAAGAGATAGAGCCGTGGTTTATTAAGCAAAAGTGCGTCAAATACGCTCCCATAACTGAACATAACATTTAAAAGATACGTCGTCGGTGAAAATATTTTCAATTCGGACTTAGTCTCTGTAGGGAGAGGCTACCGAGAACCGCTACCGACGAAGACTTTCTGATTAATTTACAAATCAACCGTAAGAGATAGAGCCGTGGTTTATTAAGCAAAAGTGCTTCAAATACACTCCCATAACAGAACATAGCATTTAAAAGATACGTTGTCGGTGAAAATATTTTCAATTCGGACTTAGTCTCTGTACGGAGAGGCTACCGAGAAGCGCTACCGACGAAGACTTTCTGATTAATTTAGAAATCAACCGTAAGAGATAGAGCCGTGGTTTATTAAGCAAAAGTGCTTCAAATACGCTCCTATAACTCAATCTAACATTTAAAAGGTACCTCGTCGGTGAAAATAATTTCAGTTCGGACTTAGATTTTTTCCTACCGAGTGGCCACCGTGAAGAGTCGCCGACGACGACTTTAGAAATTATTTAAAAATCAACCGTAAGAGATAGAGCCGTGGCTTATTAAGAAAAAGTGCGTCAAATACGCTCCCATAACTGATCATAACATTTAAAAGATACGTCGTCGGTGAAAATATTTTCAATTCGGACTTAGTCTCTGTACGGAGAGGCTACCGAGAAGCGCTACCGACGAAGACTTTCTGATTAATTTAAAAATCAACCGTAAGAGATAGAGCCGTGGTTTATTAAGCAAAAGTGCTTCAAATACGCTCCTATAACTCAATCTCACATATAAAAGGTACCTCGTCGGCGAAAATAATTACAGTTCGGACTTAGATTTTTTCCTACCGAGTGGCTACCGTGAAGAGTCGCCGACGACGACTTTAGAAATTATTTAAAAATCAACCGTAAGAGATAGAGCCGTGGCTTATTAAGAAAAAGTGCGTCAAATACGCTCCCATAACTGATCATAACATTTAAAAGATACGTCGTCGGTGAAAATATTTTCAATTCGGACTTAGTCTCTGTAGGGAGAGGCTACCGAGAACCGCTACCGACGAAGACTTTCTGATTAATTTAAAAATCAACCGTAAGAGATAGAGCCGTGGTTTATTAAGCAAAAGTGCGTCAAATACGCTCCCATAACTGAACATAACATTTAAAAGATACGTCGTCGGTGAAAATATTTTCAATTCGGACTTAGTCTCTGTAGGGAGAGGCTACCGAGAACCGTTACCGACGAAGACTTTCTGATTAATTTAAAAATCAACCGTAAGAGATAGAGCCGTGGTTTATTAAGCAAAAGTGCTTCAAATACGCTCCTATAACTCAATCTCACATATAAAAGGTACCTCGTCGGCGAAAATAATTACAGTTCGGACTTAGATTTTTTCCTACCGAGTGGCTACCGTGAAGAGTCGCCGACGACGACTTTAGAAATTATTTAAAAATCAACCGTAAGAGATAGAGCCGTGGCTTATTAAGAAAAAGTGCGTCAAATACGCTCCCATAACTGATCATAACATTTAAAAGATACGTCGTCGGTGAAAATATTTTCAATTCGGACTTAGTCTCTGTAGGGAGAGGCTACCGAGAACCGCTACCGACGAAGACTTTCTGATTAATTTAAAAATCAACCGTAAGAGATAGAGCCGTGGTTTATTAAGCAAAAGTGCGTCAAATACGCTCCCATAACTGAACATAACATTTAAAAGATACGTCGTCGGTGAAAATATTTTCAATTCGGACTTAGTCTCTGTAGGGAGAGGCTACCGAGAACCGTTACCGACGAAGACTTTCTGATTAATTTAAAAATCAACCGTAAGAGATAGAGCCGTGGTTTATTAAGCAAAAGTGCTTCAAATACGCTCCTATAACTCAATCTAACATTTAAAAGGTACCTCGTCGGTGAAAATAATTTCAGTTCGGACTTAGATTTTTTCCTACCGAGTGGCCACCGTGAAGAGTCGCCGACGACGACTTTAGAAATTATTTAAAAATCAACCGTAAGAGATAGAGCCGTGGTTTATTAAGCAAAAGTGCGTCAAATACGCTCCCATAACTGAACATAACATTTAAAAGATACGTCGCCAGTGAAAATATTTTCAATTCGGACTTAGTCTCTGTAGGGAGAGGCTACCGAGAACCGCTACCGACGAAGACTTTCTGATTAATTTAAAAATCAACCGAAAGAGATAGAGCCGTGGTTTATTAAGCAAAAGTGCTTCAAATACGCTCCTATAACTCAATCTAACATTTAAAAGGTACCTCGTCGGTGAAAATAATTTCAGTTCGGACTTAGATTTTTTCCTACCGAGTGGCTACCGTGAAGAGTCGCCGACGACGACTTTAGAAATTATTTAAAAATCAACCGTAAGAGATAGAGCCGTGGTTTATTAAGAAAAAGTGCGTCAAATACGCTCCTATAACTCAATCTAACATATAAAAGGTACCTCGTCGGTGAAAATAATTACAGTTCGGACTTAGATTTTTTCCTACCGAGTGGCTACCGTGAAGAGTCGCCGACGACGACTTTAGAAATTATTTAAAAATCAACCGTAAGAGATAGAGCCGTGGTTTATTAAGAAAAAGTGCGTCAAATACGCTCCCATAACTGATCATAACATTTAAAAGATACGTCGTCGGTGAAAATATTTTCAATTCGGACTTAGTCTCTGTAGGGAGAGGCTACCGAGAACCGTTACCGACGAAGACTTTCTGATTAATTTAAAAATCAACCGTAAGAGATAGAGCCGTGGTTTATTAAGCAAAAGTGCTTCAAATACGCTCCTATAACTCAATCTAACATTTAAAAGGTACCTCGTCGGTGAAAATAATTTCAGTTCGGACTTAGATTTTTTCCTACCGAGTGGCTACCGTCAAGAGTCGCCGACGACGACTTTAGAAAGTATTTTAAAATCAACCGTAAGAGATAGAGCCGTGGTTTATTAAGCAAAAGTGCGTCAAATACGCTCCCATAACTGAACATAACATTTAAAAGATACGTCGTCGGTGAAAATATTTTCAATTCGGACTTAGTCTCTGTAGGGAGAGGCTACCGAGAACCGCTACCGACGAAGACTTTCTGATTAATTTACAAATCAACCGTAAGAGATAGAGCCGTGGTTTATTAAGCAAAAGTGCTTCAAATACACTCCCATAACAGAACATAGCATTTAAAAGATACGTTGTCGGTGAAAATATTTTCAATTCGGACTTAGTCTCTGTACGGAGAGGCTACCGAGAAGCGCTACCGACGAAGACTTTCTGGTTAATTTAGAAATCAACCGTAAGAGATAGAGCCGTGGTTTATTAAGCAAAAGTGCTTCAAATACGCTCCTATAACTCAATCTAACATTTAAAAGGTACCTCGTCGGTGAAAATAATTTCAGTTCGGACTTAGATTTTTTCCTACCGAGTGGCCACCGTGAAGAGTCGCCGACGACGACTTTAGAAATTATTTAAAAATCAACCGTAAGAGATAGAGCCGTGGCTTATTAAGAAAAAGTGCGTCAAATACGCTCCCATAACTGATCATAACATTTAAAAGATACGTCGTCGGTGAAAATATTTTCAATTCGGACTTAGTCTCTGTACGGAGAGGCTACCGAGAAGCGCTACCGACGAAGACTTTCTGATTAATTTAAAAATCAACCGTAAGAGATAGAGCCGTGGTTTATTAAGCAAAAGTGCTTCAAATACGCTCCTATAACTCAATCTCACATATAAAAGGTACCTCGTCGGTGAAAATAATTACAGTTCGGACTTAGATTTTTTCCTACCGAGTGGCTACCGTGAAGAGTCGCCGACGACGACTTTAGAAATTATTTAAAAATCAACCGTAAGAGATAGAGCCGTGGCTTATTAAGAAAAAGTGCGTCAAATACGCTCCCATAACTGATCATAACATTTAAAAGATACGTCGTCGGTGAAAATATTTTCAATTCGGACTTAGTCTCTGTAGGGAGAGGCTACCGAGAACCGCTACCGACGAAGACTTTCTGATTAATTTAAAAATCAACCGTAAGAGATAGAGCCGTGGTTTATTAAGCAAAAGTGCGTCAAATACGCTCCCATAACTGAACATAACATTTAAAAGATACGTCGTCGGTGAAAATATTTTCAATTCGGACTTAGTCTCTGTAGGGAGAGGCTACCGAGAACCGTTACCGACGAAGACTTTCTGATTAATTTAAAAATCAACCGTAAGAGATAGAGCCGTGGTTTATTAAGCAAAAGTGCTTCAAATACGCTCCTATAACTCAATCTAACATTTAAAAGGTACCTCGTCGGTGAAAATAATTTCAGTTCGGACTTAGATTTTTTCCTACCGAGTGGCCACCGTGAAGAGTCGCCGACGACGACTTTAGAAATTATTTAAAAATCAACCGTAAGAGATAGAGCCGTGGCTTATTAAGAAAAAGTGCGTCAAATACGCTCCCATAACTGATCATAACATTTAAAAGATACGTCGTCGGTGAAAATATTTTCAATTCGGACTTAGTCTCTGTAGGGAGAGGCTACCGAGAACCGCTACCGACGAAGACTTTCTGATTAATTTAAAAATCAACCGTAAGAGATAGAGCCGTGGTTTATTAAGCAAAAGTGCGTCAAATACGCTCCCATAACTGAACATAACATTTAAAAGATACGTCGTCGGTGAAAATATTTTCAATTCGGACTTAGTCTCTGTAGGGAGAGGCTACCGAGAACCGCTACCGACGAAGACTTTCTGATTAATTTAAAAATCAACCGTAAGAGATACGCTCCCATAACTGAACATAACATTTAAAAGATACGTCGTCGGTGAAAATATTTTCAATTCGGACTTAGTCTCTGTAGGGAGAGGCTACCGAGAACCGCTACCGACGAAGACTTTCTGATTAATTTAAAAATCAACCGTAAGAGATAGAGCCGTGGTTTATTAAGCAAAAGTGCTTCAAATACGCTCCTATAACTCAATCTAACATTTAAAAGGTGCCTCGTCGGTGAAAATAATTTCAGTTCGTACTTAGAATTTTTCCTACCGAGTGGCTACCGTGAAGAGTCGCCGACGACGACTTTAGAAAGTATTTTAAAATCAACCGTAAGAGATAGAGCCGTGGTTTATTAAGCAAAAGTGCGTCAAATACGCTCCCATAACTGAACATAACATTTAAAAGATACGTCGCCAGTGAAAATATTTTCAATTCGGACTTAGTCTCTGTAGGGAGAGGCTACCGAGAACCGCTACCGACGAAGACTTTCTGATTAATTTAAAAATCAACCGAAAGAGATAGAGCCGTGGTTTATTAAGCAAAAGTGCTTCAAATACGCTCCTATAACTCAATCTAACATTTAAAAGGTACCTCGTCGGTGAAAATAATTTCAGTTCGGACTTAGATTTTTTCCTACCGAGTGGCTACCGTGAAGAGTCGCCGACGACGACTTTAGAAATTATTTAAAAATCAACCGTAAGAGATAGAGCCGTGGTTTATTAAGAAAAAGTGCGTCAAATACGCTCCTATAACTCAATCTAACATATAAAAGGTACCTCGTCGGTGAAAATAATTACAGTTCGGACTTAGATTTTTTCCTACCGAGTGGCTACCGTGAAGAGTCGCCGACGACGACTTTAGAAATTATTTAAAAATCAACCGTAAGAGATAGAGCCGTGGTTTATTAAGAAAAAGTGCGTCAAATACGCTCCCATAACTGATCATAACATTTAAAAGATACGTCGTCGGTGAAAATATTTTCAATTCGGACTTAGTCTCTGTAGGGAGAGGCTACCGAGAACCGTTACCGACGAAGACTTTCTGATTAATTTAAAAATCAACCGTAAGAGATAGAGCCGTGGTTTATTAAGCAAAAGTGCTTCAAATACGCTCCTATAACTCAATCTAACATTTAAAAGGTACCTCGTCGGTGAAAATAATTTCAGTTCGGACTTAGATTTTTTCCTACCGAGTGGCTACCGTCAAGAGTCGCCGACGACGACCTTAGAAAGTATTTTAAAATCAACCGTAAGAGATAGAGCCGTGGTTTATTAAGCAAAAGTGCGTCAAATACGCTCCCATAACTGAACATAACATTTAAAAGATACGTCGTCGGTGAAAATATTTTCAATTCGGACTTAGTCTCTGTAGGGAGAGGCTACCGAGAACCGCTACCGACGAAGACTTTCTGATTAATTTACAAATCAACCGTAAGAGATAGAGCCGTGGTTTATTAAGCAAAAGTGCTTCAAATACACTCCCATAACAGAACATAGCATTTAAAAGATACGTTGTCGGTGAAAATATTTTCAATTCGGACTTAGTCTCTGTACGGAGAGGCTACCGAGAAGCGCTACCGACGAAGACTTTCTGATTAATTTAGAAATCAACCGTAAGAGATAGAGCCGTGGTTTATTAAGCAAAAGTGCTTCAAATACGCTCCTATAACTCAATCTAACATTTAAAAGGTACCTCGTCGGTGAAAATAATTTCAGTTCGGACTTAGATTTTTTCCTACCGAGTGGCCACCGTGAAGAGTCGCCGACGACGACTTTAGAAATTATTTAAAAATCAACCGTAAGAGATAGAGCCGTGGCTTATTAAGAAAAAGTGCGTCAAATACGCTCCCATAACTGATCATAACATTTAAAAGATACGTCGTCGGTGAAAATATTTTCAATTCGGACTTAGTCTCTGTACGGAGAGGCTACCGAGAAGCGCTACCGACGAAGACTTTCTGATTAATTTAAAAATCAACCGTAAGAGATAGAGCCGTGGTTTATTAAGCAAAAGTGCTTCAAATACGCTCCTATAACTCAATCTCACATATAAAAGGTACCTCGTCGGTGAAAATAATTTCAGTTCGGACTTAGATTTTTTCCTACCGAGTGGCTACCGTGAAGAGTCGCCGACGACGACTTTAGAAATTATTTAAAAATCAACCGTAAGAGATGGAGCCGTGGTTTATTAAGAAAAAGTGCGTCAAATACGCTCCCATAACTGATCATAACATTTAAAAGATACGTCGTCGGTGAAAATATTTTCAATTCGGACTTAGTCTCTGTAGGGAGAGGCTACCGAGAACCGTTACCGACGAAGACTTTCTGATTAATTTAAGAATCAACCGTAAGAGATAGAGCCGTGGTTTATTAAGCAAAAGTGCTTCAAATACGCTCCTATAACTCAATCTAACATTTAAAAGGTACCTCGTCGGCGAAAATAATTACAGTTCGGACTTAGATTTTTTCCTACCGAGTGGCTACCGTGAAGAGTCGCCGACGACGACTTTAGAAATTATTTAAAAATCAACCGTAAGAGATAGAGCCGTGGTTTATTAAGAAGAAGTGCGTCAAATACGCTCCCATAACCGATCATAACATTTAAAAGATACGTCGTCGGTGAAAATATTTTCAATTCGGACTTAGTCTCTGTACGGAGAGGCTACCGAGAAGCGCTACCAACGAAGACTTTCTGATTAATTTAAAAATCAACCGTAAGAGATAGAGCCGTGGTTTATTAAGCAAAAGTGCTTCAAATACGCTCCTATAACTCAATCTAACATTTAAAAGGTACCTCGTCGGTGAAAATAATTTCAGTTCGGACTTAGATTTTTTCCTACCGAGTGGCTACCACGAAGAGTCGCCGACGACGACTTTAGAAATTATTTAAAAATCAACCGTAAGAGATAGAGCCGTGGTTTATTAAGCAAAAGTGCGTCAAATACGCTCCCATAACTGAACATAACATTTAAAAGATACGTCGTCGGTGAAAATATTTTCAATTCGGACTTAGTCTCTGTACGGAGAGGCTACCGAGAAGCGCTACCGACGAAGACTTTCTGATTAATTTAAAAATCAACCGTAAGAGATAGAGCCGTGGTTTATTAAGCAAAAGTGCTTCAAATACGCTCCTATAACTCAATCTAACATATAAAAGGTACCTCGTCGGTGAAAATAATTACAGTTCGGACTTAGATTTTTTCCAACCGAGTGGCTACCGTGAAGAGTCGCCGACGACGACTTTAGAAATTATTTAAAAATCAACCGTAAGAGATAGAGCCGTGGTTTATTAAGAAAAAGTGCGTCAAATACGCTCCCATAACCGATCATAACATTTAAAAGATACGTCGTCGGTAAAAATATTTTCAATTCGGACTTAGTCTCTGTACGGAGAGGCTACCGAGAAGCGCTACCAACGAAGACTTTCTGATTAATTTAAAAATCAACCGTAAGAGATAGAGCCGTGGCTTATTAAGCAAAAGTGCTTCAAATACGCTCCTATAACTCAATCTAACATTTAAAAGGTACCTCGTCGGTGAAAATAATTTCAGTTCGGACTTAGATTTTTTCCTACCGAGTGGCTACCGTGAAGAGTCGCCGACGACGACTTTAGAAATTATTTAAAAATCAACCGTAAGAGATAGAGCCGTGGTTTATTAAGAAAAAGTGCGTCAAATACGCTCCTATAACTCAATCTAACATATAAAAGGTACCTCGTCGGTGAAAATAATTACAGTTCGGACTTAGATTTTTTCCTACCGAGTGGCTACCGTGAAGAGTCGCCGACGACGACTTTAGAAATTATTTAAAAATCAACCGTAAGAGATGGAGCCGTGGTTTATTAAGAAAAAGTGCGTCAAATACGCTCCTATAACTCAATCTAACATTTAAAAGGTACCTCGTCGGTGAAAATAATTTCAGTTCGGACTTAGATTTTTTCCTACCGAGTGGCCACCGTGAAGAGTCGCCGACGACGACTTTAGAAATTATTTAAAAATCAACCGTAAGAGATAGAGCCGTGGCTTATTAAGAAAAAGTGCGTCAAATACGCTCCCATAACTGATCATAACATTTAAAAGATACGTTGTCGGTGAAAATATTTTCAATTCGGACTTAGTCTCTGTACGGAGAGGCTACCGAGAAGCGCTACCGACGAAGACTTTCTGATTAATTTAGAAATCAACCGTAAGTGATAGAGCCGTGGTTTATTAAGCAAAAGTGCTTCAAATACGCTCCTATAACTCAATCTAACATTTAAAAGGTACCTCGTCGGTGAAAATAATTTCAGTTCGGACTTAGATTTTTTCCTACCGAGTGGCCACCGTGAAGAGTCGCCGACGACGACTTTAGAAATTATTTAAAAATCAACCGTAAGAGATAGAGCCGTGGCTTATTAAGAAAAAGTGCGTCAAATACGCTCCCATAACTGATCATAATATTTAAAAGATACGTCGTCGGTGAAAATATTTTCAATTCGGTCTTAGTCTCTGTACGGAGAGGCTACCGAGAAGCGCTACCGACGAAGACTTTCTGATTAATTTAAAAATCAACCGTAAGAGATAGAGCCGTGGTTTATTAAGCAAAAGTGCTTCAAATACGCTCCTATAACTCAATCTCACATATAAAAGGTACCTCGTCGGCGAAAATAATTACAGTTCGGACTTAGATTTTTTCCTACCGAGTGGCTACCGTGAAGAGTCGCCGACGACGACTTTAGAAATTATTTAAAAATCAACCGTAAGAGATAGAGCCGTGGTTTATTAAGAAAAAGTGCGTCAAATACGCTCCCATAACCGATCATAACATTTAAAAGATACGTCGTCGGTGAAAATATTTTCAATTCGGACTTAGTCTCTGTACGGAGAGGCTACCGAGAAGCGCTACCAACGAAGACTTTCTGATTAATTTAAAAATCAACCGTAAGAGATAGAGCCGTGGTTTATTAAGCAAAAGTGCTTCAAATACGCTCCTATAACTCAATCTAACATTTAAAAGGTACCTCGTCGGTGAAAATAATTTCAGTTCGGACTTAGATTTTTTCCTACCGAGTGGCTACCACGAAGAGTCGCCGACGACGACTTTAGAAATTATTTAAAAATCAACCGTAAGAGATAGAGCCGTGGTTTATTAAGCAAAAGTGCGTCAAATACGCTCCCATAACTGAACATAACATTTAAAAGATACGTCGTCGGTGAAAATATTTTCAATTCGGACTTAGTCTCTGTACGGAGAGGCTACCGAGAAGCGCTACCGACGAAGACTTTCTGATTAATTTAAAAATCAACCGTAAGAGATAGAGCCGTGGTTTATTAAGCAAAAGTGCTTCAAATACACTCCCATAACAGAACATAGCATTTAAAAGATACGTTGTCGGTGAAAATATTTTCAATTCGGACTTAGTCTCTGTACGGAGAGGCTACCGAGAAGCGCTACCGACGAAGACTTTCTGATTAATTTAGAAATCAACCGTAAGAGATAGAGCCGTGGTTTATTAAGCAAAAGTGCTTCAAATACGCTCCTATAACTCAATCTAACATTTAAAAGGTACCTCGTCGGTGAAAATAATTTCAGTTCGGACTTAGATTTTTTCCTACCGAGTGGCCACCGTGAAGAGTCGCCGACGACGACTTTAGAAATTATTTAAAAATCAACCGTAAGAGATAGAGCCGTGGCTTATTAAGAAAAAGTGCGTCAAATACGCTCCCATAACTGATCATAACATTTAAAAGATACGTCGTCGGTGAAAATATTTTCAATTCGGACTTAGTCTCTGTACGGAGAGGCTACCGAGAAGCGCTACCGACGAAGACTTTCTGATTAATTTAAAAATCAACCGTAAGAGATAGAGCCGTGGTTTATTAAGCAAAAGTGCTTCAAATACGCTCCTATAACTCAATCTCACATATAAAAGGTACCTCGTCGGCGAAAATAATTACAGTTCGGACTTAGATTTTTTCCTACCGAGTGGCTACCGTGAAGAGTCGCCGACGACGACTTTAGAAATTATTTAAAAATCAACCGTAAGAGATAGAGCCGTGGTTTATTAAGAAAAAGTGCGTCAAATACGCTCCCATAACCGATCATAACATTTAAAAGATACGTCGTCGGTAAAAATATTTTCAATTCGGACTTAGTCTCTGTACGGAGAGGCTACCGAGAAGCGCTACCAACGAAGACTTTCTGATTAATTTAAAAATCAACCGTAAGAGATAGAGCCGTGGCTTATTAAGCAAAAGTGCTTCAAATACGCTCTTATAACTCAATCTAACATTTAAAAGGTACCTCGTCGGTGAAAATAATTTCAGTTCGGACTTAGATTTTTTCCTACCGAGTGGCTACCGTGAAGAGTCGCCGACGACGACTTTAGAAATTATTTAAAAATCAACCGTAAGAGATAGAGCCGTGGTTTATTAAGCAAAAGTGCTTCAAATACGCTCCTATAACTCAATCTAACATATAAAAGGTACCTCGTCGGCGAAAATAATTTCAGTTCGGACTTAGATTTTTTCCTACCGAGTGGCTACCGTGAAGAGTCGCCGACGACGACTTTAGAAAGTATTTTAAAATCAACCGTAAGAGATAGAACCGTGGTTTATGAAGCAAAAGTGCGTCAAATACGCTCCCATAACTGATCATAATATTTAAAAGATACGTCGTCGGTGAAAATATTTTCAATTCGGTCTTAGTCTCTGTACGGAGAGGCTACCGAGAAGCGCTACCGACGAAGACTTTCTGATTAATTTAAAAATCAACCGTAAGAGATAGAGCCGTGGTTTATTAAGCAAAAGTGCTTCAAATACGCTCCTATAACTCAATCTCACATATAAAAGGTACCTCGTCGGCGAAAATAATTACAGTTCGGACTTAGATTTTTTCCTACCGAGTGGCTACCGTGAAGAGTCGCCGACGACGACTTTAGAAATTATTTAAAAATCAACCGTAAGAGATAGAGCCGTGGTTTATTAAGAAAAAGTGCGTCAAATACGCTCCCATAACCGATCATAACATTTAAAAGATACGTCGTCGGTGAAAATATTTTCAATTCGGACTTAGTCTCTGTACGGAGAGGCTACCGAGAAGCGCTACCAACGAAGACTTTATGATTAATTTAAAAATCAACCGTAAGAGATAGAGCCGTGGTTTATTAAGCAAAAGTGCTTCAAATACGCTCCTATAACTCAATCTAACATTTAAAAGGTACCTCGTCGGTGAAAATAATTTCAGTTCGGACTTAGATTTTTTCCTACCGAGTGGCTACCACGAAGAGTCGCCGACGACGACTTTAGAAATTATTTAAAAATCAACCGTAAGAGATAGAGCCGTGGTTTATTAAGCAAAAGTGCGTCAAATACGCTCCCATAACTGAACATAACATTTAAAAGATACGTCGTCGGTGAAAATATTTTCAATTCGGACTTAGTCTCTGTACGGAGAGGCTACCGAGAAGCGCTACCGACGAAGACTTTCTGATTAATTTAAAAATCAACCGTAAGAGATAGAGCCGTGGTTTATTAAGCAAAAGTGCTTCAAATACACTCCCATAACAGAACATAGCATTTAAAAGATACGTTGTCGGTGAAAATATTTTCAATTCGGACTTAGTCTCTGTACGGAGAGGCTACCGAGAAGCGCTACCGACGAAGACTTTCTGATTAATTTAGAAATCAACCGTAAGAGATAGAGCCGTGGTTTATTAAGCAAAAGTGCTTCAAATACGCTCCTATAACTCAATCTAACATTTAAAAGGTACCTCGTCGGTGAAAATAATTTCAGTTCGGACTTAGATTTTTTCCTACCGAGTGGCCACCGTGAAGAGTCGCCGACGACGACTTTAGAAATTATTTAAAAATCAACCGTAAGAGATAGAGCCGTGGCTTATTAAGAAAAAGTGCGTCAAATACGCTCCCATAACTGATCATAACATTTAAAAGATACGTCGTCGGTGAAAATATTTTCAATTCGGACTTAGTCTCTGTACGGAGAGGCTACCGAGAAGCGCTACCGACGAAGACTTTCTGATTAATTTAAAAATCAACCGTAAGAGATAGAGCCGTGGTTTATTAAGCAAAAGTGCTTCAAATACGCTCCTATAACTCAATCTCACATATAAAAGGTACCTCGTCGGCGAAAATAATTACAGTTCGGACTTAGATTTTTTCCTACCGAGTGGCTACCGTGAAGAGTCGCCGACGACGACTTTAGAAATTATTTAAAAATCAACCGTAAGAGATAGAGCCGTGGTTTATTAAGAAAAAGTGCGTCAAATACGCTCCCATAACCGATCATAACATTTAAAAGATACGTCGTCGGTAAAAATATTTTCAATTCGGACTTAGTCTCTGTACGGAGAGGCTACCGAGAAGCGCTACCAACGAAGACTTTCTGATTAATTTAAAAATCAACCGTAAGAGATAGAGCCGTGGCTTATTAAGCAAAAGTGCTTCAAATACGCTCTTATAACTCAATCTAACATTTAAAAGGTACCTCGTCGGTGAAAATAATTTCAGTTCGGACTTAGATTTTTTCCTACCGAGTGGCTACCGTGAAGAGTCGCCGACGACGACTTTAGAAATTATTTAAAAATCAACCGTAAGAGATAGAGCCGTGGTTTATTAAGCAAAAGTGCTTCAAATACGCTCCTATAACTCAATCTAACATTTAAAAGGTACCTCGTCGGTGAAAATAATTTCAGTTCGGACTTAGATTTTTTCCTACCGAGTGGCTACCGTGAAGAGTCGCCGACGACGACTTTAGAAAGTATTTTAAAATCAACCGTAAGAGATAGAACCGTGGTTTATGAAGCAAAAGTGCGTCAAATACGCTCCCATAACTGAACATAACATTTAAAAGATACGTCGTCGGTGAAAATATTTTCAATTCGGACTTAGTCTCTGTAGGGAGAGGCTACCGAGAACCGCTACCGACGAAGACTTTCTGATTAATTTAAAAATCAACCGTAAGAGATAGAGCCGTGGTTTATTAAGCAAAAGTGCTTCAAATACACTCCCATAACAGAACATAGCATTTAAAAGATACGTTGTCGGTGAAAATATTTTCAATTCGGACTTAGTCTCTGTACGGAGAGGCTACCGAGAAGCGCTACCGACGAAGACTTTCTGATTAATTTAAAAATCAACCGTAAGAGATAGAGCCGTGGTTTATTAAGCAAAAGTGCTTCAAATACGCTCCTATAACTCAATCTAACATATAAAAGGTACCTCGTCGGTGAAAATAATTACAGTTCGGACTTAGATTTTTTCCTACCGAGTGGCTACCGTGAAGAGTCGCCTACGACGACTTTAGAAATTATTTAAAAATCAACCGTAAGAGATAGAGCCGTGGTTTATTAAGCAAAAGTGCTTCAAATACGCTCCTATAACTCAATCTAACATTTAAAAGGTACCTCGTCGGTGAAAATAATTACAGTTCGGACTTAGATTTTTTCCTACCGAGTGGCCACCGTGAAGAGTCGCCGACGACGACTTTAGAAAGTATTTTAAAATCAACCGTAAGAGATAGAGCCGTGGTTTATTAAGCAAAAGTGCGTCAAATACGCTCCCATAACTGAACATAACATTTAAAAGATACGTCGTCGGTGAAAATATTTTCAATTCGGACTTAGTCTCTGTAGGGAGAGGCTACCGAGAACCGCTACCGACGAAGACTTTCTGATTAATTTAAAAATCAACCGTAAGAGATAGAGCCGTGGTTTATTAAGCAAAAGTGCTTCAAATACACTCCCATAACAGAACATAGCATTTAAAAGATACGTTGTCGGTGAGAATATTTTCAATTCGGACTTAGTCTCTGTACGGAGAGGCTACCGAGAAGCGCTACCGACGAAGACTTTCTGATTAATTTAGAAATCAACCGTAAGAGATAGAGCCGTGGTTTATTAAGCAAAAGTGCTTCAAATACGCTCCTATAACTCAATCTAACATTTAAAAGGTACCTCGTCGGTGAAAATAATTTCAGTTCGGACTTAGATTTTTTCCTACCGAGTGGCCACCGTGAAGAGTCGCCGACGACGACTTTAGAAATTATTTAAAAATCAACCGTAAGAGATAGAGCCGTGGCTTATTAAGAAAAAGTGCGTCAAATACGCTCCCATAACTGATCATACCATTTAAAAGATACGTCGTCGGTGAAAATATTTTCAATTCGGACTTAGTCTCTGTACGGAGAGGCTACCGAGAAGCGCTACCGACGAAGACTTTCTGATTAATTTAAAAATCAACCGTAAGAGATAGAGCCGTGGTTTATTAAGCAAAAGTGCTTCAAATACGCTCCTATAACTCAATCTAACATTTAAAAGGTACCTCGTCGGTGAAAATAATTTCAGTTCGGACTTAGATTTTTTCCTACCGAGTGGCTACCGTGAAGAGTCGCCGACGACGACTTTAGAAAGTATTTTAAAATCAACCGTAAGAGATAGAGCCGTGGTTTATTAAGCAAAAGTGCGTCAAATACGCTCCCATAACTGAACATAACATTTAAAAGATACGTCGTCGGTGAAAATATTTTCAATTCGGACTTAGTCTCTGTAGGGAGAGGCTACCGAGAACCGCTACCGACGAAGACTTTCTGATTAATTTAAAAATCAACCGTAAGAGATAGAGCCGTGGTTTATTAAGCAAAAGTGCTTCAAATACGCTCCTATAACTCAATCTAACATATAAAAGGTACCTCGTCGGTGAAAATAATTACAGTTCGGACTTAGATTTTTTCCTACCGAGTGGCTACCGTGAAGAGTCGCCTACGACGACTTTAGAAATTATTTAAAAATCAACCGTAAGAGATGGAGCCGAGGTTTATTAAGCAAAAGTGCTTCAAATACGCTCCTATAACTCAATCTAACATTTAAAAGGTACCTCGTCGGTGAAAATAATTTCAGTTCGGACTTAGAATTTTTCCTACCGAGTGGCTACCGTGAAGAGTCGCCGACGACGACTTTAGAAATTATTTAAAAATCAACCGTAAGAGATAGAGCCGTGGTTTATTAAGAAAAAGTGCGTCAAATACGCTCCTATAACTCAATCTAACATATAAAAGGTACCTCGTCGGTGAAAATAATTACAGTTCGGACTTAGATTTTTTCCTACCGAGTGGCTACCGTGAAGAGTCGCCGACGACGACTTTAGAAATTATTTAAAAATCAACCGTAAGAGATGGAGCCGTGGTTTATTAAGAAAAAGTGCGTCAAATACGCTCCCATAACTGATCATAACATTTAAAAGATACGTCGTCGGTGAAAATATTTTCAATTCGGACTTAGTCTCTGTAGGGAGAGGCTACCGAGAACCGTTACCGACGAAGACTTTCTGATTAATTTAAAAATCAACCGTAAGAGATAGAGCCGTGGTTTATTAAGCAAAAGTGCTTCAAATACGCTCCTATAACTCAATCTAACATTTAAAAGGTACCTCGTCGGTGAAAATAATTTCAGTTCGGACTTAGATTTTTTCCTACCGAGTGGCTACCGTGAAGAGTCGCCGACGACGACTTTAGAAAGTATTTTAAAATCAACCGTAAGAGATAGAGCCGTGGTTTATTAAGCAAAAGTGCGTCAAATACGCTCCCATAACTGAACATAACATTTAAAAGATACGTCGTCGGTGAAAATATTTTCAATTCGGACTTAGTCTCTGTAGGGAGAGGCTACCGAGAACCGCTACCGACGAAGACTTTCTGATTAATTTAAAAATCAACCGTAAGAGATAGAGCCGTGGCTTATTAAGAAAAAGTGCGTCAAATACGCTCCCATAACTGATCATAACATTTAAAAGATACGTCGTCGGTGAAAATATTTTCAATTCGGACTTAGTCTCTGTACGGAGAGGCTACCGAGAAGCGCTACCGACGAAGACTTTCTGATTAATTTAAAAATCAACCGTAAGAGATGGAGCCGTGGTTTATTAAGCAAAAGTGCTTCAAATACGCTCCTATAACTCAATCTCACATATAAAAGGTACCTCGTCGGCGAAAATAATTACAGTTCGGACTTAGATTTTTTCCTACCGAGTGGCTACCGTGAAGAGTCGCCGACGACGACTTTAGAAATTATTTAAAAATCAACCGTAAGAGATAGAGCCGTGGTTTATTAAGAAAAAGTGCGTCAAATACGCTCCCATAACCGATCATAACATTTAAAAGATACGTCGTCGGTGAAAATATTTTCAATTCGGACTTAGTCTCTGTACGGAGAGGCTACCGAGAAGCGCTACCAACGAAGACTTTCTGATTAATTTAAAAATCAACCGTAAGAGATAGAGCCGTGGTTTATTAAGCAAAAGTGCTTCAAATACGCTCCTATAACTCAATCTAACATTTAAAAGGTACCTCGTCGGTGAAAATAATTTCAGTTCGGACTTAGATTTTTTCCTACCGAGTGGCTACCACGAAGAGTCGCCGACGACGACTTTAGAAATTATTTAAAAATCAACCGTAAGAGATAGAGCCGTGGTTTATTAAGCAAAAGTGCGTCAAATACGCTCCCATAACTGAACATAACATTTAAAAGATACGTCGTCGGTGAAAATATTTTCAATTCGGACTTAGTCTCTGTACGGAGAGGCTACCGAGAAGCGCTACCGACGAAGACTTTCTGATTAATTTAAAAATCAACCGTAAGAGATAGAGCCGTGGTTTATTAAGCAAAAGTGCTTCAAATACGCTCCTATAACTCAATCTAACATATAAAAGGTACCTCGTCGGTGAAAATAATTACAGTTCGGACTTAGATTTTTTCCTACCGAGTGGCTACCGTGAAGAGTCGCCGACGACGACTTTAGAAATTATTTAAAAATCAACCGTAAGAGATAGAGCCGTGGTTTATTAAGCAAAAGTGCTTCAAATACGCTCCTATAACTCAATCTCACATATAAAAGGTACCTCGTCGGCGAAAATAATTACAGTTCGGACTTAGATTTTTTCCTACCGAGTGGCTACCGTGAAGAGTCGCCGACGACGACTTTAGAAATTATTTAAAAATCAACCGTAAGAGATAGAGCCGTGGTTTATTAAGAAAAAGTGCGTCAAATACGCTCCCATAACCGATCATAACATTTAAAAGATACGTCGTCGGTGAAAATATTTTCAATTCGGACTTAGTCTCTGTACGGAGAGGCTACCGAGAAGCGCTACCAACGAAGACTTTCTGATTAATTTAAAAATCAACCGTAAGAGATAGAGCCGTGGTTTATTAAGCAAAAGTGCTTCAAATACGCTCCTATAACTCAATCTAACATTTAAAAGGTACCTCGTCGGTGAAAATAATTTCAGTTCGGACTTAGATTTTTTCCTACCGAGTGGCTACCACGAAGAGTCGCCGACGACGACTTTAGAAATTATTTAAAAATCAACCGTAAGAGATAGAGCCGTGGTTTATTAAGCAAAAGTGCGTCAAATACGCTCCCATAACTGAACATAACATTTAAAAGATACGTCGTCGGTGAAAATATTTTCAATTCGGACTTAGTCTCTGTACGGAGAGGCTACCGAGAAGCGCTACCGACGAAGACTTTCTGATTAATTTAAAAATCAACCGTAAGAGATAGAGCCGTGGTTTATTAAGCAAAAGTGCTTCAAATACGCTCCTATAACTCAATCTAACATATAAAAGGTACCTCGTCGGTGAAAATAATTACAGTTCGGACTTAGATTTTTTCCTACCGAGTGGCTACCGTGAAGAGTCGCCGACGACGATTTTAGAAATTATTTAAAAATCAACCGTAAGAGATAGAGCCGTGGTTTATTAAGAAAAAGTGCGTCAAATACGCTCCTATAACTCAATCTAACATATAAAAGGTACCTCGTCGGTGAAAATAATTACAGTTCGGACTTAGATTTTTTCCTACCGAGTGGCTACCGTGAAGAGTCGCCGACGACGACTTTAGAAATTATTTAAAAATCAACCGTAAGAGATGGAGCCGTGGTTTATTAAGAAAAAGTGCGTCAAATACGCTCCCATAACTGATCATAACATTTAAAAGATACGTCGTCGGTGAAAATATTTTCAATTCGGACTTAGTCTCTGTAGGGAGAGGCTACCGAGAACCGTTACCGACGAAGACTTTCTGATTAATTTAAAAATCAACCGTAAGAGATAGAGCCGTGGTTTATTAAGCAAAAGTGCTTCAAATACGCTCCTATAACTCAATCTAACATTTAAAAGGTACCTCGTCGGTGAAAATAATTTCAGTTCGGACTTAGATTTTTTCCTACCGAGTGGCTACCGTGAAGAGTCGCCGACGACGACTTTAGAAAGTATTTTAAAATCAACCGTAAGAGATAGAGCCGTGGTTTATTAAGCAAAAGTGCGTCAAATACGCTCCCATAACTGAACATAACATTTAAAAGATACGTCGTCGGTGAAAATATTTTCAATTCGGACTTAGTCTCTGTACGGAGAGGCTACCGAGAAGCGCTACCGACGAAGACTTTCTGATTAATTTAAAAATCAACCGTAAGAGATAGAGCCGTGGTTTATTAAGCAAAAGTGCTTCAAATACGCTCCTATAACTCAATCTCACATATAAAAGGTACCTCGTCGGCGAAAATAATTACAGTTCGGACTTAGATTTTTTCCTACCGAGTGGCTACCGTGAAGAGTCGCCGACGACGACTTTAGAAATTATTTAAAAATCAACCGTAAGAGATAGAGCCGTGGTTTATTAAGAAAAAGTGCGTCAAATACGCTCCCATAACCGATCATAACATTTAAAAGATACGTCGTCGGTGAAAATATTTTCAATTCGGACTTAGTCTCTGTACGGAGAGGCTACCGAGAAGCGCTACCAACGAAGACTTTCTGATTAATTTAAAAATCAACCGTAAGAGATAGAGCCGTGGTTTATTAAGCAAAAGTGCTTCAAATACGCTCCTATAACTCAATCTAACATTTAAAAGGTACCTCGTCGGTGAAAATAATTACAGTTCGGACTTAGATTTTTTCCTACCGAGTGGCTACCGTGAAGAGTCGCCGACGACGACTTTAGAAATTATTTAAAAATCAACCGTAAGAGATGGAGCCGTGGTTTATTAAGAAAAAGTGCGTCAAATACGCTCCCATAACTGATCATAACATTTAAAAGATACGTCGTCGGTGAAAATATTTTCAATTCGGACTTAGTCTCTGTAGGGAGAGGCTACCGAGAACCGTTACCGACGAAGACTTTCTGATTAATTTAAAAATCAACCGTAAGAGATAGAGCCGTGGTTTATTAAGCAAAAGTGCTTCAAATACGCTCCTATAACTCAATCTAACATTTAAAAGGTACCTCGTCGGTGAAAATAATTTCAGTTCGGACTTAGATTTTTTCCTACCGAGTGGCTACCGTGAAGAGTCGCCGACGACGACTTTAGAAAGTATTTTAAAATCAACCGTAAGAGATAGAGCCGTGGTTTATTAAGCAAAAGTGCGTCAAATACGCTCCCATAACTGAACATAACATTTAAAAGATACGTCGTCGGTGAAAATATTTTCAATTCGGACTTAGTCTCTGTACGGAGAGGCTACCGAGAAGCGCTACCGACGAAGACTTTCTGATTAATTTAAAAATCAACCGTAAGAGATAGAGCCGTGGTTTATTAAGCAAAAGTGCTTCAAATACGCTCCTATAACTCAATCTCACATATAAAAGGTACCTCGTCGGCGAAAATAATTACAGTTCGGACTTAGATTTTTTCCTACCGAGTGGCTACCGTGAAGAGTCGCCGACGACGACTTTAGAAATTATTTAAAAATCAACCGTAAGAGATAGAGCCGTGGTTTATTAAGAAAAAGTGCGTCAAATACGCTCCCATAACCGATCATAACATTTAAAAGATACGTCGTCGGTGAAAATATTTTCAATTCGGACTTAGTCTCTGTACGGAGAGGCTACCGAGAAGCGCTACCAACGAAGACTTTCTGATTAATTTAAAAATCAACCGTAAGAGATAGAGCCGTGGTTTATTAAGCAAAAGTGCTTCAAATACGCTCCTATAACTCAATCTAACATTTAAAAGGTACCTCGTCGGTGAAAATAATTTCAGTTCGGACTTAGATTTTTTCCTACCGAGTGGCTACCACGAAGAGTCGCCGACGACGACTTTAGAAATTATTTAAAAATCAACCGTAAGAGATAGAGCCGTGGTTTATTAAGCAAAAGTGCGTCAAATACGCTCCCATAACTGAACATAACATTTAAAAGATACGTCGTCGGTGAAAATATTTTCAATTCGGACTTAGTCTCTGTACGGAGAGGCTACCGAGAAGCGCTACCGACGAAGACTTTCTGATTAATTTAAAAATCAACCGTAAGAGATAGAGCCGTGGTTTATTAAGCAAAAGTGCTTCAAATACGCTCCTATAACTCAATCTAACATATAAAAGGTACCTCGTCGGTGAAAATAATTACAGTTCGGACTTAGATTTTTTCCTACCGAGTGGCTACCGTGAAGAGTCGCCGACGACGACTTTAGAAATTATTTAAAAATCAACCGTAAGAGATAGAGCCGTGGTTTATTAAGAAAAAGTGCGTCAAATACGCTCCTATAACTCAATCTAACATATAAAAGGTACCTCGTCGGTGAAAATAATTACAGTTCGGACTTAGATTTTTTCCTACCGAGTGGCTACCGTGAAGAGTCGCCGACGACGACTTTAGAAATTATTTAAAAATCAACCGTAAGAGATGGAGCCGTGGTTTATTAAGAAAAAGTGCGTCAAATACGCTCCCATAACTGATCATAACATTTAAAAGATACGTCGTCGGTGAAAATATTTTCAATTCGGACTTAGTCTCTGTAGGGAGAGGCTACCGAGAACCGGTACCGACGAAGACTTTCTGATTAATTTAAAAATCAACCGTAAGAGATAGAGCCGTGGTTTATTAAGCAAAAGTGCTTCAAATACACTCCCATAACAGAACATAGCATTTAAAAGATACGTTGTCGGTGAAAATATTTTCAATTCGGACTTAGTCTCTGTACGGAGAGGCTACCGAGAAGCGCTACCGACGAAGACTTTCTGATTAATTTAAAAATCAACCGTAAGAGATAGAGCCGTGGTTTATTAAGCAAAAGTGCTTCAAATACGCTCCTATAACTCAATCTAACATATAAAAGGTACCTCGTCGGTGAAAATAATTACAGTTCGGACTTAGATTTTTTCCTACCGAGTGGCTACCGTGAAGAGTCGCCGACGACGACTTTAGAAATTATTTAAAAATCAACCGTAAGAGATAGAGCCGTGGTTTATTAAGCAAAAGTGCTTCAAATACGCTCCTATAACTCAATCTAACATTTAAAAGGTACCTCGTCGGTGAAAATAATTACAGTTCGGACTTAGATTTTTTCCTACCGAGTGGCCACCGTGAAGAGTCGCCGACGACGACTTTAGAAAGTATTTTAAAATCAACCGTAAGAGATAGAGCCTTGGTTTATTAAGCAAAAGTGCGTCAAATACGCTCCCATAACTGAACATAACATTTAAAAGATACGTCGTCGGTGAAAATATTTTCAATTCGGACTTAGTCTCTGTAGGGAGAGGCTACCGAGAACCGCTACCGACGAAGACTTTCTGATTAATTTACAAATCAACCGTAAGAGATAGAGCCGTGGTTTATTAAGCAAAAGTGCTTCAAATACACTCCCATAACAGAACATAGCATTTAAAAGATACGTTGTCGGTGAAAATATTTTCAATTCGGACTTAGTCTCTGTACGGAGAGGCTACCGAGAAGCGCTACCGACGAAGACTTTCTGATTAATTTAGAAATCAACCGTAAGAGATAGAGCCGTGGTTTATTAAGCAAAAGTGCTTCAAATACGCTCCTATAACTCAATCTAACATTTAAAAGGTACCTCGTCGGTGAAAATAATTACAGTTCGGACTTAGATTTTTTCCTACCGAGTGGCCACCGTGAAGAGTCGCCGACGACGACTTTAGAAAGTATTTTAAAATCAACCGTAAGAGATAGAGCCGTGGTTTATTAAGCAAAAGTGCGTCAAATACGCTCCCATAATTGAACATAACATTTAAAAGATACGTCGTCGGTGAAAATATTTTCAATTCGGACTTAGTCTCTGTAGGGAGAGGCTACCGAGAACCGCTACCGACGAAGACTTTCTGATTAATTTACAAATCAACCGTAAGAGATAGAGCCGTGGTTTATTAAGCAAAAGTGCTTCAAATACACTCCCATAACAGAACATAGCATTTAAAAGATACGTTGTCGGTGAAAATATTTTCAATTCGGACTTAGTCTCTGTACGGAGAGGCTACCGAGAAGCGCTACCGACGAAGACTTTCTGATTAATTTAGAAATCAACCGTAAGAGATAGAGCCGTGGTTTATTAAGCAAAAGTGCTTCAAATACGCTCCTATAACTCAATCTAACATTTAAAAGGTACCTCGTCGGTGAAAATAATTTCAGTTCGGACTTAGATTTTTTCCTACCGAGTGGCCACCGTGAAGAGTCGCCGACGACGACTTTAGAAATTATTTAAAAATCAACCGTAAGAGATAGAGCCGTGGCTTATTAAGAAAAAGTGCGTCAAATACGCTCCCATAACTGATCATAACATTTAAAAGATACGTCGTCGGTGAAAATATTTTCAATTCGGACTTAGTCTCTGTACGGAGAGGCTACCGAGAAGCGCTACCGACGAAGACTTTCTGATTAATTTAAAAATCAACCGTAAGAGATAGAGCCGTGGTTTATTAAGCAAAAGTGCTTCAAATACGCTCCTATAACTCAATCTCACATATAAAAGGTACCTCGTCGGCGAAAATAATTACAGTTCGGACTTAGATTTTTTCCTACCGAGTGGCTACCGTGAAGAGTCGCCGACGACGACTTTAGAAATTATTTAAAAATCAACCGTAAGAGATAGAGCCGTGGTTTATTAAGAAGAAGTGCGTCAAATACGCTCCCATAACCGATCATAACATTTAAAAGATACGTCGTCGGTGAAAATATTTTCAATTCGGACTTAGTCTCTGTACGGAGAGGCTACCGAGAAGCGCTACCAACGAAGAATTTCTGATTAATTTAAAAATCAACCGTAAGAGATAGAGCCGTGGTTTATTAAGCAAAAGTGCTTCAAATACGCTCCTATAACTCAATCTAACATTTAAAAGGTACCTCGTCGATGAAAATAATTTCAGTTCGGACTTAGATTTTTTCCTACCGAGTGGCTACCACGAAGAGTCGCCGACGACGACTTTAGAAATTATTTAAAAATCAACCGTAAGAGATAGAGCCGTGGTTTATTAAGCAAAAGTGCGTCAAATACGCTCCCATAACTGAACATAACATTTAAAAGATACGTCGTCGGTGAAAATATTTTCAATTCGGACTTAGTCTCTGTACGGAGAGGCTACCGAGAAGCGCTACCGTCGAAGACTTTCTGATTAATTTAAAAATCAACCGTAAGAGATAGAGCCGTGGTTTATTAAGCAAAAGTGCTTCAAATACGCTCCTATAACTCAATCTAACTTATAAAAGGTACCTCGTCGGTGAAAATAATTACAGTTCGGACTTAGATTTTTTCCTACCGAGTGGCTACCGTGAAGAGTCGCCGACGACGACTTTAGAAATTATTTAAAAATCAACCGTAAGAGATAGAGCCGTGGTTTATTAAGAAAAAGTGCGTCAAATACGCTCCCATAACCGATCATAACATTTAAAAGATACGTCGTCGGTAAAAATATTTTCAATTCGGACTTAGTCTCTGTACGGAGAGGCTACCGAGAAGCGCTACCAACGAAGACTTTCTGATTAATTTAAAAATCAACCGTAAGAGATAGAGCCGTGGCTTATTAAGCAAAAGTGCTTCAAATACGCTCCTATAACTCAATCTAACATTTAAAAGGTACCTCGTCGGTGAAAATAATTTCAGTTCGGACTTAGATTTTTTCCTACCGAGTGGCTACCGTGAAGAGTCGCCGACGACGACTTTAGAAATTATTTAAAAATCAACCGTAAGAGATAGAGCCGTGGTTTATTAAGAAAAAGTGCGTCAAATACGCTCCTATAACTCAATCTAACATTTAAAAGGTGCCTCGTCGGTGAAAATAATTTCAGTTCGTACTTAGAATTTTTCCTACCGAGTGGCTACCGTGAAGAGTCGCCGACGACGACTTTAGAAAGTATTTTAAAATCAACCGTAAGAGATGGAGCCGTGGTTTATTAAGAAAAAGTGCGTCAAATACGCTCCCATAACTGAACATAACATTTAAAAGATACGTCGTCAGTGAAAATATTTTCAATTCGGACTTAGTCTCTGTAGGGAGAGGCTACCGACAAAGACTTTCTGATTAATTTAAAAATCAACCGAAAGAGATAGAGCCGTGGTTTATTAAGCAAAAGTGCTTCAAATACGCTCCTATAACTCAATCTAACATTTAAAAGGTACCTCGTCGGTGAAAATAATTTCAGTTCGGACTTAGATTTTTTCCTACCGAGTGGCTACCGTGAAGAGTCGCCGACGACGACTTTAGAAATTATTTAAAAATCAACCGTAAGAGATAGAGCCGTGGTTTATTAAGAAAAAGTGCGTCAAATACGCTCCTATAACTCAATCTAACATATAAAAGGTACCTCGTCGGTGAAAATAATTACAGTTCGGACTTAGATTTTTTCCTACCGAGTGGCTACCGTGAAGAGTCGCCGACGACGACTTTAGAAATTATTTAAAAATCAACCGTAAGAGATAGAGCCGTGGTTTATTAAGAAAAAGTGCGTCAAATACGCTCCCATAACTGATCATAACATTTAAAAGATACGTCGTCGGTGAAAATATTTTCAATTCGGACTTAGTCTCTGTAGGGAGAGGCTACCGAGAACCGCTACCGACGAAGACTTTCTGATTAATTTACAAATCAACCGTAAGAGATAGAGCCGTGGTTTATTAAGCAAAAGTGCTTCAAATACACTCCCATAACAGAACATAGCATTTAAAAGATACGTTGTCGGTGAAAATATTTTCAATTCGGACTTAGTCTCTGTACGGAGAGGCTACCGAGAAGCGCTACCGACGAAGACTTTCTGATTAATTTAGAAATCAACCGTAAGAGATAGAGCCGTGGTTTATTAAGCAAAAGTGCTTCAAATACGCTCCTATAACTCAATCTAACATTTAAAAGGTACCTCGTCGGTGAAAATAATTTCAGTTCGGACTTAGATTTTTTCCTACCGAGTGGCCACCGTGAAGAGTCGCCGACGACGACTTTAGAAATTATTTAAAAATCAACCGTAAGAGATAGAGCCGTGGCTTATTAAGAAAAAGTGCGTCAAATACGCTCCCATAACTGATCATAACATTTAAAAGATACGTCGTCGGTGAAAATATTTTCAATTCGGACTTAGTCTCTGTACGGAGAGGCTACCGAGAAGCGCTACCGACGAAGACTTTCTGATTAATTTAAAAATCAACCGTAAGAGATAGAGCCGTGGTTTATTAAGCAAAAGTGCTTCAAATACGCTCCTATAACTCAATCTCACATATAAAAGGTACCTCGTCGATGAAAATAATTTCAGTTCGGACTTAGATTTTTTCCTACCGAGTGGCTACCACGAAGAGTCGCCGACGACGACTTTAGAAATTATTTAAAAATCAACCGTAAGAGATAGAGCCGTGGTTTATTAAGCAAAAGTGCGTCAAATACGCTCCCATAACTGATCATAACATTTAAAAGATACGTCGTCGGTGAAAATATTTTCAATTCGGACTTAGTCTCTGTACGGAGAGGCTACCGAGAAGCGCTACCGACGAAGACTTTCTGATTAATTTAAAAAACAACCGTAAGAGATAGAGCCGTGGTTTATTAAGCAAAAGTGCTTCAAATACGCTCCTATAACTCAATCTCACATATAAAAGGTACCTCGTCGGCGAAAATAATTACAGTTCGGACTTAGATTTTTTCCTACCGAGTGGCTACCGTGAAGAGTCGCCGACGACGACTTTAGAAATTATTTAAAAATCAACCGTAAGAGATAGAGCCGTGGTTTATTAAGAAGAAGTGCGTCAAATACGCTCCCATAACCGATCATAACATTTAAAAGATACGTCGTCGGTAAAAATATTTTCAATTCGGACTTAGTCTCTGTACGGAGAGGCTACCGAGAAGCGCTACCAACGAAGACTTTCTGATTAATTTAAAAATCAACCGTAAGAGATAGAGCCGTGGCTTATTAAGCAAAAGTGCTTCAAATACGCTCCTATAACTCAATCTAACATTTAAAAGGTACCTCGTCGGTGAAAATAATTTCAGTTCGGACTTAGATTTTTTCCTACCGAGTGGCTACCGTGAAGAGTCGCCGACGACGACTTTAGAAATTATTTAAAAATCAACCGTAAGAGATAGAGCCGTGGTTTATTAAGAAAAAGTGCGTCAAATACGCTCCTATAACTCAATCTAACATTTAAAAGGTGCCTCGTCGGTGAAAATAATTTCAGTTCGTACTTAGAATTTTTCCTACCGAGTGGCTACCGTGAAGAGTCGCCGACGACGACTTTAGAAAGTATTTTAAAATCAACCGTAAGAGATGGAGCCGTGGTTTATTAAGAAAAAGTGCGTCAAATACGCTCCCATAACTGAACATAACATTTAAAAGATACGTCGTCAGTGAAAATATTTTCAATTCGGACTTAGTCTCTGTAGGGAGAGGCTACCGAGAACCGCTACCGACGAAGACTTTCTGATTAATTTAAAAATCAACCGAAAGAGATAGAGCCGTGGTTTATTAAGCAAAAGTGCTTCAAATACGCTCCTATAACTCAGTCTAACATTTAAAAGGTACCTCGTCGGTGAAAATAATTTCAGTTCGGACTTAGATTTTTTCCTACCGAGTGGCTACCGTGAAGAGTCGCCGACGACGACTTTAGAAATTATTTAAAAATCAACCGTAAGAGATAGAGCCGTGGTTTATTAAGAAAAAGTGCGTCAAATACGCTCCCATAACCGATCATAACATTTAAAAGATACGTCGTCGGTGAAAATATTTTCAATTCGGACTTAGTCTCTGTACGGAGAGGCTACCGAGAAGCGCTACCAACGAAGACTTTCTGATTAATTTAAAAATCAACCGTAAGAGATAGAGCCGTGGTTTATTAAGCAAAAGTGCTTCAAATACGCTCCTATAACTCAATCTAACATTTAAAAGGTACCTCGTCGGTGAAAATAATTTCAGTTCGGACTTAGATTTTTTCCTACCGAGTGGCTACCACGAAGAGTCGCCGACGACGACTTTAGAAATTATTTAAAAATCAACCGTAAGAGATAGAGCCGTGGTTTATTAAGCAAAAGTGCGTCAAATACGCTCCCATAACTGAACATAACATTTAAAAGATACGTCGTCGGTGAAAATATTTTCAATTCGGACTTAGTCTCTGTACGGAGAGGCTACCGAGAAGCGCTACCGACGAAGACTTTCTGATTAATTTAAAAATCAACCGTAAGAGATAGAGCCGTGGTTTATTAAGCAAAAGTGCTTCAAATACGCTCCTATAACTCAATCTAACATATAAAAGGTACCTCGTCGGTGAAAATAATTACAGTTCGGACTTAGATTTTTTCCTACCGAGTGGCTACCGTGAAGAGTCGCCGACGACGACTTTAGAAATTATTTAAAAATCAACCGTAAGAGATAGAGCCGTGGTTTATTAAGAAAAAGTGCGTCAAATACGCTCCTATAACTCAATCTAACATATAAAAGGTACCTCGTCGGTGAAAATAATTACAGTTCGGACTTAGATTTTTTCCTACCGAGTGGCTACCGTGAAGAGTCGCCGACGACGACTTTAGAAATTATTTAAAAATCAACCGTAAGAGATGGAGCCGTGGTTTATTAAGAAAAAGTGCGTCAAATACGCTCCCATAACTGATCATAACATTTAAAAGATACGTCGTCGGTGAAAATATTTTCAATTCGGACTTAGTCTCTGTAGGGAGAGGCTACCGAGAACCGTTACCGACGAAGACTTTCTGATTAATTTAAAAATCAACCGTAAGAGATAGAGCCGTGGTTTATTAAGCAAAAGTGCTTCAAATACGCTCCTATAACTCAATCTAACATTTAAAAGGTACCTCGTCGGTGAAAATAATTTCAGTTCGGACTTAGATTTTTTCCTACCGAGTGGCTACCGTGAAGAGTCGCCGACGACGACTTTAGAAAGTATTTTAAAATCAACCGTAAGAGATAGAGCCGTGGTTTATTAAGCAAAAGTGCGTCAAATACGCTCCCATAACTGAACATAACATTTAAAAGATACGTCGTCGGTGAAAATATTTTCAATTCGGACTTAGTCTCTGTAGGGAGAGGCTACCGAGAACCGCTACCGACGAAGACTTTCTGATTAATTTAAAAATCAACCGTAAGAGATAGAGCCGTGGTTTATTAAGCAAAAGTGCTTCAAATACACTCCCATAACAGAACATAGCATTTAAAAGATACGTTGTCGGTGAAAATATTTTCAATTCGGACTTAGTCTCTGTACGGAGAGGCTACCGAGAAGCGCTACCGACGAAGACTTTCTGATTAATTTAAAAATCAACCGTAAGAGATAGAGCCGTGGTTTATTAAGCAAAAGTGCTTCAAATACGCTCCTATAACTCAATCTAACATATAAAAGGTACCTCGTCGGTGAAAATAATTACAGTTCGGACTTAGATTTTTTCCTACCGAGTGGCTACCGTGAAGAGTCGCCGACGACGACTTTAGAAATTATTTAAAAATCAACCGTAAGAGATAGAGCCGTGGTTTATTAAGCAAAAGTGCTTCAAATACGCTCCTATAACTCAATCTAACATTTAAAAGGTACCTCGTCGGTGAAAATAATTACAGTTCGGACTTAGATTTTTTCCTACCGAGTGGCCACCGTGAAGAGTCGCCGACGACGACTTTAGAAAGTATTTTAAAATCAACCGTAAGAGATAGAGCCGTGGTTTATTAAGCAAAAGTGCGTCAAATACGCTCCCATAACTGAACATAACATTTAAAAGATACGTCGTCGGTGAAAATATTTTCAATTCGGACTTAGTCTCTGTAGGGAGAGGCTACCGAGAACCGCTACCGACGAAGACTTTCTGATTAATTTACAAATCAACCGTAAGAGATAGAGCCGTGGTTTATTAAGCAAAAGTGCTTCAAATACACTCCCATAACAGAACATAGCATTTAAAAGATACGTTGTCGGTGAAAATATTTTCAATTCGGACTTAGTCTCTGTACGGAGAGGCTACCGAGAAGCGCTACCGACGAAGACTTTCTGATTAATTTAGAAATCAACCGTAAGAGATAGAGCCGTGGTTTATTAAGCAAAAGTGCTTCAAATACGCTCCTATAACTCAATCTAACATTTAAAAGGTACCTCGTCGGTGAAAATAATTTCAGTTCGGACTTAGATTTTTTCCTACCGAGTGGCCACCGTGAAGAGTCGCCGACGACGACTTTAGAAATTATTTAAAAATCAACCGTAAGAGATAGAGCCGTGGCTTATTAAGAAAAAGTGCGTCAAATACGCTCCCATAACTGATCATAACATTTAAAAGATACGTCGTCGGTGAAAATATTTTCAATTCGGACTTAGTCTCTGTACGGAGAGGCTACCGAGAAGCGCTACCGACGAAGACTTTCTGATTAATTTAAAAATCAACCGTAAGAGATAGAGCCGTGGTTTATTAAGCAAAAGTGCTTCAAATACGCTCCTATAACTCAATCTCACATATAAAAGGTACCTCGTCGGCGAAAATAATTACAGTTCGGACTTAGATTTTTTCCTACCGAGTGGCTACCGTGAAGAGTCGCCGACGACGACTTTAGAAATTATTTAAAAATCAACCGTAAGAGATAGAGCCGTGGTTTATTAAGAAAAAGTGCGTCAAATACGCTCCTATAACTCAATCTAACATTTAAAAGGTGCCTCGTCGGTGAAAATAATTTCAGTTCGTACTTAGAATTTTTCCTACCGAGTGGCTACCGTGAAGAGTCGCCGACGACGACTTTAGAAAGTATTTTAAAATCAACCGTAAGAGATGGAGCCGTGGTTTATTAAGAAAAAGTGCGTCAAATACGCTCCCATAACTGAACATAACATTTAAAAGATACGTCGTCAGTGAAAATATTTTCAATTCGGACTTAGTCTCTGTAGGGAGAGGCTACCGAGAACCGCTACGGACGAAGACTTTCTGATTAATTTAAAAATCAACCGAAAGAGATAGAGCCGTGGTTTATTAAGCAAAAGTGCTTCAAATACGCTCCTATAACTCAATCTAACATTTAAAAGGTACCTCGTCGGTGAAAATAATTTCAGTTCGGACTTAGATTTTTTCCTACCGAGTGGCTACCGTGAAGAGTCGCCGCCGACGACTTTAGAAATTATTTAAAAATCAACCGTAAGAGATAGAGCCGTGGTTTATTAAGCAAAAGTGCTTCAAATACGCTCCTATAACTCAATCTAACATTTAAAAGGTACCTCGTAGGTGAAAATAATTTCAGTTCGGACTTAGATTTTTTCCTACCGAGTGGCCACCGTGAAGAGTCGCCGACGACGACTTTAGAAATTATTTAAAAATCAACCGTAAGAGATAGAGCCGTGGCTTATTAAGAAAAAGTGCGTCAAATACGCTCCCATAACTGATCATAACATTTAAAAGATACGTCGTCGGTGAAAATATTTTCAATTCGGACTTAGTCTCTGTACGGAGAGGCTACCGAGAAGCGCTACCGACGAAGACTTTCTGATTAATTTAAAAATCAACCGTAAGAGATAGAGCCGTGGTTTATTAAGCAAAAGTGCTTCAAATACGCTCCTATAACTCAATCTCACATATAAAAGGTACCTCGTCGGCGAAAATAATTACAGTTCGGACTTAGATTTTTTCCTACCGAGTGGCTACCGTGAAGAGTCGCCGACGACGACTTTAGAAATTATTTAAAAATCAACCGTAAGAGATAGAGCCGTGGTTTATTAAGAAAAAGTGCGTCAAATACGCTCCCATAACCGATCATAACATTTAAAAGATACGTCGTCGGTGAAAATATTTTCAATTCGGACTTAGTCTCTGTACGGAGAGGCTACCGAGAAGCGCTACCAACGAAGACTTTCTGATTAATTTAAAAATCAACCGTAAGAGATAGAGCCGTGGTTTATTAAGCAAAAGTGCTTCAAATACGCTCCTATAACTCAATCTAACATTTAAAAGGTACCTCGTCGGTGAAAATAATTTCAGTTCGGACTTAGATTTTTTCCTACCGAGTGGCTACCGTGAAGAGTCGCCGACGACGACTTTAGAAATTATTTAAAAATCAACCGTAAGAGATAGAGCCGTGGTTTATTAAGAAAAAGTGCGTCAAATACGCTCCCATAACTGATCATAACATTTAAAAGATACGTCGTCGGTGAAAATATTTTCAATTCGGACTTAGTCTCTGTAGGGAGAGGCTACCGAGAACCGCTACCGACGAAGACTTTCTGATTAATTTACAAATCAACCGTAAGAGATAGAGCCGTGGTTTATTAAGCAAAAGTGCTTCAAATACACTCCCATAACAGAACATAGCATTTAAAAGATACGTTGTCGGTGAAAATATTTTCAATTCGGACTTAGTCTCTGTACGGAGAGGCTACCGAGAAGCGCTACCGACGAAGACTTTCTGATTAATTTAGAAATCAACCGTAAGAGATAGAGCCGTGGTTTATTAAGCAAAAGTGCTTCAAATACGCTCCTATAACTCAATCTAACATTTAAAAGGTACCTCGTCGGTGAAAATAATTTCAGTTCGGACTTAGATTTTTTCCTACCGAGTGGCCACCGTGAAGAGTCGCCGACGACGACTTTAGAAATTATTTAAAAATCAACCGTAAGAGATAGAGCCGTGGCTTATTAAGAAAAAGTGCGTCAAATACGCTCCCATAACTGATCATAACATTTAAAAGATACGTCGTCGGTGAAAATATTTTCAATTCGGACTTAGTCTCTGTACGGAGAGGCTACCGAGAAGCGCTACCGACGAAGACTTTCTGATTAATTTAAAAATCAACCGTAAGAGATAGAGCCGTGGTTTATTAAGCAAAAGTGCTTCAAATACGCTCCTATAACTCAATCTCACATATAAAAGGTACCTCGTCGGCGAAAATAATTACAGTTCGAACTTAGATTTTTTCCTACCGAGTGGCTACCGTGAAGAGTCGCCGACGACGACTTTAGAAATTATTTAAAAATCAACCGTAAGAGATAGAGCCGTGGTTTATTAAGAAAAAGTGCGTCAAATACGCTCCCATAACCGATCATAACATTTAAAAGATACGTCGTCGGTGAAAATATTTTCAATTCGGACTTGGTCTCTGTAGAGAGAGGCTACCGGGAAGCGCTACCGACGAAGACTTTCTGATTAATTTAAAAATCAACCGTAAGAGATAGAGCCGTGGTTTATTAAGCAAAAGTGCTTCAAATACGCTCCTATAACTCAATCTAACATTTAAAAGGTACCTCGTCGGTGAAAATAATTACAGTTCGGACTTAGATTTTTTCCTACCGAGTGGCCACCGTGAAGAGTCGCCGACGACGACTTTAGAAAGTATTTTAAAATCAACCGTAAGAGATAGAGCCGTGGTTTATTAAGCAAAAGTGCGTCAAATACGCTCCCATAACTGAACATAACATTTAAAAGATACGTCGTCGGTGAAAATATTTTCAATTCGGACTTAGTCTCTGTAGGGAGAGGCTACCGAGAACCGCTACCGACGAAGACTTTCTGATTAATTTACAAATCAACCGTAAGAGATAGAGCCGTGGTTTATTAAGCAAAAGTGCTTCAAATACACTCCCATAACAGAACATAGCATTTAAAAGATACGTTGTCGGTGAAAATATTTTCAATTCGGACTTAGTCTCTGTACGGAGAGGCTACCGAGAAGCGCTACCGACGAAGACTTTCTGATTAATTTAGAAATCAACCGTAAGAGATAGAGCCGTGGTTTATTAAGCAAAAGTGCTTCAAATACGCTCCTATAACTCAATCTAACATTTAAAAGGTACCTCGTCGGTGAAAATAATTTCAGTTCGGACTTAGATTTTTTCCTACCGAGTGGCCACCGTGAAGAGTCGCCGACGACGACTTTAGAAATTATTTAAAAATCAACCGTAAGAGATAGAGCCGTGGCTTATTAAGAAAAAGTGCGTCAAATACGCTCCCATAACTGATCATAACATTTAAAAGATACGTCGTCGGTGAAAATATTTTCAATTCGGACTTGGTCTCTGTAGAGAGAGGCTACCGGGAAGCGCTACCGACGAAGACTTTCTGATTAATTTAAAAATCAACCGTAAGAGATAGAGCCGTGGTTTATTAAGCAAAAGTGCTTCAAATACGCTCCTATAACTCAATCTAACATTTAAAAGGTACCTCGTCGGTGAAAATAATTACAGTTCGGACTTAGATTTTTTCCTACCGAGTGGCTACCACGAAGAGTCGCCGACGACGACTTTAGAAATTATTTAAAAATCAACCGTAAGAGATAGAGCCGTGGTTTATTAAGCAAAAGTGCGTCAAATACGCTCCCATAACTGAACATAACATTTAAAAGATACGTCGTCGGTGAAAATATTTTCAATTCGGACTTAGTCTCTGTACGGAGAGGCTACCGAGAAGCGCTACCGACGAAGACTTTCTGATTAATTTAAAAATCAACCGTAAGAGATAGAGCCGTGGTTTATTAAGCAAAAGTGCTTCAAATACGCTCCTATAACTCAATCTAACATTTAAAAGGTACCTCGTCGGTGAAAATAATTACAGTTCGGACTTAGATTTTTTCCTACCGAGTGGCCACCGTGAAGAGTCGCCGACGACGACTTTAGAAAGTATTTTAAAATCAACCGTAAGAGATAGAGCCGTGGTTTATTAAGCAAAAGTGCGTCAAATACGCTCCCATAACTGAACATAACATTTAAAAGATACGTCGTCGGTGAAAATATTTTCAATTCGGACTTAGTCTCTGTAGGGAGAGGCTACCGAGAACCGCTACCGACGAAGACTTTCTGATTAATTTACAAATCAACCGTAAGAGATAGAGCCGTGGTTTATTAAGCAAAAGTGCTTCAAATACACTCCCATAACAGAACATAGCATTTAAAAGATACGTTGTCGGTGAAAATATTTTCAATTCGGACTTAGTCTCTGTACGGAGAGGCTACCGAGAAGCGCTACCGACGAAGACTTTCTGATTAATTTAGAAATCAACCGTAAGAGATAGAGCCGTGGTTTATTAAGCAAAAGTGCTTCAAATACGCTCCTATAACTCAATCTAACATTTAAAAGGTACCTCGTCGGTGAAAATAATTTCAGTTCGGACTTAGATTTTTTCCTACCGAGTGGCCACCGTGAAGAGTCGCCGACGACGACTTTAGAAATTATTTAAAAATCAACCGTAAGAGATAGAGCCGTGGCTTATTAAGAAAAAGTGCGTCAAATACGCTCCCATAACTGATCATAACATTTAAAAGATACGTCGTCGGTGAAAATATTTTCAATTCGGACTTGGTCTCTGTAGAGAGAGGCTACCGGGAAGCGCTACCGACGAAGACTTTCTGATTAATTTAAAAATCAACCGTAAGAGATAGAGCCGTGGTTTATTAAGCAAAAGTGCTTCAAATACGCTCCTATAACTCAATCTAACATTTAAAAGGTACCTCGTCGGTGAAAATAATTACAGTTCGGACTTAGATTTTTTCCTACCGAGTGGCTACCACGAAGAGTCGCCGACGACGACTTTAGAAATTATTTAAAAATCAACCGTAAGAGATAGAGCCGTGGTTTATTAAGCAAAAGTGCGTCAAATACGCTCCCATAACTGAACATAACATTTAAAAGATACGTCGTCGGTGAAAATATTTTCAATTCGGACTTAGTCTCTGTACGGAGAGGCTACCGAGAAGCGCTACCGACGAAGACTTTCTGATTAATTTAAAAATCAACCGTAAGAGATAGAGCCGTGGTTTATTAAGCAAAAGTGCTTCAAATACGCTCCTATAACTCAATCTAACATTTAAAAGGTACCTCGTCGGTGAAAATAATTACAGTTCGGACTTAGATTTTTTCCTACCGAGTGGCCACCGTGAAGAGTCGCCGACGACGACTTTAGAAAGTATTTTAAAATCAACCGTAAGAGATAGAGCCGTGGTTTATTAAGCAAAAGTGCGTCAAATACGCTCCCATAACTGAACATAACATTTAAAAGATACGTCGTCGGTGAAAATATTTTCAATTCGGACTTAGTCTCTGTAGGGAGAGGCTACCGAGAACCGCTACCGACGAAGACTTTCTGATTAATTTACAAATCAACCGTAAGAGATAGAGCCGTGGTTTATTAAGCAAAAGTGCTTCAAATACACTCCCATAACAGAACATAGCATTTAAAAGATACGTTGTCGGTGAAAATATTTTCAATTCGGACTTAGTCTCTGTACGGAGAGGCTACCGAGAAGCGCTACCGACGAAGACTTTCTGATTAATTTAGAAATCAACCGTAAGAGATAGAGCCGTGGTTTATTAAGCAAAAGTGCTTCAAATACGCTCCTATAACTCAATCTAACATTTAAAAGGTACCTCGTCGGTGAAAATAATTTCAGTTCGGACTTAGATTTTTTCCTACCGAGTGGCCACCGTGAAGAGTCGCCGACGACGACTTTAGAAATTATTTAAAAATCAACCGTAAGAGATAGAGCCGTGGCTTATTAAGAAAAAGTGCGTCAAATACGCTCCCATAACTGATCATAACATTTAAAAGATACGTCGTCGGTGAAAATATTTTCAATTCGGACTTAGTCTCTGTACGGAGAGGCTACCGAGAAGCGCTACCGACGAAGACTTTCTGATTAATTTAAAAATCAACCGTAAGAGATAGAGCCGTGGTTTATTAAGCAAAAGTGCTTCAAATACGCTCCTATAACTCAATCTCACATATAAAAGGTACCTCGTCGGCGAAAATAATTACAGTTCGGACTTAGATTTTTTCCTACCGAGTGGCTACCGTGAAGAGTCGCCGACGACGACTTTAGAAATTATTTAAAAATCAACCGTAAGAGATAGAGCCGTGGTTTATTAAGAAGAAGTGCGTCAAATACGCTCCCATAACCGATCATAACATTTAAAAGATACGTCGTCGGTGAAAATATTTTCAATTCGGACTTAGTCTCTGTAGGGAGAGGCTACCGAGAACCGCTACCGACGAAGACTTTCTGATTAATTTACAAATCAACCGTAAGAGATAGAGCCGTGGTTTATTAAGCAAAAGTGCTTCAAATACACTCCCATAACAGAACATAGCATTTAAAAGATACGTTGTCGGTGAAAATATTTTCAATTCGGACTTAGTCTCTGTACGGAGAGGCTACCGAGAAGCGCTACCGACGAAGACTTTCTGATTAATTTAGATATCAACCGTAAGAGATAGAGCCGTGGTTTATTAAGCAAAAGTGCTTCAAATACGCTCCTATAACTCAATCTAACATTTAAAAGGTACCTCGTCGGTGAAAATAATTTCAGTTCGGACTTAGATTTTTTCCTACCGAGTGGCCACCGTGAAGAGTCGCCGACGACGACTTTAGTAATTATTTAAAAATCAACCGTAAGAGATAGAGCCGTGGCTTATTAAGAAAAAGTGCGTCAAATACGCTCCCATAACTGATCATAACATTTAAAAGATACGTCGTCGGTGAAAATATTTTCAATTCGGACTTAGTCTCTGTACGGAGAGGCTACCGAGAAGCGCTACCGACGAAGACTTTCTGATTAATTTAAAAATCAACCGTAAGAGATAGAGCCGTGGTTTATTAAGCAAAAGTGCTTCAAATACGCTCCTATAACTCAATCTCACATATAAAAGGTACCTCGTCGGCGAAAATAATTACAGTTCGGACTTAGATTTTTTCCTACCGAGTGGCTACCGTGAAGAGTCGCCGACGACGACTTTAGAAATTATTTAAAAATCAACCGTAAGAGATAGAGCCGTGGTTTATTAAGAAGAAGTGCGTCAAATACGCTCCCATAACCGATCATAACATTTAAAAGATACGTCGTCGGTGAAAATATTTTCAATTCGGACTTAGTCTCTGTACGGAGAGGCTACCGAGAAGCGCTACCAACGAAGAATTTCTGATTAATTTAAAAATCAACCGTAAGAGATAGAGCCGTGGTTTATTAAGCAAAAGTGCTTCAAATACGCTCCTATAACTCAATCTAACATTTAAAAGGTACCTCGTCGATGAAAATAATTTCAGTTCGGACTTAGATTTTTTCCTACCGAGTGGCTACCACGAAGAGTCGCCGACGACGACTTTAGAAATTATTTAAAAATCAACCGTAAGAGATAGAGCCGTGGTTTATTAAGAAAAAGTGCGTCAAATACGCTCCCATAACTGATCATAACATTTAAAAGATACGTCGTCGGTGAAAATATTTTCAATTCGGACTTGGTCTCTGTAGAGAGAGGCTACCGGGAAGCGCTACCGACGAAGACTTTCTGATTAATTTAAAAATCAACCGTAAGAGATAGAGCCGTGGTTTATTAAGCAAAAGTGCTTCAAATACACTCCCATAACAGAACATAGCATTTAAAAGATACGTTGTCGGTGAAAATATTTTCAATTCGGACTTAGTCTCTGTACGGAGAGGCTACCGAGAAGCGCTACCGACGAAGACTTTCTGATTAATTTAGAAATCAACCGTAAGAGATAGAGCCGTGGTTTATTAAGCAAAAGTGCTTCAAATACGCTCCTATAACTCAATCTAACATTTAAAAGGTACCTCGTCGGTGAAAATAATTTCAGTTCGGACTTAGATTTTTTCCTACCGAGTGGCCACCGTGAAGAGTCGCCGACGACGACTTTAGAAATTATTTAAAAATCAACCGTAAGAGATAGAGCCGTGGCTTATTAAGAAAAAGTGCGTCAAATACGCTCCCATAACTGATCATAACATTTAAAAGATACGTCGTCGGTGAAAATATTTTCAATTCGGACTTAGTCTCTGTACGGAGAGGCTACCGAGAAGCGCTACCGACGAAGACTTTCTGATTAATTTAAAAATCAACCGTAAGAGATAGAGCCGTGGTTTATTAAGCAAAAGTGCTTCAAATACGCTCCTATAACTCAATCTCACATATAAAAGGTACCTCGTCGGCGAAAATAATTACAGTTCGGACTTAGATTTTTTCCTACCGAGTGGCTACCGTGAAGAGTCGCCGACGACGACTTTAGAAATTATTTAAAAATCAACCGTAAGAGATAGAGCCGTGGTTTATTAAGAAGAAGTGCGTCAAATACGCTCCCATAACCGATCATAACATTTAAAAGATACGTCGTCGGTGAAAATATTTTCAATTCGGACTTAGTCTCTGTAGGGAGAGGCTACCGAGAACCGCTACCGACGAAGACTTTCTGATTAATTTACAAATCAACCGTAAGAGATAGAGCCGTGGTTTATTAAGCAAAAGTGCTTCAAATACACTCCCATAACAGAACATAGCATTTAAAAGATACGTTGTCGGTGAAAATATTTTCAATTCGGACTTAGTCTCTGTACGGAGAGGCTACCGAGAAGCGCTACCGACGAAGACTTTCTGATTAATTTAGAAATCAACCGTAAGAGATAGAGCCGTGGTTTATTAAGCAAAAGTGCTTCAAATACGCTCCTATAACTCAATCTAACATTTAAAAGGTACCTCGTCGGTGAAAATAATTTCAGTTCGGACTTAGATTTTTTCCTACCGAGTGGCCACCGTGAAGAGTCGCCGACGACGACTTTAGAAATTATTTAAAAATCAACCGTAAGAGATAGAGCCGTGGCTTATTAAGAAAAAGTGCGTCAAATACGCTCCCATAACTGATCATAACATTTAAAAGATACGTCGTCGGTGAAAATATTTTCAATTCGGACTTGGTCTCTGTAGAGAGAGGCTACCGGGAAGCGCTACCGACGAAGACTTTCTGATTAATTTAAAAATCAACCGTAAGAGATAGAGCCGTGGTTTATTAAGCAAAAGTGCTTCAAATACGCTCCTATAACTCAATCTAACATTTAAAAGGTACCTCGTCGGTGAAAATAATTACAGTTCGGACTTAGATTTTTTCCTACCGAGTGGCTACCACGAAGAGTCGCCGACGACGACTTTAGAAATTATTTAAAAATCAACCGTAAGAGATAGAGCCGTGGTTTATTAAGCAAAAGTGCGTCAAATACGCTCCCATAACTGAACATAACATTTAAAAGATACGTCGTCGGTGAAAATATTTTCAATTCGGACTTAGTCTCTGTACGGAGAGGCTACCGAGAAGCGCTACCGACGAAGACTTTCTGATTAATTTAAAAATCAACCGTAAGAGATAGAGCCGTGGTTTATTAAGCAAAAGTGCTTCAAATACGCTCCTATAACTCAATCTAACATTTAAAAGGTACCTCGTCGGTGAAAATAATTACAGTTCGGACTTAGATTTTTTCCTACCGAGTGGCCACCGTGAAGAGTCGCCGACGACGACTTTAGAAAGTATTTTAAAATCAACCGTAAGAGATAGAGCCGTGGTTTATTAAGCAAAAGTGCGTCAAATACGCTCCCATAACTGAACATAACATTTAAAAGATACGTCGTCGGTGAAAATATTTTCAATTCGGACTTAGTCTCTGTAGGGAGAGGCTACCGAGAACCGCTACCGACGAAGACTTTCTGATTAATTTACAAATCAACCGTAAGAGATAGAGCCGTGGTTTATTAAGCAAAAGTGCTTCAAATACACTCCCATAACAGAACATAGCATTTAAAAGATACGTTGTCGGTGAAAATATTTTCAATTCGGACTTAGTCTCTGTACGGAGAGGCTACCGAGAAGCGCTACCGACGAAGACTTTCTGATTAATTTAGAAATCAACCGTAAGAGATAGAGCCGTGGTTTATTAAGCAAAAGTGCTTCAAATACGCTCCTATAACTCAATCTAACATTTAAAAGGTACCTCATCGGTGAAAATAATTTCAGTTCGGACTTAGATTTTTTCCTACCGAGTGGCCACCGTGAAGAGTCGCCGACGACGACTTTAGAAATTATTTAAAAATCAACCGTAAGAGATAGAGCCGTGGCTTATTAAGAAAAAGTGCGTCAAATACGCTCCCATAACTGATCATAACATTTAAAAGATACGTCGTCGGTGAAAATATTTTCAATTCGGACTTAGTCTCTGTACGGAGAGGCTACCGAGAAGCGCTACCGACGAAGACTTTCTGATTAATTTAAAAATCAACCGTAAGAGATAGAGCCGTGGTTTATTAAGCAAAAGTGCTTCAAATACGCTCCTATAACTCAATCTCACATATAAAAGGTACCTCGTCGGCGAAAATAATTACAGTTCGGACTTAGATTTTTTCCTACCGAGTGGCTACCGTGAAGAGTCGCCGACGACGACTTTAGAAATTATTTAAAAATCAACCGTAAGAGATAGAGCCGTGGTTTATTAAGAAGAAGTGCGTCAAATACGCTCCCATAACCGATCATAACATTTAAAAGATACGTCGTCGGTGAAAATATTTTCAATTCGGACTTAGTCTCTGTAGGGAGAGGCTACCGAGAACCGCTACCGACGAAGACTTTCTGATTAATTTACAAATCAACCGTAAGAGATAGAGCCGTGGTTTATTAAGCAAAAGTGCTTCAAATACACTCCCATAACAGAACATAGCATTTAAAAGATACGTTGTCGGTGAAAATATTTTCAATTCGGACTTAGTCTCTGTACGGAGAGGCTACCGAGAAGCGCTACCGACGAAGACTTTCTGATTAATTTAGATATCAACCGTAAGAGATAGAGCCGTGGTTTATTAAGCAAAAGTGCTTCAAATACGCTCCTATAACTCAATCTAACATTTAAAAGGTACCTCGTCGGTGAAAATAATTTCAGTTCGGACTTAGATTTTTTCCTACCGAGTGGCCACCGTGAAGAGTCGCCGACGACGACTTTAGAAATTATTTAAAAATCAACCGTAAGAGATAGAGCCGTGGCTTATTAAGAAAAAGTGCGTCAAATACGCTCCCATAACTGATCATAACATTTAAAAGATACGTCGTCGGTGAAAATATTTTCAATTCGGACTTGGTCTCTGTAGAGAGAGGCTACCGGGAAGCGCTACCGACGAAGACTTTCTGATTAATTTAAAAATCAACCGTAAGAGATAGAGCCGTGGTTTATTAAGCAAAAGTGCTTCAAATACGCTCCTATAACTCAATCTAACATTTAAAAGGTACCTCGTCGGTGAAAATAATTACAGTTCGGACTTAGATTTTTTCCTACCGAGTGGCCACCGTGAAGAGTCGCCGACGACGACTTTAGAAAGTATTTTAAAATCAACCGTAAGAGATAGAGCCGTGGTTTATTAAGCAAAAGTGCGTCAAATACGCTCCCATAACTGAACATAACATTTAAAAGATACGTCGTCGGTGAAAATATTTTCAATTCGGACTTAGTCTCTGTAGGGAGAGGCTACCGAGAACCGCTACCGACGAAGACTTTCTGATTAATTTACAAATCAACCGTAAGAGATAGAGCCGTGGTTTATTAAGCAAAAGTGCTTCAAATACACTCCCATAACAGAACATAGCATTTAAAAGATACGTTGTCGGTGAAAATATTTTCAATTCGGACTTAGTCTCTGTACGGAGAGGCTACCGAGAAGCGCTACCGACGAAGACTTTCTGATTAATTTAGAAATCAACCGTAAGAGATAGAGCCGTGGTTTATTAAGCAAAAGTGCTTCAAATACGCTCCTATAACTCAATCTAACATTTAAAAGGTACCTCGTCGGTGAAAATAATTTCAGTTCGGACTTAGATTTTTTCCTACCGAGTGGCCACCGTGAAGAGTCGCCGACGACGACTTTAGAAATTATTTAAAAATCAACCGTAAGAGATAGAGCCGTGGCTTATTAAGAAAAAGTGCGTCAAATACGCTCCCATAACTGATCATAACATTTAAAAGATACGTCGTCGGTGAAAATATTTTCAATTCGGACTTAGTCTCTGTACGGAGAGGCTACCGAGAAGCGCTACCGACGAAGACTTTCTGATTAATTTAAAAATCAACCGTAAGAGATAGAGCCGTGGTTTATTAAGCAAAAGTGCTTCAAATACGCTCCTATAACTCAATCTCACATATAAAAGGTACCTCGTCGGCGAAAATAATTACAGTTCGGACTTAGATTTTTTCCTACCGAGTGGCTACCGTGAAGAGTCGCCGACGACGACTTTAGAAATTATTTAAAAATCAACCGTAAGAGATAGAGCCGTGGTTTATTAAGAAGAAGTGCGTCAAATACGCTCCCATAACCGATCATAACATTTAAAAGATACGTCGTCGGTGAAAATATTTTCAATTCGGACTTAGTCTCTGTACGGAGAGGCTACCGAGAAGCGCTACCAACGAAGAATTTCTGATTAATTTAAAAATCAACCGTAAGAGATAGAGCCGTGGTTTATTAAGCAAAAGTGCTTCAAATACGCTCCTATAACTCAATCTAACATTTAAAAGGTACCTCGTCGATGAAAATAATTTCAGTTCGGACTTAGATTTTTTCCTACCGAGTGGCTACCACGAAGAGTCGCCGACGACGACTTTAGAAATTATTTAAAAATCAACCGTAAGAGATAGAGCCGTGGTTTATTAAGCAAAAGTGCGTCAAATACGCTCCCATAACTGAACATAACATTTAAAAGATACGTCGTCGGTGAAAATATTTTCAATTCGGACTTAGTCTCTGTACGGAGAGGCTACCGAGAAGCGCTACCGACGAAGACTTTCTGATTAATTTAAAAATCAACCGTAAGAGATAGAGCCGTGGTTTATTAAGCAAAAGTGCTTCAAATACGCTCCAATAACTCAATCTAACATATAAAAGGTACCTCGTCGGTGAAAATAATTACAGTTCGGACTTAGATTTTTTCCTACCGAGTGGCTACCGTGAAGAGTCGCCGACGACGACTTTAGAAATTATTTAAAAATCAACCGTAAGAGATAGAGCCGTGGTTTATTAAGAAAAAGTGCGTCAAATACGCTCCCATAACCGATCATAACATTTAAAAGATACGTCGTCGGTAAAAATATTTTCAATTCGGACTTAGTCTCTGTACGGAGAGGCTACCGAGAAGCGCTACCGACGAAGACTTTCTGATTAATTTAAAAATCAACCGTAAGAGATAGAGCCGTGGTTTATTAAGCAAAAGTGCTTCAAATACGCTCCTATAACTCAATCTAACATTTAAAAGGTACCTCGTCGGTGAAAATAATTTCAGTTCGGACTTAGATTTTTTCCTACCGAGTGGCTACCGTGAAGAGTCGCCGACGACGACTTTAGAAATTATTTAAAAATCAACCGTAAGAGATAGAGCCGTGGTTTATTAAGAAAAAGTGCGTCAAATACGCTCCCATAACTGATCATAACATTTAAAAGATACGTCGTCGGTGAAAATATTTTCAATTCGGACTTAGTCTCTGTAGGGAGAGGCTACCGAGAACCGCTACCGACGAAGACTTTCTGATTAATTTACAAATCAACCGTAAGAGATAGAGCCGTGGTTTATTAAGCAAAAGTGCTTCAAATACACTCCCATAACAGAACATAGCATTTAAAAGATACGTTGTCGGTGAAAATATTTTCAATTCGGACTTAGTCTCTGTACGGAGAGGCTACCGAGAAGCGCTACCGACGAAGACTTTCTGATTAATTTAGAAATCAACCGTAAGAGATAGAGCCGTGGTTTATTAAGCAAAAGTGCTTCAAATACGCTCCTATAACTCAATCTAACATTTAAAAGGTACCTCGTCGGTGAAAATAATTTCAGTTCGGACTTAGATTTTTTCCTACCGAGTGGCCACCGTGAAGAGTCGCCGACGACGACTTTAGAAATTATTTAAAAATCAACCGTAAGAGATAGAGCCGTGGCTTATTAAGAAAAAGTGCGTCAAATACGCTCCCATAACTGATCATAACATTTAAAAGATACGTCGTCGGTGAAAATATTTTCAATTCGGACTTGGTCTCTGTAGAGAGAGGCTACCGGGAAGCGCTACCGACGAAGACTTTCTGATTAATTTAAAAATCAACCGTAAGAGATAGAGCCGTGGTTTATTAAGCAAAAGTGCTTCAAATAGGCTCCTATAACTCAATCTAACATTTAAAAGGTACCTCGTCGGTGAAAATAATTTCAGTTCGGACTTAGATTTTTTTCCTACCGAGTGGCCACCGTGAAGAGTCGCCGACGACGACTTTAGAAATTATTTAAAAATCAACCGTAAGAGATAGAGCCGTGGTTTATTAAGAAAAAGTGCGTCAAATACGCTCCCATAACCGATCATAACATTTAAAAGATACGTCGTCGGTAAAAATATTTTCAATTCGGACTTAGTCTCTGTACGGAGAGGCTACCGAGAAGCGCTACCGACGAAGACTTTCTGATTAATTTAAAAATCAACCGTAAGAGATAGAGCCGTGGTTTATTAAGCAAAAGTGCTTCAAATACGCTCCTATAACTCAATCTAACATTTAAAAGGTACCTCGTCGGTGAAAATAATTTCAGTTCGGACTTAGATTTTTTCCTACCGAGTGGCTACCGTGAAGAGTCGCCGACGACGACTTTAGAAATTATTTAAAAATCAACCGTAAGAGATAGAGCCGTGGTTTATTAAGAAAAAGTGCGTCAAATACGCTCCCATAACTGATCATAACATTTAAAAGATACGTCGTCGGTGAAAATATTTTCAATTCGGACTTAGTCTCTGTAGGGAGAGGCTACCGAGAACCGCTACCGACGAAGACTTTCTGATTAATTTACAAATCAACCGTAAGAGATAGAGCCGTGGTTTATTAAGCAAAAGTGCTTCAAATACCCTCCCATAACAGAACATAGCATTTAAAAGATACGTTGTCGGTGAAAATATTTTCAATTCGGACTTAGTCTCTGTACGGAGAGGCTACCGAGAAGCGCTACCGACGAAGACTTTCTGATTAATTTAGAAATCAACCGTAAGAGATAGAGCCGTGGTTTATTAAGCAAAAGTGCTTCAAATACGCTCCTATAACTCAATCTAACATTTAAAAGGTACCTCGTCGGTGAAAATAATTTCAGTTCGGACTTAGATTTTTTCCTACCGAGTGGCCACCGTGAAGAGTCGCCGACGACGACTTTAGAAATTATTTAAAAATCAACCGTAAGAGATAGAGCCGTGGCTTATTAAGAAAAAGTGCGTCAAATACGCTCCCATAACTGATCATAACATTTAAAAGATACGTCGTCGGTGAAAATATTTTCAATTCGGACTTGGTCTCTGTAGAGAGAGGCTACCGGGAAGCGCTACCGACGAAGACTTTCTGATTAATTTAAAAATCAACCGTAAGAGATAGAGCCGTGGTTTATTAAGCAAAAGTGCTTCAAATACGCTCCTATAACTCAATCTAACATTTAAAAGGTACCTCGTCGGTGAAAATAATTTCAGTTCGGACTTAGATTTTTTTCCTACCGAGTGGCCACCGTGAAGAGTCGCCGACGACGACTTTAGAAATTATTTAAAAATCAACCGTAAGAGATAGAGCCGTGGTTTATTAAGAAAAAGTGCGTCAAATACGCTCCCATAACTGATCATAACATTTAAAAGATACGTCGTCGGTGAAAATATTTACAATTCGGACTTAGTCTCTGTACGGAGAGGCTACCGAGAAGCGCTACCGACGAAGACTTTCTGATTAATTTAAAAATCAACCGTAAGAGATAGAGCCGTGGTTTATTAAGCAAAAGTGCTTCAAATACGCTCCTATAACTCAATCTAACATTTAAAAGGTACCTCGTCGGTGAAAATAATTTCAGTTCGGACTTAGATTTTTTCCTACCGAGTGGCCACCGTGAAGAGTCGCCGACGATGACTTTAGAAATTATTTAAAAATCAACCGTAAGAGATAGAGCCGTGGTTTATTAAGAAAAAGTGCGTCAAATACGCTCCCATAACCGATCATAACATTTAAAAGATACGTCGTCGGTGAAAATATTTTCAATTCGGACTTAGTCTCTGTACGGAGAGGCTACCGAGAAGCGCTACCGACGAAGACTTTCTGATTAATTTAAAAATCAACCGTAAGAGATAGAGCCGTGGTTTATTAAGCAAAAGTGCGTCAAATACGCTCCCATAACCGATCATAACAGTTAAAAGATACGTCGTCGGTGAAAATATTTTCAATTCGGACTTAGTCTCTGTACGGAGAGGCTACCGAGAAGCGCTACCAACGAAGACTTTCTGATTAATTTAAAAATCAACCGTAAGAGATAGAGCCGTGGTTTATTAAGCAAAAGTGCTTCAAATACGCTCCTATAACTCAATCTAAGATTTAAAAGGTACCTCGTCGGTGAAAATAATTTCAGTTCGGACTTAGATTTTTTCCTACCGAGTGGCTACCACGAAGAGTCGCCGACGACGACTTTAGAAATTATTTAAAAATCAACCGTAAGAGATAGAGCCGTGGTTTATTAAGCAAAAGTGCGTCAAATACGCTCCCATAACTGAACATAACATTTAAAAGATACGTCGTCGGTGAAAATATTTTCAATTCGGACTTAGTCTCTGTAGGGAGAGGCTACCGAGAAACGTTACCGACGAAGACTTTCTGATTAAATTAAAAATCAACCGTAAGAGATAGAGCCGTGATTTATTCAGCAAAAGTGCTTCAAATACGCTCCTATAACTCAATCTAACATTTAAAAGGTACCTCGTCGGTGAAAATAATTTCAGTTCGGACTTAGATTTTTTCCTACCGAGTGGCTACCGTGAAGAGTCGCCGACGACGACTTTAGAAAGTATTTTAAAATCAACCGTAAGAGATAGAGCCGTGGTTTATTAAGCAAAAGTGCGTCAAATACGCTCCCATAACTGAACATAACATTTAAAAGATACGTCGTCGGTGAAAATATTTTCAATTCGGACTTAGTCTCTGTAGGGAGAGGCTACCGAGAACCGCTACCGACGAAGACTTTCTGATTAATTTAGAAATCAACCGTAAGAGATAGAGCCGTGGTTTATTAAGCAAAAGTGCTTCAAATACGCTCCTATAACTCAATCTAACATTTAAAAGGTACCTCGTCGGTGAAAATAATTTCAGTTCGGACTTAGATTTTTTCCTACCGAGTGGCCTCCGTGAAGAGTCGCCGACGACGACTTTAGAAATTATTTAAAAATCAACCGTAAGAGATAGAGCCGTGGCTTATTAAGAAAAAGTGCGTCAAATACGCTCCCATAACTGATCATAACATTTAAAAGATACGTCGTCGGTGAAAATATTTTCAATTCGGACTTAGTCTCTGTACGGAGAGGCTACCGAGAAGCGCTACCGACGAAGACTTTCTGATTAATTTAAAAATCAACCGTAAGAGATAGAGCCGTGGTTTATTAAGAAAAAGTGCGTCAAATACGCTCCCATAACTGATCATAACATATAAAAGATACGTCGTCGCTGAAAATATTTTCAATTCGGACTTAGTCTCTGTAGGGAGAGGCTACCGAGAACCGCTACCGACGAAGACTTTCTGATTAATTTAAAAATCAACCGAAAGAGATAGAGCCGTGGTTTATTAAGCAAAAGTGCTTCAAATACGCTCCTATAACTCAATCTAACATTTAAAAAGTACCTCGTCGTTGAAAATAATTACATTTCGGACTTAGATTATTTCCTACCGAGTGGCTACCGTGAAGAGTCGCCGACGACGACTTTAGAAATTATTTAAGAATCAACCGTAAGAGATAGAGCCGTGGTTTATTAAGCAAAAGTGCGTCACATACGCTCCCATAACTGATCATAACATTTAAAAGATACGTCGTCGCTGAAAATATTTTCAATTCGGACTTAGTCTCTGTAGGGAGAGGCTACCGAGAACCGCTACCGACGAAGACTTTCTGATTAATTTAAAAATCAACCGTAAGAGATAGAGCCGTGGTTTATTAAGCAAAGTGCTTCAAATACGCTCCTATAACTCAATCTAATATATAAAAGGTACCTCGTCGGTGAAAATAATTTCAGTTCGGACTTAGATTTTTTCCTACCGAGTGGCTACCGTGAAGAGTCGCCGACGACGACTTTAGAAATTATTTAAAAATCAACCGTAAGAGATAGAGCCGTGGTTTATTAAGCAAAAGTGCGTCAAATACGCTCCCATAACTGAACATAACATTTAAAAGATACGTCGTCGGTGAAAATATTTTCAATTCGGACTTAGTCTCTGTAGGGAGAGGCTACCGAGAACCGCTACCGACGAAGACTTTCTGATTAATTTAAAAATCAACCGTAAGAGATAGAGCCGTGGTTTATTAAGCAAAAGTGCTTCAAATACGCTCCTATAACTCAATCTAACATTTAAAAGGTACCTCGTCGGTGAAAATAATTTCAGTTCGGACTTAGATTTTTTCCTACCGCGTGGCTACCGTGAAGAGCCGCCTACGACGACTTTAGAAATTATTTAAAAATCAACCGTAAGAGATAGAGCCGTGGTTTATTAAGCAAAAGTGCGTCAAATACGCTCCCATAACTGAACATAAAATTTAAAAGATACGTCGTCGGTGAAAATATTTTCAATTCGGACTTAGTCTCTGTAGGGAGAGGCTACCGAGAACCGTTACCGACGAAGACTTTCTGATTAAATTAAAAATCAACCGTAAGAGATAGAGCCGTGATTTATTAAGCAAAAGTGCTTCAAATACGCTCCTATAACTCAATCTAACATTTAAAAGGTACCTCGTCGGTGAAAATAATTTCAGTTCGGACTTAGATTTTTTCCTACCGAGTGGCTACCGTGAAGAGTCGCCGACGACGACTTTAGAAAGTATTTTAAAATCAACCGTAAGAGATAGAGCCGTGGTTTATTAAGCAAAAGTGCGTCAAATACGCTCCCATAACTGAACATAACATTTAAAAGATACGTCGTCGGTGAAAATATTTTCAATTCGGACTTAGTCTCTGTAGGGAGAGGCTACCGAGAACCGCTACCGACGAAGACTTTCTGATTAATTTAGAAATCAACCGTAAGAGATAGAGCCGTGGTTTATTAAGCAAAAGTGCTTCAAATACGCTCCTATAACTCAATCTAACATTTAAAAGGTACCTCGTCGGTGAAAATAATTTCAGTTCGGACTTAGATTTTTTCCTACTGAGTGGCCTCCGTGAAGAGTCGCCGACGACGACTTTAGAAATTATTTAAAAATCAACCGTAAGAGATAGAGCCGTGGCTTATTAAGAAAAAGTGCGTCAAATACGCTCCCATAACTGATCATAACATTTAAAAGATACGTCGTCGGTGAAAATATTTTCAATTCGGACTTAGTCTCTGTACGGAGAGGCTACCGAGAAGCGCTACCGACGAAGACTTTCTGATTAATTTAAAAATCAACCGTAAGAGATAGAGCCGTGGTTTATTAAGAAAAAGTCCGTCAAATACGCTCCCATAACTGATCATAACATATAAAAGATACGTCGTCGCTGAAAATATTTTCAATTCGGACTTAGTCTCTGTAGGGAGAGGCTACCGAGAACCGCTACCGACGAAGACTTTCTGATTAATTTAAAAATCAACCGAAAGAGATAGAGCCGTGGTTTATTAAGCAAAAGTGCTTCAAATACGCTCCTATAACTCAATCTAACATTTAAAAGGTACCTCGTCGTTGAAAATAATTACATTTCGGACTTAGATTATTTCCTACCGAGTGGCTACCGTGAAGAGTCGCCGCGACGACTTTAGAAATTATTTAAGAATCAACCGTAAGAGATAGAGCCGTGGTTTATTAAGCAAAAGTGCGTCAAATACGCTCCCATAACTGATCATAACATTTAAAAGATACGTCGTCGCTGAAAATATTTTCAATTCGGAATTAGTCTCTGTAGGGAGAGGCTACCGAGAACCGCTACCGACGAAGACTTTCTGATTAATTTAAAAATCAACCGTAAGAGATAGAGCCGTGGTTTATTAAGCAAAAGTGCTTCAAATACGCTCCTATAACTCAATCTAACATTTAAAAGGTACCTCGTCGGTGAAAATAATTTCAGTTCGGACTTAGATTTTTTCCTACCGCGTGGCTACCGTGAAGAGCCGCCTACGACGACTTTAGAAATTATTTAAAAATCAACCGTAAGAGATAGAGCCGTGGTTTATTAAGCAAAAGTGCGTCAAATACGCTCCCATAACTGAACATAACATTTAAAAGATACGTCGTCGGTGAAAATATTTTCAATTCGGACTTAGTCTCTGTAGGGAGAGGCTACCGAAAACCGCTACCGACGAAGACTTTCTGATTAATTTTAAAATCAACCGTAAGAGATAGAGCCGTGGTTTATTAAGCAAAAGTGCTTCAAATACGCTCCTATAACTCAATCTAACATTTAAAAGGTACCTCGTCGGTGAAAATAATTTCAGTTCGGACTTAGATTTTTTCCTACCGCGTGGCTACCGTGTAGAGTCGCCGACGACGGCTTTAGAAAGTATTTTAAAATCAACCGTAAGAGATAGAGCCGTAGTTTATTATGCAAAAGTGCGTCAAATACGCTCCCATAACTGAACATAACATTTAAAAGATACGTCGTCGGTGAAAATATTTTCAATTCGGACTTAGTCTCTGTACGGAGAGGCTACCGAGAACCGCTACCGACGAAGACTTTCTGATTAATTTAAAAATCAACCGTAAGAGATAGAGCCGTGGTTTATTAAGCAAAAGGTGCTTCAAATACGCTCCTATAACTCAATCTAACATTTAAAAGGTACCTCGTCGGTGAAAATAATTTCAGTTCGGACTTAGATTTTTTCCTACCGCGTGGCTACCGTGTAGAGTCGCCGACGACGGCTTTAGAAATTATTTAAAAATCAACCGTAAGAGATAGAGCCGTGGTTTATTAAGCAAAAGTGCGTCAAATACGCTCCCATAACTGAACATAACATATAAAAGATACGTCGTCGGTGAAAATAATTACAGTTCGGACTTAGATTTTTTCCTACCGAGTGGCTACCGTGAAGAGTCGCCGACGACGACTTTAGAAATTATTTAAAAATCAACCGTAAGAGATAGAGCCGTGGTTTATTAAGCAAAAGTGCGTCAAATACGCTCCCATAACTGAACATAACATTTAAAAGATGCGTCGTCGGTGAAAATATTTTCAATTCGGACTTAGTCCCTGTACGGAGAGGCTACCGAGAAGCGCTACCGACGAAGACTTTCTGATTAATTTAAAAATCAACCGTAAGAGATAGAGCCGTGGTTTATTAAGCAAAAGTGCTTCAAATACGCTCCTATAGCTCAATCTAACATTTAAAAGGTACCTCGTCGGTGAAAATAATTTCAGTTCGGACTTAGATTTTTTTCCTACCGAGTGGCCACCGTGAAGAGTCGCCGACGACGACTTTAGAAATTATTTAAAAATCAACCGTAAGAGATAGAGCCGTGGTTTATTAAGAAAAAGTGCGTCAAACACGCTCCCATAACTGATCATAACATTTAAAAGATACGTCGTCGGTGAAAATATTTTCAATTCGGACTTAGTCTCTGTACGGAGAGGCTACCGAGAAGCGCTACCGACGAAGACTTTCTGATTAATTTAGAAATCAACCGTAAGAGATAGAGCCGTGGTTTATTAAGCAAAAGTGCTTCAAATACGCTCCTATAGCTCAATCTAACATTTAAAAGGTACCTCGTCGGTGAAAATAATTTCAGTTCGGACTTAGATTTTTTTCCTACCGAGTGGCCACCGTGAAGAGTCGCCGACGACGACTTTAGAAATTATTTAAAAATCAACCGTAAGGGATAGAGCCGTGGTTTATTAAGATAAAGTGCGTCAAACACGCTCCCATAACTGATCATAACATTTAAAAGATACGTCGTCGGTGAAAATATTTTCAATTCGGACTTAGTCTCTGTAGGGAGAGGCTACCGAGAACCGCTACCGACGAAGACTTTCTGATTAATTTAAAAATCAACCGTAAGAGATAGAGCCGTGGTTTATTAAGCAAAAGTGCTTCAAATACGCTCCTATAACTCAATCTAACATATAAAAGGTACCTCGTCGGTGAAAATAATTACAGTTCGGACTTAGATTTTTTCCTACCGAGTGGCTACCGTGAAGAGTCGCCGACGACGACTTTAGAAATTATTTAAAAATCAACCGTAAGAGATAGAGCCGTGGTTTATTAAGCAAAAGTGCGTCAAATACGCTCCCATAACTGAACATAACATTTAAAAGATACGTCGTCGGTGAAAATATTTTCAATTCGGACTTAGTCTCTGTAGGGAGAGGCTACCGAAAACCGCTACCGACGAAGACTTTCTGATTAATTTTAAAATCAACCGTAAGAGATAGAGCCGTGGTTTATTAAGCAAAAGTGCTTCAAATACGCTCCTATAACTCAATCTAACATTTAAAAGGTACCTCGTCGGTGAAAATAATTTCAGTTCGGACTTAGATTTTTTCCTACCGCGTGGCTACCGTGTAGAGTCGCCGACGACGGCTTTAGAAAGTATTTTAAAATCAACCGTAAGAGATAGAGCCGTAGTTTATTATGCAAAAGTGCGTCAAATACGCTCCCATAACTGAACATAACATTTAAAAGATACGTCGTCGGTGAAAATATTTTCAATTCGGACTTAGTCTCTGTACGGAGAGGCTACCGAGAACCGCTACCGACGAAGACTTTCTGATTAATTTAAAAATCAACCGTAAGAGATAGAGCCGTGGTTTATTAAGCAAAAGGTGCTTCAAATACGCTCCTATAACTCAATCTAACATTTAAAAGGTACCTCGTCGGTGAAAATAAATTCAGTTCGGACTTAGATTTTTTCCTACCGCGTGGCTACCGTGTAGAGTCGCCGACGACGGCTTTAGAAATTATTTAAAAATCAACCGTAAGAGATAGAGCCGTGGTTTATTAAGCAAAAGTGCGTCAAATACGCTCCCATAACTGAACATAACATATAAAAGATACGTCGTCGGTGAAAATAATTACAGTTCGGACTTAGATTTTTTCCTACCGAGTGGCTACCGTGAAGAGTCGCCGACGACGACTTAAGAAATTATTTAAAAATCAACCGTAAGAGATAGAGCCGTGGTTTATTAAGCAAAAGTGCGTCAAATACGCTCCCATAACTGAACATAACATTTAAAAGATGCGTCGTCGGTGAAAATATTTTCAATTCGGACTTAGTCCCTGTACGGAGAGGCTACCGAGAAGCGCTACCGACGAAGACTTTCTGATTAATTTAAAAATCAACCGTAAGAGATAGAGCCGTGGTTTATTAAGCAAAAGTGCTTCAAATACGCTCCTATAACTCAATCTAACATTTAAAAGGTACCTCGTCGGTGAAAATAATTTCAGTTCGGACTTAGATTTTTTCCTACCGAGTGGCTACCACGAAGAGTCGCCGACGACGACTTTAGAAATTATTTAAAAATCAACCGTAAGAGATAGAGCCGTGGTTTATTAAGAAAAAGTGCGTCAAATACGCTCCCATAACTGATCATAACATTTAAAAGATACGTCGTCGGTGAAAATATTTACAATTCGGACTTAGTCTCTGTACGGAGAGGCTACCGAGAAGCGCTACCGACGAAGACTTTCTGATTAATTTAAAAATCAACCGTAAGAGATAGAGCCGTGGTTTATTAAGCAAAAGTGCTTCAAATACGCTCCTATAACTCAATCTAACATTTAAAAGGTACCTCGACGGTGAAAATAATTTCAGTTCGGACTTAGATTTTTTTCTACCGCGTGGCTACCGTGTAGAGTCGCCGACGACGGCTTCAGAAATTATTTAAAAATCAACCGTAAGAGATAGAGCCGTGGTTTATTAAGCAAAAGTGCGTCAAATACGCTCCCATAACTGAACATAACATTTAAAAGATACGTCGTCGGTGAAAATATTTTCAATTCGGACTTAGTCTCTGTAGGGAGAGGCTACCGAGAACCGCTACCGACGAAGACTTTCTGATTAATTTAAAAATCAACCGAAACAGATAGAGCCGTGGTTTATTAAGCAAAAGTGCTTCAAATACGCTCCTATAACTCAATCTAACATTTAAAAGGTACCTCGACGGTGAAAATAATTTCAGTTCGGACTTAGATTTTTTCCTACCGCGTGGCTACCGTGAAGATTCGCCGACGACGACTTTAGAAATTATTTAAAAATCAACCGTAAGAGATAGAGCCGTGGTTTATTAAGAAAAAGTGCGTCAAATACGCTCCCATAACTGATCATAACATTTAAAAGATACGTCGTCGGTGAAAATATTTTCAATTCGGACTTAGTCTCTGTACGGAGAGGCTACCGAGAAGCGCTACCGACGAAGACTTTCTGATTAATTTAGAAATCAACCGTAAGAGATAGAGCCGTGGTTTATTAAGCAAAAGTGCTTCAAATACGCTCCTATAGCTCAATCTAACATTTAAAAGGTACCTCGTCGGTGAAAATAATTTCAGTTCGGACTTAGATTTTTTTCCTACCGAGTGGCCACCGTGAAGAGTCGCCGACGACGACTTTAGAAATTATTTAAAAATCAACCGTAAGAGATAGAGCCGTGGTTTATTAAGAAAAAGTGCGTCAAATACGCTCCCATAACTGATCATAACATTTAAAAGATACGTCGTCGGTGAAAATATTTACAATTCGGACTTAGTCTCTGTACGGAGAGGCTACCGAGAAGCGCTACCGACGAAGACTTTCTGATTAATTTAAAAATCAACCGTAAGAGATAGAGCCGTGGTTTATTAAGCAAAAGTGCTTCAAATACGCTCCTATAACTCAATCTAACATTTAAAAGGTACCTCGTCGGTGAAAATAATTTCAGTTCGGACTTAGATTTTTTCCTACCGAGTGGCCACCGTGAAGAGTCGCCGACGACGACTTTAGAAATTATTTAAAAATCAACCGTAAGAGATAGAGCCGTGGTTTATTAAGAAAAAGTGCGTCAAATACGCTCCCATAACCGATCATAACATTTAAAAGATACGTCGTCGGTGAAAATATTTTCAATTCGGACTTAGTCTCTGTACGGAGAGGCTACCGAGAAGCGCTACCGACGAAGACTTTCTGATTAATTTAAAAATCAACCGTAAGAGATAGAGCCGTGGTTTATTAAGCAAAAGTGCGTCAAATACGCTCCCATAACCGATCATAACAGTTAAAAGATACGTCGTCGGTGAAAATATTTTCAATTCGGACTTAGTCTCTGTACGGAGAGGCTACCGAGAAGCGCTACCAACGAAGACTTTCTGATTAATTTAAAAATCAACCGTAAGAGATAGAGCCGTGGTTTATTAAGCAAAAGTGCTTCAAATACGCTCCTATAACTCAATCTAAGATTTAAAAGGTACCTCGTCGGTGAAAATAATTTCAGTTCGGACTTAGATTTTTTCCTACCGAGTGGCTACCACGAAGAGTCGCCGACGACGACTTTAGAAATTATTTAAAAATCAACCGTAAGAGATAGAGCCGTGGTTTATTAAGCAAAAGTGCGTCAAATACGCTCCCATAACTGAACATAACATTTAAAAGATACGTCGTCGGTGAAAATATTTTCAATTCGGACTTAGTCTCTGTAGGGAGAGGCTACCGAGAAACGTTACCGACGAAGACTTTCTGATTAAATTAAAAATCAACCGTAAGAGATAGAGCCGTGATTTATTAAGCAAAAGTGCTTCAAATACGCTCCTATAACTCAATCAAACATTTAAAAGGTACCTCGTCGGTGAAAATAATTTCAGTTCGGACTTAGATTTTTTCCTACCGAGTGGCCTCCGTGAAGAGTCGCCGACGACGACTTTAGAAATTATTTAAAAATCAACCGTAAGAGATAGAGCCGTGGCTTATTAAGAAAAAGTGCGTCAAATACGCTCCCATAACTGATCATAACATTTAAAAGATACGTCGTCGGTGAAAATATTTTCAATTCGGACTTAGTCTCTGTACGGAGAGGCTACCGAGAAGCGCTACCGACGAAGACTTTCTGATTAATTTAAAAATCAACCGTAAGAGATAGAGCCGTGGTTTATTAAGAAAAAGTGCGTCAAATACGCTCCCATAACTGATCATAACATATAAAAGATACGTCGTCGCTGAAAATATTTTCAATTCGGACTTAGTCTCTGTAGGGAGAGGCTACCGAGAACCGCTACCGACGAAGACTTTCTGATTAATTTAAAAATCAACCGAAAGAGATAGAGCCGTGGTTTATTAAGCAAAAGTGCTTCAAATACGCTCCTATAACTCAATCTAACATTTAAAAGGTACCTCGTCGTTGAAAATAATTACATTTCGGACTTAGATTATTTCCTACCGAGTGGCTACCGTGAAGAGTCGCCGACGACGACTTTAGAAATTATTTAAGAATCAACCGTAAGAGATAGAGCCGTGGTTTATTAAGCAAAAGTGCGTCACATACGCTCCCATAACTGATCATAACATTTAAAAGATACGTCGTCGCTGAAAATATTTTCAATTCGGACTTAGTCTCTGTTGGGAGAGGCTACCGAGAACCGCTACCGACGAAGACTTTCTGATTAATTTAAAAATCAACCGTAAGAGATAGAGCCGTGGTTTATTAAGCAAAGTGCTTCAAATACGCTCCTATAACTCAATCTAATATATAAAAGGTACCTCGTCGGTGAAAATAATTTCAGTTCGGACTTAGATTTTTTCCTACCGAGTGGCTACCGTGAAGAGTCGCCGACGACGACTTTAGAAATTATTTAAAAATCAACCGTAAGAGATAGAGCCGTGGTTTATTAAGCAAAAGTGCGTCAAATACGCTCCCATAACTGAACATAACATTTAAAAGATACGTCGTCGGTGAAAATATTTTCAATTCGGACTTAGTCTCTGTAGGGAGAGGCTACCGAGAACCGCTACCGACGAAGACTTTCTGATTAATTTAAAAATCAACCGTAAGAGATAGAGCCGTGGTTTATTAAGCAAAAGTGCTTCAAATACGCTCCTATAACTCAATCTAACATTTAAAAGGTACCTCGTCGGTGAAAATAATTTCAGTTCGGACTTAGATTTTTTCCTACCGCGTGGCTACCGTGAAGAGCCGCCTACGACGACTTTAGAAATTATTTAAAAATCAACCGTAAGAGATAGAGCCGTGGTTTATTAAGCAAAAGTGCGTCAAATACGCTCCCATAACTGAACATAACATTTAAAAGATACGTCGTCGGTGAAAATATTTTCAATTCGGACTTAGTCTCTGTAGGGAGAGGCTACCGAGAACCGTTACCGACGAAGACTTTCTGATTAAATTAAAAATCAACCGTAAGAGATAGAGCCGTGATTTATTAAGCAAAAGTGCTTCAAATACGCTCCTATAACTCAATCTAACATTTAAAAGGTACCTCGTCGGTGAAAATAATTTCAGTTCGGACTTAGATTTTTTCCTACCGAGTGGCTACCGTGAAGAGTCGCCGACGACGACTTTAGAAAGTATTTTAAAATCAACCGTAAGAGATAGAGCCGTGGTTTATTAAGCAAAAGTGCGTCAAATACGCTCCCATAACTGAACATAACATTTAAAAGATACGTCGTCGGTGAAAATATTTTCAATTCGGACTTAGTCTCTGTAGGGAGAGGCTACCGAGAACCGCTACCGACGAAGACTTTCTGATTAATTTAGAAATCAACCGTAAGAGATAGAGCCGTGGTTTATTAAGCAAAAGTGCTTCAAATACGCTCCCATAACTGATCATAACATATAAAAGATACGTCGTCGCTGAAAATATTTTCAATTCGGACTTAGTCTCTGTAGGGAGAGGCTACCGAGAACCGCTACCGACGAAGACTTTCTGATTAATTTAAAAATCAACCGAAAGAGATAGAGCCGTGGTTTATTAAGCAAAAGTGCTTCAAATACGCTCCTATAACTCAATCTAACATTTAAAAGGTACCTCGTCGTTGAAAATAATTACATTTCGGACTTAGATTATTTCCTACCGAGTGGCTACCGTGAAGAGTCGCCGACGACGACTTTAGAAATTATTTAAGAATCAACCGTAAGAGATAGAGCCGTGGTTTATTAAGCAAAAGTGCGTCAAATACGCTCCCATAACTGATCATAACATTTAAAAGATACGTCGTCGCTGAAAATATTTTCAATTCGGACTTAGTCTCTGTAGGGAGAGGCTACCGAGAACCGCTACCGACGAAGACTTTCTGATTAATTTAAAAATCAACCGTAAGAGATAGAGCCGTGGTTTATTAAGCAAAAGTGCTTCAAATACGCTCCTATAACTCAATCTAACATTTAAAAAGTACCTCGTCGGTGAAAATAATTTCAGTTCGGACTTAGATTTTTTCCTACCGCGTGGCTACCGTGAAGAGCCGCCTACGACGACTTTAGAAATTATTTAAAAATCAACCGTAAGAGATAGAGCCGTGGTTTATTAAGCAAAAGTGCGTCAAATACGCTCCCATAACTGAACATAACATTTAAAAGATACGTCGTCGGTGAAAATATTTTCAATTCGGACTTAGTCTCTGTAGGGAGAGGCTACCGAAAACCGCTACCGACGAAGACTTTCTGATTAATTTTAAAATCAACCGTAAGAGATAGAGCCGTGGTTTATTAAGCAAAAGTGCTTCAAATACGCTCCTATAACTCAATCTAACATTTAAAAGGTACCTCGTCGGTGAAAATAATTTCAGTTCGGACTTAGATTTTTTCCTACCGCGTGGCTACCGTGTAGAGTCGCCGACGACGGCTTTAGAAAGTATTTTAAAATCAACCGTAAGAGATAGAGCCGTAGTTTATTATGCAAAAGTGCGTCAAATACGCTCCCATAACTGAACATAACATTTAAAAGATACGTCGTCGGTGAAAATATTTTCAATTCGGACTTAGTCTCTGTACGGAGAGGCTACCGAGAACCGCTACCGACGAAGACTTTCTGATTAATTTAAAAATCAACCGTAAGAGATAGAGCCGTGGTTTATTAAGCAAAAGGTGCTTCAAATACGCTCCTATAACTCAATCTAACATTTAAAAGGTACCTCGTCGGTGAAAATAATTTCAGTTCGGACTTAGATTTTTTCCTACCGCGTGGCTACCGTGTAGAGTCGCCGACGACGGCTTTAGAAATTATTTAAAAATCAACCGTAAGAGATAGAGCCGTGGTTTATTAAGCAAAAGTGCGTCAAATACGCTCCCATAACTGAACATAACATATAAAAGATACGTCGTCGGTGAAAATAATTACAGTTCGGACTTAGATTTTTTCCTACCGAGTGGCTACCGTGAAGAGTCGCCGACGACGACTTTAGAAATTATTTAAAAATCAACCGTAAGAGATAGAGCCGTGGTTTATTAAGCAAAAGTGCGTCAAATACGCTCCCATAACTGAACATAACATTTAAAAGATGCGTCGTCGGTGAAAATATTTTCAATTCGGACTTAGTCCCTGTACGGAGAGGCTACCGAGAAGCGCTACCGACGAAGACTTTCTGATTAATTTAAAAATCAACCGTAAGAGATAGAGCCGTGGTTTATTAAGCAAAAGTGCTTCAAATACGCTCCTATAACTCAATCTAACATTTAAAAGGTACCTCGTCGGTGAAAATAATTTCAGTTCGGACTTAGATTTTTTCCTACCGAGTGGCTACCACGAAGAGTCGCCGACGACGACTTTAGAAATTATTTAAAAATCAACCGTAAGAGATAGAGCCGTGGTTTATTAAGAAAAAGTGCGTCAAATACGCTCCCATAACTGATCATAACATTTAAAAGATACGTCGTCGGTGAAAATATTTACAATTCGGACTTAGTCTCTGTACGGAGAGGCTACCGAGAAGCGCTACCGACGAAGACTTTCTGATTAATTTAAAAATCAACCGTAAGAGATAGAGCCGTGGTTTATTAAGCAAAAGTGCTTCAAATACGCTCCTATAACTCAATCTAACATTTAAAAGGTACCTCGACGGTGAAAATAATTTCAGTTCGGACTTAGATTTTTTCCTACCGAGTGGCTACCGTGAAGAGTCGCCGACGACGACTTTAGAAATTATTTAAAAATCAACCGTAAGAGATAGAGCCGTGGTTTATTAAGAAAAAGTGCGTCAAATACGCTCCCATAACCGATCATAACATTTAAAAGATACGTCGTCGGTGAAAATATTTTCAATTCGGACTTAGTCTCTGTAGGGAGAGGCTACCGAGAACCGCTACCGACGAAGACTTTCTGATTAATTTAAAAATCAACCGAAACAGATAGAGCCGTGGTTTATTAAGCAAAAGTGCTTCAAATACGCTCCTATAACTCAATCTAACATTTAAAAGGTACCTCGACGGTGAAAATAATTTCAGTTCGGACTTAGATTTTTTCCTACCGCGTGGCTACCGTGAAGATTCGCCGACGACGACTTTAGAAATTATTTAAAAATCAACCGTAAGAGATAGAGCCGTGGTTTATTAAGAAAAAGTGCGTCAAATACGCTCCCATAACTGATCATAACATTTAAAAGATACGTCGTCGGTGAAAATATTTTCAATTCGGACTTAGTCTCTGTACGGAGAGGCTACCGAGAAGCGCTACCGACGAAGACTTTCTGATTAATTTAGAAATCAACCGTAAGAGATAGAGCCGTGGTTTATTAAGCAAAAGTGCTTCAAATACGCTCCTATAGCTCAATCTAACATTTAAAAGGTACCTCGTCGGTGAAAATAATTTCAGTTCGGACTTAGATTTTTTTCCTACCGAGTGGCCACCGTGAAGAGTCGCCGACGACGACTTTAGAAATTATTTAAAAATCAACCGTAAGAGATAGAGCCGTGGTTTATTAAGAAAAAGTGCGTCAAACACGCTCCCATAACTGATCATAACATTTAAAAGATACGTCGTCGGTGAAAATATTTTCAATTCGGACTTAGTCTCTGTACGGAGAGGCTACCGAGAAGCGCTACCGACGAAGACTTTCTGATTAATTTAGAAATCAACCGTAAGAGATAGAGCCGTGGTTTATTAAGCAAAAGTGCTTCAAATACGCTCCTATAGCTCAATCTAACATTTAAAAGGTACCTCGTCGGTGAAAATAATTTCAGTTCGGACTTAGATTTTTTTCCTACCGAGTGGCCACCGTGAAGAGTCGCCGGCGACGACTTTAGAAATTATTTAAAAATCAACCGTAAGAGATAGAGCCGTGGTTTATTAAGAAAAAGTGCGTCAAACACGCTCCCATAACTGATCATAACATTTAAAAGATACGTCGTCGGTGAAAATATTTTCAATTCGGACTTAGTCTCTGTACGGAGAGGCTACCGAGAAGCGCTACCGACGAAGACTTTCTGATTAATTTAATAATCAACCGTAAGAGATAGAGCCGTGGTTTATTAAGCAAAAGTGCGTCAAATACGCTCCCATAACTGAACATAACATTTAAAAGATACGTCGTCGGTGAAAATATTTTCAATTCGGACTTAGTCTCTGTACGGAGAGGCTACCGAGAAGCGCTACCGACGAAGACTTTCTGATTAATTTAAAAATCAACCGTAAGAGATAGAGCCGTGGTTTATTAAGCAAAAGTGCTTCAAATACGCTCCTATAACTCAATCTAACATATAAAAGGTACCTCGTCGGTGAAAATAATTACAGTTCGGACTTAGATTTTTTCCTACCGAGTGGCTACCGTGAAGAGTCGCCGACGACGACTTTAGAAATTATTTAAAAATCAACCGTAAGAGATAGAGCCGTGGTTTATTAAGAAAAAGTGCGTCAAATACGCTCCCATAACCGATCATAACATTAAAAAGATACGTCGTCGGTGAAAATATTTTCAATTCGGACTTAGTCTCTGTACGGAGAGGCTACCGAGAAGCGCTACCAACGAAGACTTTCTGATTAATTTAAAAATCAACCGTAAGAGATAGAGCCGTGGTTTATTAAGCAAAAGTGCTTCAAATACGCTCCTATAACTCAATCTAACATTTAAAAGGTACCTCGTCGGTGAAAATAATTTCAGTTCGGACTTAGATTTTTTCCTACCGAGTGGCCACCGTGAAGAGTCGCCGACGACGACTTTAGAAATTATTTAAAAATCAACCGTAAGAGATAGAGCCGTGGTTTATTAAGAAAAAGTGCGTCAAATACGCTCCCATAACCGATCATAACATTTAAAAGATACGTCGTCGGTGAAAATATTTTCAATTCGGACTTAGTCTCTGTACGGAGAGGCTACCGAGAAGCGCTACCGACGAAGACTTTCTGATTAATTTAAAAATCAACCGTAAGAGATAGAGCCGTGGTTTATTAAGCAAAAGTGCGTCAAATACGCTCCCATAACCGATCATAACAGTTAAAAGATACGTCGTCGGTGAAAATATTTTCAATTCGGACTTAGTCTCTGTACGGAGAGGCTACCGAGAAGCGCTACCAACGAAGACTTTCTGATTAATTTAAAAATCAACCGTAAGAGATAGAGCCGTGGTTTATTAAGCAAAAGTGCTTCAAATACGCTCCTATAACTCAATCTAAGATTTAAAAGGTACCTCGTCGGTGAAAATAATTTCAGTTCGGACTTAGATTTTTTCCTACCGAGTGGCTACCACGAAGAGTCGCCGACGACGACTTTAGAAATTATTTAAAAATCAACCCTAAGAGATAGAGCCGTGGTTTATTAAGCAAAAGTGCGTCAAATACGCTCCCATAACTGAACATAACATTTAAAAGATACGTCGTCGGTGAAAATATTTTCAATTCGGACTTAGTCTCTGTAGGGAGAGGCTACCGAGAACCGTTACCGACGAAGACTTTCTGATTAAATTAAAAATCAACCGTAAGAGATAGAGCCGTGATTTATTAAGCAAAAGTGCTTCAAATACGCTCCTATAACTCAATCTAACATTTAAAAGGTACCTCGTCGGTGAAAATAATTTCAGTTCGGACTTAGATTTTTTCCTACCGAGTGGCTACCGTGAAGAGTCGCCGACGACGACTTTAGAAAGTATTTTAAAATCAACCGTAAGAGATAGAGCCGTGGTTTATTAAGCAAAAGTGCGTCAAATACGCTCCCATAACTGAACATAACATTTAAAAGATACGTCGTCGGTGAAAATATTTTCAATTCGGACTTAGTCTCTGTAGGGAGAGGCTACCGAGAACCGCTACCGACGAAGACTTTCTGATTAATTTAGAAATCAACCGTAAGAGATAGAGCCGTGGTTTATTAAGCAAAAGTGCTTCAAATACGCTCCTATAACTCAATCTAACATTTAAAAGGTACCTCGTCGGTGAAAATAATTTCAGTTCGGACTTAGATTTTTTCCTACCGAGTGGCCTCCGTGAAGAGTCGCCGACGACGACTTTAGAAATTATTTAAAAATCAACCGTAAGAGATAGAGCCGTGGCTTATTAAGAAAAAGTGCGTCAAATACGCTCCCATAACTGATCATAACATTTAAAAGATACGTCGTCGGTGAAAATATTTTCAATTCGGACTTAGTCTCTGTACGGAGAGGCTACCGAGAAGCGCTACCGACGAAGACTTTCTGATTAATTTAAAAATCAACCGTAAGAGATAGAGCCGTGGTTTATTAAGAAAAAGTGCGTCAAATACGCTCCCATAACTGATCATAACATATAAAAGATACGTCGTCGCTGAAAATATTTTCAATTCGGACTTAGTCTCTGTAGGGAGAGGCTACCGAGAACCGCTACCGACGAAGACTTTCTGATTAATTTAAAAATCAACCGAAAGAGATAGAGCCGTGGTTTATTAAGCAAAAGTGCTTCAAATACGCTCCTATAACTCAATCTAACATTTAAAAGGTACCTCGTCGTTGAAAATAATTACATTTCGGACTTAGATTATTTCCTACCGAGTGGCTACCGTGAAGAGTCGCCGACGACGACTTTAGAAATTATTTAAGAATCAACCGTAAGAGATAGAGCCGTGGTTTATTAAGCAAAAGTGCGTCAAATACGCTCCCATAACTGATCATAACATTTAAAAGATACGTCGTCGCTGAAAATATTTTCAATTCGGACTTAGTCTCTGTAGGGAGAGGCGACCGAGAACCGCTACCGACGAAGACTTTCTGATTAATTTAAAAATCAACCGTAAGAGATAGAGCCGTGGTTTATTAAGCAAAGTGCTTCAAATACGCTCCTATAACTCAATCTAATATATAAAAGGTACCTCGTCGGTGAAAATAATTTCAGTTCGGACTTAGATTTTTTCCTACCGAGTGGCTACCGTGAAGAGTCGCCGACGACGACTTTAGAAATTATTTAAAAATCAACCGTAAGAGATAGAGCCGTGGTTTATTAAGCAAAAGTGCGTCAAATACGCTCCCATAACTGAACATAACATTTAAAAGATACGTCGTCGGTGAAAATATTTTCAATTCGGACTTAGTCTCTGTAGGGAGAGGCTACCGAGAACCGCTACCGACGAAGACTTTCTGATTAATTTAAAAATCAACCGTAAGAGATAGAGCCGTGGTTTATTAAGCAAAAGTGCTTCAAATACGCTCCTATAACTCAATCTAACATTTAAAAGGTACCTCGTCGGTGAAAATAATTTCAGTTCGGACTTAGATTTTTTCCTACCGCGTGGCTACCGTGAAGAGCCGCCTACGACGACTTTAGAAATTATTTAAAAATCAACCGTAAGAGATAGAGCCGTGGTTTATTAAGCAAAAGTGCGTCAAATACGCTCCCATAACTGAACATAACATTTAAAAGATACGTCGTCGGTGAAAATATTTTCAATTCGGACTTAGTCTCTGTAGGGAGAGGCTACCGAGAACCGTTACCGACGAAGACTTTCTGATTAAATTAAAAATCAACCGTAAGAGATAGAGCCGTGATTTATTAAGCAAAAGTGCTTCAAATACGCTCCTATAACTCAATCTAACATTTAAAAGGTACCTCGTCGGTGAAAATAATTTCAGTTCGGACTTAGATTTTTTCCTACCGAGTGGCTACCGTGAAGAGTCGCCGACGACGACTTTAGAAAGTATTTTAAAATCAACCGTAAGAGATAGAGCCGTGGTTTATTAAGCAAAAGTGCGTCAAATACGCTCCCATAACTGAACATAACATTTAAAAGATACGTCGTCGGTGAAAATATTTTCAATTCGGACTTAGTCTCTGTACGGAGAGGCTACCGAGAAGCGCTACCGACGAAGACTTTCTGATTAATTTAAAAATCAACCGTAAGAGATAGAGCCGTGGTTTATTAAGAAAAAGTGCGTCAAATACGCTCCCATAACTGATCATAACATATAAAAGATACGTCGTCGCTGAAAATATTTTCAATTCGGACTTAGTCTCTGTAGGGAGAGGCTACCGAGAACCGCTACCGACGAAGACTTTCTGATTAATTTAAAAATCACCCGTAAGAGATAGAGCCGTGGTTTATTAAGCAAAGTGCTTCAAATACGCTCCTATAACTCAATCTACTATATAAAAGGTACCTCGTCGGTGAAAATAATTTCAGTTCGGACTTAGATTTTTTCCTACCGAGTGGCTACCGTGAAGAGTCGCCGACGACGACTTTAGAAATTATTTAAAAATCAACCGTAAGAGATAGAGCCGTGGTTTATTAAGCAAAAGTGCGTCAAATACGCTCCCATAACTGAACATAACATTTAAAAGATACGTCGTCGGTGAAAATATTTTCAATTCGGACTTAGTCTCTGTAGGGAGAGGCTACCGAGAACCGCTACCGACGAAGACTTTCTGATTAATTTAAAAATCAACCGTAAGAGATAGAGCCGTGGTTTATTAAGCAAAAGTGCTTCAAATACGCTCCTATAACTCAATCTAACATTTAAAAGGTACCTCGTCGGTGAAAATAATTTCAGTTCGGACTTAGATTTTTTCCTACCGCGTGGCTACCGTGAAGAGCCGCCTACGACGACTTTAGAAATTATTTAAAAATCAACCGTAAGAGATAGAGCCGTGGTTTATTAAGCAAAAGTGCGTCAAATACGCTCCCATAACTGAACATAACATTTAAAAGATACGTCGTCGGTGAAAATATTTTCAATTCGGACTTAGTCTCTGTAGGGAGAGGCTACCGAGAACCGCTACCGACGAAGACTTTCTGATTAATTTAAAAATCAACCGTAAGAGATAGAGCCGTGGTTTATTAAGCAAAAGTGCTTCAAATACGCTCCTATAACTCAATCTAACATTTAAAAGGTACCTCGTCGGTGAAAATAATTTCAGTTCGGACTTAAATTTTTTCCTACCGCGTGGCTACCGTGAAGAGCCGCCTACGACGACTTTAGAAATTATTTAAAAATCAACCGTAAGAGATAGAGCCGTGGTTTATTAAGCAAAAGTGCGTCAAATACGCTCCCATAACTGAACATAACATTTAAAAGATACGTCGTCGGTGAAAATATTTTCAATTCGGACTTAGTCTCTGTAGGGAGAGGCTACCGAAAACCGCTACCGACGAAGACTTTCTGATTAATTTAAAAATCAACCGTAAGAGATAGAGCCGTGGTTTATTAAGCAAAAGTGCTTCAAATACGCTCCTATAACTCAATCTAACATTTAAAAGGTACCTCGTCGGTGAAAATAATTTCAGTTCGGACTTAGATTTTTTCCTACCGCGTGGCTACCGTGTAGAGTCGCCGACGACGGCTTTAGAAAGTATTTTAAAATCAACCGTAAGAGATAGAGCCGTAGTTTATTATGCAAAAGTGCGTCAAATACGCTCCCATAACTGAACATAACATTTAAAAGATACGTCGTCGGTGAAAATATTTTCAATTCGGACTTAGTCTCTGTACGGAGAGGCTACCGAGAACCGCTACCGACGAAGACTTTCTGATTAATTTAAAAATCAACCGTAAGAGATAGAGCCGTGGTTTATTAAGCAAAAGGTGCTTCAAATACGCTCCTATAACTCAATCTAACATTTAAAAGGTACCTCGTCGGTGAAAATAATTTCAGTTCGGACTTAGATTTTTTCCTACCGCGTGGCTACCGTGTAGAGTCGCCGACGACGGCTTTAGAAATTATTTAAAAATCAACCGTAAGAGATAGAGCCGTGGTTTATTAAGCAAAAGTGCGTCAAATACGCTCCCATAACTGAACATAACATATAAAAGATACGTCGTCGGTGAAAATAATTACAGTTCGGACTTAGATTTTTTCCTACCGAGTGGCTACCGTGAAGAGTCGCCGACGACGACTTTAGAAATTATTTAAAAATCAACCGTAAGAGATAGAGCCGTGGTTTATTAAGCAAAAGTGCGTCAAATACGCTCCCATAACTGAACATAACATTTAAAAGATGCGTCGTCGGTGAAAATATTTTCAATTCGGACTTAGTCCCTGTACGGAGAGGCTACCGAGAAGCGCTACCGACGAAGACTTTCTGATTAATTTAAAAATCAACCGTAAGAGATAGAGCCGTGGTTTATTAAGCAAAAGTGCTTCAAATACGCTCCTATAACTCAATCTAACATTTAAAAGGTACCTCGTCGGTGAAAATAATTTCAGTTCGGACTTAGATTTTTTCCTACCGCGTGGCTACCGTGTAGAGTCGCCGACGACGGCTTTAGAAATTATTTAAAAATCAACCGTAAGAGATAGAGCCGTGGTTTATTAAGCAAAAGTGCGTCAAATACGCTCCCATAACTGAACATAACATATAAAAGATACGTCGTCGGTGAAAATAATTACAGTTCGGACTTAGATTTTTTCCTACCGAGTGGCTACCGTGAAGAGTCGCCGACGACGACTTTAGAAATTATTTAAAAATCAACCGTAAGAGATAGAGCCGTGGTTTATTAAGCAAAAGTGCGTCAAATACGCTCCCATAACTGAACATAACATTTAAAAGATGCGTCGTCGGTGAAAATATTTTCAATTCGGACTTAGTCCCTGTACGGAGAGGCTACCGAGAAGCGCTACCGACGAAGACTTTCTGATTAATTTAAAAATCAACCGTAAGAGATAGAGCCGTGGTTTATTAAGCAAAAGTGCTTCAAATACGCTCCTATAACTCAATCTAACATTTAAAAGGTACCTCGTCGGTGAAAATAATTTCAGTTCGGACTTAGATTTTTTCCTACCGAGTGGCTACCACGAAGAGTCGCCGACGACGACTTTAGAAATTATTTAAAAATCAACCGTAAGAGATAGAGCCGTGGTTTATTAAGAAAAAGTGCGTCAAATACGCTCCCATAACTGATCATAACATTTAAAAGATACGTCGTCGGTGAAAATATTTACAATTCGGACTTAGTCTCTGTACGGAGAGGCTACCGAGAAGCGCTACCGACGAAGACTTTCTGATTAATTTAAAAATCAACCGTAAGAGATAGAGCCGTGGTTTATTAAGCAAAAGTGCTTCAAATACGCTCCTATAACTCAATCTAACATTTAAAAGGTACCTCGACGGTGAAAATAATTTCAGTTCGGACTTAGATTTTTTTCTACCGCGTGGCTACCGTGTAGAGTCGCCGACGACGGCTTCAGAAATTATTTAAAAATCAACCGTAAGAGATAGAGCCGTGGTTTATTAAGCAAAAGTGCGTCAAATACGCTCCCATAACTGATCATAACATATAAAAGATACGTCGTCGCTGAAAATATTTTCAATTCGGACTTAGTCTCTGTAGGGAGAGGCTACCGAGAACCGCTACCGACGAAGACTTTCTGATTAATTTAAAAATCAACCGAAAGAGATAGAGCCGTGGTTTATTAAGCAAAAGTGCTTCAAATACGCTCCTATAACTCAATCTAACATTTAAAAGGTACCTCGTCGTTGAAAATAATTACATTTCGGACTTAGATTATTTCCTACCGAGTGGCTACCGTGAAGAGTCGCCGACGACGACTTTAGAAATTATTTAAGAATCAACCGTAAGAGATAGAGCCGTGGTTTATTAAGCAAAAGTGCGTCAAATACGCTCCCATAACTGATCATAACATTTAAAAGATACGTCGTCGCTGAAAATATTTTCAATTCGGACTTAGTCTCTGTAGGGAGAGGCGACCGAGAACCGCTACCGACGAAGACTTTCTGATTAATTTAAAAATCAACCGTAAGAGATAGAGCCGTGGTTTATTAAGCAAAGTGCTTCAAATACGCTCCTATAACTCAATCTAATATATAAAAGGTACCTCGTCGGTGAAAATAATTTCAGTTCGGACTTAGATTTTTTCCTACCGAGTGGCTACCGTGAAGAGTCGCCGACGACGACTTTAGAAATTATTTAAAAATCAACCGTAAGAGATAGAGCCGTGGTTTATTAAGCAAAAGTGCGTCAAATACGCTCCCATAACTGAACATAACATTTAAAAGATACGTCGTCGGTGAAAATATTTTCAATTCGGACTTAGTCTCTGTAGGGAGAGGCTACCGAGAACCGCTACCGACGAAGACTTTCTGATTAATTTAAAAATCAACCGTAAGAGATAGAGCCGTGGTTTATTAAGCAAAAGTGCTTCAAATACGCTCCTATAACTCAATCTAACATTTAAAAGGTACCTCGTCGGTGAAAATAATTTCAGTTCGGACTTAGATTTTTTCCTACCGCGTGGCTACCGTGAAGAGCCGCCTACGACGACTTTAGAAATTATTTAAAAATCAACCGTAAGAGATAGAGCCGTGGTTTATTTAGCAAAAGTGCGTCAAATACGCTCCCATAACTGAACATAACATTTAAAAGATACGTCGTCGGTGAAAATATTTTCAATTCGGACTTAGTCTCTGTAGGGAGAGGCTACCGAAAACCGCTACCGACGAAGACTTTCTGATTAATTTTAAAATCAACCGTAAGAGATAGAGCCGTGGTTTATTAAGCAAAAGTGCTTCAAATACGCTCCTATAACTCAATCTAACATTTAAAAGGTACCTCGTCGGTGAAAATAATTTCAGTTCGGACTTAGATTTTTTCCTACCGCGTGGCTACCGTGTAGAGTCGCCGACGACGGCTTTAGAAAGTATTTTAAAATAAACCGTAAGAGATAGAGCCGTAGTTTATTATGCAAAAGTGCGTCAAATACGCTCCCATAACTGAACATAACATTTAAAAGATACGTCGTCGGTGAAAATATTTTCAATTCGGACTTAGTCTCTGTACGGAGAGGCTACCGAGAACCGCTACCGACGAAGACTTTCTGATTAATTTAAAAATCAACCGTAAGAGATAGAGCCGTGGTTTATTAAGCAAAAGGTGCTTCAAATACGCTCCTATAACTCAATCTAACATTTAAAAGGTACCTCGTCGGTGAAAATAATTTCAGTTCGGACTTAGATTTTTTCCTACCGCGTGGCTACCGTGTAGAGTCGCCGACGACGGCTTTAGAAATTATTTAAAAATCAACCGTAAGAGATAGAGCCGTGGTTTATTAAGCAAAAGTGCGTCAAATACGCTCCCATAACTGAACATAACATTTAAAAGATACGTCGTCGGTGAAAATAATTACAGTTCGGACTTAGATTTTTTCCTACCGAGTGGCTACCGTGAAGAGTCGCCGACGACGACTTTAGAAATTATTTAAAAATCAACCGTAAGAGATAGAGCCGTGGTTTATTAAGCAAAAGTGCGTCAAATACGCTCCCATAACTGAACATAACATTTAAAAGATGCGTCGTCGGTGAAAATATTTTCAATTCGGACTTAGTCCCTGTACGGAGAGGCTACCGAGAAGCGCTACCGACGAAGACTTTCTGATTAATTTAAAAATCAACCGTAAGAGATAGAGCCGTGGTTTATTAAGCAAAAGTGCTTCAAATACGCTCCTATAACTCAATCTAACATTTAAAAGGTACCTCGTCGGTGAAAATAATTTCAGTTCGGACTTAGATTTTTTCCTACCGAGTGGCTACCACGAAGAGTCGCCGACGACGACTTTAGAAATTATTTAAAAATCAACCGTAAGAGATAGAGCCGTGGTTTATTAAGAAAAAGTGCGTCAAATACGCTCCCATAACTGATCATAACATTTAAAAGATACGTCGTCGGTGAAAATATTTACAATTCGGACTTAGTCTCTGTACGGAGAGGCTACCGAGAAGCGCTACCGACGAAGACTTTCTGATTAATTTAAAAATCAACCGTAAGAGATAGAGCCGTGGTTTATTAAGCAAAAGTGCTTCAAATACGCTCCTATAACTCAATCTAACATTTAAAAGGTACCTCGACGGTGAAAATAATTTCAGTTCGGACTTAGATTTTTTTCTACCGCGTGGCTACCGTGTAGAGTCGCCGACGACGGCTTCAGAAATTATTTAAAAAATCAACCGTAAGAGATAGAGCCGTGGTTTATTAAGCAAAAGTGCGTCAAATACGCTCCCATAACTGAACATAACATTTAAAAGATACGTCGTCGGTGAAAATATTTTCAATTCGGACTTAGTCTCTGTAGGGAGAGGCTACCGAGAACCGCTACCGACGAAGACTTTCTGATTAATTTAAAAATCAACCGAAACAGATAGAGCCGTGGTTTATTAAGCAAAAGTGCTTCAAATACGCTCCTATAACTCAATCTAACATTTAAAAGGTACCTCATCGGTGAAAATAATTACATTTCGGACTTAGATTTTTTCCTACCGAGTGGCTACCGTGAAGAGTCGCCGACGACGACTTTAGAAATTATTTAAAAATCAACCGTAAGAGATAGAGCCGTGGTTTATTAAGCAAAAGTGCGTCAAATACGCTCCCATAACTGATCATAACATATAAAAGATACGTCGTCGCTGAAAATATTTTCAATTCGGACTTAGTCTCTGTAGGGAGAGGCTACCGAGAACCGCTACCGACGAAGACTTTCTGATTAATTTAAAAATCAACCGAAAGAGATAGAGCCGTGGTTTATTAAGCAAAAGTGCTTCAAATACGCTCCTATAACTCAATCTAACATTTAAAAGGTACCTCGTCGTTGAAAATAATTACATTTCGGACTTAGATTATTTCCCACCGAGTGGCTACCGTGAAGAGTCGCCGACGACGACTTTAGAAATTATTTAAAAATCAACCGTAAGAGATAGAGCCGTGGTTTATTAAGCAAAAGTGCGTCAAATACGCTCCCATAACTGAACATAACATTTAAAAGATACGTCGTCGGTGAAAATATTTTCAATTCGGACTTAGTCTCTGTAGGGAGAGGCTACCGAGAACCGCTACCGACGAAGACTTTCTGATTAATTTAAAAATCAACCGTAAGAGATAGAGCCGTGGTTTATTAAGCAAAAGTGCTTCAAATACGCTCCTATAACTCAATCTAACATTTAAAAGGTACCTCGTCGGTGAAAATAATTTCAGTTCGGACTTAAATTTTTTCCTACCGCGTGGCTACCGTGAAGAGCCGCCTACGACGACTTTAGAAATTATTTAAAAATCAACCGTAAGAGATAGAGCCGTGGTTTATTAAGCAAAAGTGCGTCAAATACGCTCCCATAACTGAACATAACATTTAAAAGATACGTCGTCGGTGAAAATATTTTCAATTCGGACTTAGTCTCTGTAGGGAGAGGCTACCGAAAACCGCTACCGACGAAGACTTTCTGATTAATTTTAAAATCAACCGTAAGAGATAGAGCCGTGGTTTATTAAGCAAAAGTGCTTCAAATACGCTCCTATAACTCAATCTAACATTTAAAAGGTACCTCGTCGGTGAAAATAATTTCAGTTCGGACTTAGATTTTTTCCTACCGCGTGGCTACCGTGTAGAGTCGCCGACGACGGCTTTAGAAAGTATTTTAAAATCAACCGTAAGAGATAGAGCCGTAGTTTATTATGCAAAAGTGCGTCAAATACGCTCCCATAACTGAACATAACATTTAAAAGATACGTCGTCGGTGAAAATATTTTCAATTCGGACTTAGTCTCTGTACGGAGAGGCTACCGAGAACCGCTACCGACGAAGACTTTCTGATTAATTTAAAAATCAACCGTAAGAGATAGAGCCGTGGTTTATTAAGCAAAAGGTGCTTCAAATACGCTCCTATAACTCAATCTAACATTTAAAAGGTACCTCGTCGGTGAAAATAATTTCAGTTCGGACTTAGATTTTTTCCTACCGCGTGGCTACCGTGTAGAGTCGCCGACGACGGCTTTAGAAATTATTTAAAAATCAACCGTAAGAGATAGAGCCGTGGTTTATTAAGCAAAAGTGCGTCAAATACGCTCCCATAACTGAACATAACATATAAAAGATACGTCGTCGGTGAAAATAATTACAGTTCGGACTTAGATTTTTTCCTACCGAGTGGCTACCGTGAAGAGTCGCCGACGACGACTTTAGAAATTATTTAAAAATCAACCGTAAGAGATAGAGCCGTGGTTTATTAAGCAAAAGTGCGTCAAATACGCTCCCATAACTGAACATAACATTTAAAAGATGCGTCGTCGGTGAAAATATTTTCAATTCGGACTTAGTCCCTGTACGGAGAGGCTACCGAGAAGCGCTACCGACGAAGACTTTCTGATTAATTTAAAAATCAACCGTAAGAGATAGAGCCGTGGTTTATTAAGCAAAAGTGCTTCAAATACGCTCCTATAACTCAATCTAACATTTAAAAGGTACCTCGTCGGTGAAAATAATTTCAGTTCGGACTTAGATTTTTTCCTACCGAGTGGCTACCACGAAGAGTCGCCGACGACGACTTTAGAAATTATTTAAAAATCAACCGTAAGAGATAGAGCCGTGGTTTATTAAGAAAAAGTGCGTCAAATACGCTCCCATAACTGATCATAACATTTAAAAGATACGTCGTCGGTGAAAATATTTACAATTCGGACTTAGTCTCTGTACGGAGAGGCTACCGAGAAGCGCTACCGACGAAGACTTTCTGATTAATTTAAAAATCAACCGTAAGAGATAGAGCCGTGGTTTATTAAGCAAAAGTGCTTCAAATACGCTCCTATAACTCAATCTAACATTTAAAAGGTACCTCGACGGTGAAAATAATTTCAGTTCGGACTTAGATTTTTTTCTACCGCGTGGCTACCGTGTAGAGTCGCCGACGACGGCTTCAGAAATTATTTAAAAATCAACCGTAAGAGATAGAGCCGTGGTTTATTAAGCAAAAGTGCGTCAAATACGCTCCCATAACTGATCATAACATATAAAAGATACGTCGTCGCTGAAAATATTTTCAATTCGGACTTAGTCTCTGTAGGGAGAGGCTACCGAGAACCGCTACCGACGAAGACTTTCTGATTAATTTAAAAATCAACCGAAAGAGATAGAGCCGTGGTTTATTAAGCAAAAGTGCTTCAAATACGCTCCTATAACTCAATCTAACATTTAAAAGGTACCTCGTCGTTGAAAATAATTACATTTCGGACTTAGATTATTTCCTACCGAGTGGCTACCGTGAAGAGTCGCCGACGACGACTTTAGAAATTATTTAAGAATCAACCGTAAGAGATAGAGCCGTGGTTTATTAAGCAAAAGTGCGTCAAATACGCTCCCATAACTGATCATAACATTTAAAAGATACGTCGTCGCTGAAAATATTTTCAATTCGGACTTAGTCTCTGTAGGGAGAGGCGACCGAGAACCGCTACCGACGAAGACTTTCTGATTAATTTAAAAATCAACCGTAAGAGATAGAGCCGTGGTTTATTAAGCAAAGTGCTTCAAATACGCTCCTATAACTCAATCTAATATATAAAAGGTACCTCGTCGGTGAAAATAATTTCAGTTCGGACTTAGATTTTTTCCTACCGAGTGGCTACCGTGAAGAGTCGCCGACGACGACTTTAGAAATTATTTAAAAATCAACCGTAAGAGATAGAGCCGTGGTTTATTAAGCAAAAGTGCGTCAAATACGCTCCCATAACTGAACATAACATTTAAAAGATACGTCGTCGGTGAAAATATTTTCAATTCGGACTTAGTCTCTGTAGGGAGAGGCTACCGAGAACCGCTACCGACGAAGACTTTCTGATTAATTTAAAAATCAACCGTAAGAGATAGAGCCGTGGTTTATTAAGCAAAAGTGCTTCAAATACGCTCCTATAACTCAATCTAACATTTAAAAGGTACCTCGTCGGTGAAAATAATTTCAGTTCGGACTTAGATTTTTTCCTACCGCGTGGCTACCGTGAAGAGCCGCCTACGACGACTTTAGAAATTATTTAAAAATCAACCGTAAGAGATAGAGCCGTGGTTTATTTAGCAAAAGTGCGTCAAATACGCTCCCATAACTGAACATAACATTTAAAAGATACGTCGTCGGTGAAAATATTTTCAATTCGGACTTAGTCTCTGTAGGGAGAGGCTACCGAAAACCGCTACCGACGAAGACTTTCTGATTAATTTTAAAATCAACCGTAAGAGATAGAGCCGTGGTTTATTAAGCAAAAGTGCTTCAAATACGCTCCTATAACTCAATCTAACATTTAAAAGGTACCTCGTCGGTGAAAATAATTTCAGTTCGGACTTAGATTTTTTCCTACCGCGTGGCTACCGTGTAGAGTCGCCGACGACGGCTTTAGAAAGTATTTTAAAATAAACCGTAAGAGATAGAGCCGTAGTTTATTATGCAAAAGTGCGTCAAATACGCTCCCATAACTGAACATAACATTTAAAAGATACGTCGTCGGTGAAAATATTTTCAATTCGGACTTAGTCTCTGTACGGAGAGGCTACCGAGAAGCGCTACCGACGAAGACTTTCTGATTAATTTAAAAATCAACCGTAAGAGATAGAGCCGTGGTTTATTAAGCAAAAGGTGCTTCAAATACGCTCCTATAACTCAATCTAACATTTAAAAGGTACCTCGTCGGTGAAAATAATTTCAGTTCGGACTTAGATTTTTTCCTACCGCGTGGCTACCGTGTAGAGTCGCCGACGACGGCTTTAGAAATTATTTAAAAATCAACCGTAAGAGATAGAGCCGTGGTTTATTAAGCAAAAGTGCGTCAAATACGCTCCCATAACTGAACATAACATATAAAAGATACGTCGTCGGTGAAAATAATTACAGTTCGGACTTAGATTTTTTCCTACCGAGTGGCTACCGTGAAGAGTCGCCGACGACGACTTTAGAAATTATTTAAAAATCAACCGTAAGAGATAGAGCCGTGGTTTATTAAGCAAAAGTGCGTCAAATACGCTCCCATAACTGAACATAACATTTAAAAGATGCGTCGTCGGTGAAAATATTTTCAATTCGGACTTAGTCCCTGTACGGAGAGGCTACCGAGAAGCGCTACCGACGAAGACTTTCTGATTAATTTAAAAATCAACCGTAAGAGATAGAGCCGTGGTTTATTAAGCAAAAGTGCTTCAAATACGCTCCTATAACTCAATCTAACATTTAAAAGGTACCTCGTCGGTGAAAATAATTTCAGTTCGGACTTAGATTTTTTCCTACCGAGTGGCTACCACGAAGAGTCGCCGACGACGACTTTAGAAATTATTTAAAAATCAACCGTAAGAGATAGAGCCGTGGTTTATTAAGAAAAAGTGCGTCAAATACGCTCCCATAACTGATCATAACATTTAAAAGATACGTCGTCGGTGAAAATATTTACAATTCGGACTTAGTCTCTGTACGGAGAGGCTACCGAGAAGCGCTACCGACGAAGACTTTCTGATTAATTTAAAAATCAACCGTAAGAGATAGAGCCGTGGTTTATTAAGCAAAAGTGCTTCAAATACGCTCCTATAACTCAATCTAACATTTAAAAGGTACCTCGACGGTGAAAATAATTTCAGTTCGGACTTAGATTTTTTTCTACCGCGTGGCTACCGTGTAGAGTCGCCGACGACGGCTTCAGAAATTATTTAAAAATCAACCGTAAGAGATAGAGCCGTGGTTTATTAAGCAAAAGTGCGTCAAATACGCTCCCATAACTGAACATAACATTTAAAAGATACGTCGTCGGTGAAAATATTTTCAATTCGGACTTAGTCTCTGTAGGGAGAGGCTACCGAGAACCGCTACCGACGAAGACTTTCTGATTAATTTAAAAATCAACCGAAACAGATAGAGCCGTGGTTTATTAAGCAAAAGTGCTTCAAATACGCTCCTATAACTCAATCTAACATTTAAAAGGTACCTCATCGGTGAAAATAATTACATTTCGGACTTAGATTTTTTCCTACCGAGTGGCTACCGTGAAGAGTCGCCGACGACGACTTTAGAAATTATTTAAAAATCAACCGTAAGAGATAGAGCCGTGGTTTATTAAGCAAAAGTGCGTCAAATACGCTCCCATAACTGATCATAACATATAAAAGATACGTCGTCGCTGAAAATATTTTCAATTCGGACTTAGTCTCTGTAGGGAGAGGCTACCGAGAACCGCTACCGACGAAGACTTTCTGATTAATTTAAAAATCAACCGAAAGAGATAGAGCCGTGGTTTATTAAGCAAAAGTGCTTCAAATACGCTCCTATAACTCAATCTAACATTTAAAAGGTACCTCGTCGTTGAAAATAATTACATTTCGGACTTAGATTATTTCCCACCGAGTGGCTACCGTGAAGAGTCGCCGACGACGACTTTAGAAATTATTTAAAAATCAACCGTAAGAGATAGAGCCGTGGTTTATTAAGCAAAAGTGCGTCAAATACGCTCCCATAACTGAACATAACATTTAAAAGATACGTCGTCGGTGAAAATATTTTCAATTCGGACTTAGTCTCTGTAGGGAGAGGCTACCGAGAACCGCTACCGACGAAGACTTTCTGATTAATTTAAAAATCAACCGTAAGAGATAGAGCCGTGGTTTATTAAGCAAAAGTGCTTCAAATACGCTCCTATAACTCAATCTAACATTTAAAAGGTACCTCGTCGGTGAAAATAATTTCAGTTCGGACTTAGATTTTTTCCTACCGCGTGGCTACCGTGAAGAGCCGCCTACGACGACTTTAGAAATTATTTAAAAATCAACCGTAAGAGATAGAGCCGTGGTTTATTAAGCAAAAGTGCGTCAAATACGCTCCCATAACAGAACATAACATTTAAAAGATACGTCGTCGGTGAAAATATTTTCAATTCGGACTTAGTCTCTGTAGGGAGAGGCTACCGAGAACCGCTACCGACGAAGACTTTCTGATTAATTTAAAAATCAACCGTAAGAGATAGAGCCGTGGTTTATTAAGCAAAAGTGCTTCAAATACGCTCCTATAACTCAATCTAACATTTAAAAGGTACCTCGTCGGTGAAAATAATTTCAGTTCGGACTTAGATTTTTTCCTACCGCGTGGCTACCGTGAAGAGCCGCCTACGACGACTTTAGAAATTATTTAAAAATCAACCGTAAGAGATAGAGCCGTGGTTTATTAAGCAAAAGTGCGTCAAATACGCTCCCATAACTGAACATAACATTTAAAAGATGCGTCGTCGGTGAAAATATTTTCAATTCGGACTTAGTCCCTGTACGGAGAGGCTACCGAGAAGCGCTACCGACGAAGACTTTCTGATTAATTTAAAAATCAACCGTAAGAGATAGAGCCGTGGTTTATTAAGCAAAAGTGCTTCAAATACGCTCCTATAACTCAATCTAACATTTAAAAGGTACCTCGTCGGTGAAAATAATTTCAGTTCGGACTTAGATTTTTTCCTACCGAGTGGCTACCACGAAGAGTCGCCGACGACGACTTTAGAAATTATTTAAAAATCAACCGTAAGAGATAGAGCCGTGGTTTATTAAGAAAAAGTGCGTCAAATACGCTCCCATAACTGATCATAACATTTAAAAGATACGTCGTCGGTGAAAATATTTACAATTCGGACTTAGTCTCTGTACGGAGAGGCTACCGAGAAGCGCTACCGACGAAGACTTTCTGATTAATTTAAAAATCAACCGTAAGAGATAGAGCCGTGGTTTATTAAGCAAAAGTGCTTCAAATACGCTCCTATAACTCAATCTAACATTTAAAAGGTACCTCGACGGTGAAAATAATTTCAGTTCGGACTTAGATTTTTTTCTACCGCGTGGCTACCGTGTAGAGTCGCCGACGACGGCTTCAGAAATTATTTAAAAATCAACCGTAAGAGATAGAGCCGTGGTTTATTAAGCAAAAGTGCGTCAAATACGCTCCCATAACTGAACATAACATTTAAAAGATACGTCGTCGGTGAAAATATTTTCAATTCGGACTTAGTCTCTGTAGGGAGAGGCTACCGAGAACCGCTACCGACGAAGACTTTCTGATTAATTTAAAAATCAACCGAAACAGATAGAGCCGTGGTTTATTAAGCAAAAGTGCTTCAAATACGCTCCTATAACTCAATCTAACATTTAAAAGGTACCTCATCAGTGAAAATAATTACATTTCGGACTTAGATTTTTTCCTACCGAGTGGCTACCGTGAAGAGTCGCCGACGACGACTTTAGAAATTATTTAAAAATCAACCGTAAGAGATAGAGCCGTGGTTTATTAAGCAAAAGTGCGTCAAATACGCTCCCATAACTGATCATAACATATAAAAGATACGTCGTCGCTGAAAATATTTTCAATTCGGACTTAGTCTCTGTAGGGAGAGGCTACCGAGAACCGCTACCGACGAAGACTTTCTGATTAATTTAAAAATCAACCGTAAGAGATAGAGCCGTGGTTTATTAAGCAAAGTGCTTCAAATACGCTCCTATAACTCAATCTAATATATAAAAGGTACCTCGTCGGTGAAAATAATTTCAGTTCGGACTTAGATTTTTTCCTACCGAGTGGCTACCGTGAAGAGTCGCCGACGACGACTTTAGAAATTATTTAAAAATCAACCGTAAGAGATAGAGCCGTGGTTTATTAAGCAAAAGTGCGTCAAATACGCTCCCATAACTGAACATAACATTTAAAAGATACGTCGTCGGTGAAAATATTTTCAATTCGGACTTAGTCTCTGTAGGGAGAGGCTACCGAGAACCGCTACCGACGAAGACTTTCTGATTAATTTAAAAATCAACCGTAAGAGATAGAGCCGTGGTTTATTAAGCAAAAGTGCTTCAAATACGCTCCTATAACTCAATCTAACATTTAAAAGGTACCTCGTCGGTGAAAATAATTTCAGTTCGGACTTAGATTTTTTCCTACCGCGTGGCTACCGTGAAGAGCCGCCTACGACGACTTTAGAAATTATTTAAAAATCAACCGTAAGAGATAGAGCCGTGGTTTATTTAGCAAAAGTGCGTCAAATACGCTCCCATAACTGAACATAACATTTAAAAGATACGTCGTCGGTGAAAATATTTTCAATTCGGACTTAGTCTCTGTAGGGAGAGGCTACCGAAAACCGCTACCGACGAAGACTTTCTGATTAATTTTAAAATCAACCGTAAGAGATAGAGCCGTGGTTTATTAAGCAAAAGTGCTTCAAATACGCTCCTATAACTCAATCTAACATTTAAAAGGTACCTCGTCGGTGAAAATAATTTCAGTTCGGACTTAGATTTTTTCCTACCGCGTGGCTACCGTGTAGAGTCGCCGACGACGGCTTTAGAAAGTATTTTAAAATAAACCGTAAGAGATAGAGCCGTAGTTTATTATGCAAAAGTGCGTCAAATACGCTCCCATAACTGAACATAACATTTAAAAGATACGTCGTCGGTGAAAATATTTTCAATTCGGACTTAGTCTCTGTACGGAGAGGCTACCGAGAACCGCTACCGACGAAGACTTTCTGATTAATTTAAAAATCAACCGTAAGAGATAGAGCCGTGGTTTATTAAGCAAAAGGTTCTTCAAATACGCTCCTATAACTCAATCTAACATTTAAAAGGTACCTCGTCGGTGAAAATAATTTCAGTTCGGACTTAGATTTTTTCCTACCGCGTGGCTACCGTGTAGAGTCGCCGACGACGGCTTTAGAAATTATTTAAAAATCAACCGTAAGAGATAGAGCCGTGGTTTATTAAGCAAAAGTGCGTCAAATACGCTCCCATAACTGAACATAACATATAAAAGATACGTCGTCGGTGAAAATAATTACAGTTCGGACTTAGATTTTTTCCTACCGAGTGGCTACCGTGAAGAGTCGCCGACGACGACTTTAGAAATTATTTAAAAATCAACCGTAAGAGATAGAGCCGTGGTTTATTAAGCAAAAGTGCGTCAAATACGCTCCCATAACTGAACATAACATTTAAAAGATGCGTCGTCGGTGAAAATATTTTCAATTCGGACTTAGTCCCTGTACGGAGAGGCTACCGAGAAGCGCTACCGACGAAGACTTTCTGATTAATTTAAAAATCAACCGTAAGAGATAGAGCCGTGGTTTATTAAGCAAAAGTGCTTCAAATACGCTCCTATAACTCAATCTAACATTTAAAAGGTACCTCGTCGGTGAAAATAATTTCAGTTCGGACTTAGATTTTTTCCTACCGAGTGGCTACCACGAAGAGTCGCCGACGACGACTTTAGAAATTATTTAAAAATCAACCGTAAGAGATAGAGCCGTGGTTTATTAAGAAAAAGTGCGTCAAATACGCTCCCATAACTGATCATAACATTTAAAAGATACGTCGTCGGTGAAAATATTTACAATTCGGACTTAGTCTCTGTACGGAGAGGCTACCGAGAAGCGCTACCGACGAAGACTTTCTGATTAATTTAAAAATCAACCGTAAGAGATAGAGCCGTGGTTTATTAAGCAAAAGTGCTTCAAATACGCTCCTATAACTCAATCTAACATTTAAAAGGTACCTCGACGGTGAAAATAATTTCAGTTCGGACTTAGATTTTTTTCTACCGCGTGGCTACCGTGTAGAGTCGCCGACGACGGCTTCAGAAATTATTTAAAAATCAACCGTAAGAGATAGAGCCGTGGTTTATTAAGCAAAAGTGCGTCAAATACGCTCCCATAACTGAACATAACATTTAAAAGATACGTCGTCGGTGAAAATATTTTCAATTCGGACTTAGTCTCTGTAGGGAGAGGCTACCGAGAACCGCTACCGACGAAGACTTTCTGATTAATTTAAAAATCAACCGAAACAGATAGAGCCGTGGTTTATTAAGCAAAAGTGCTTCAAATACGCTCCTATAACTCAATCTAACATTTAAAAGGTACCTCATCGGTGAAAATAATTACATTTCGGACTTAGATTTTTTCCTACCGAGTGGCTACCGTGAAGAGTCGCCGACGACGACTTTAGAAATTATTTAAAAATCAACCGTAAGAGATAGAGCCGTGGTTTATTAAGCAAAAGTGCGTCAAATACGCTCCCATAACTGATCATAACATATAAAAGATACGTCGTCGCTGAAAATATTTTCAATTCGGACTTAGTCTCTGTAGGGAGAGGCTACCGAGAACCGCTACCGACGAAGACTTTCTGATTAATTTAAAAATCAACCGAAAGAGATAGAGCCGTGGTTTATTAAGCAAAAGTGCTTCAAATACGCTCCTATAACTCAATCTAACATTTAAAAGGTACCTCGTCGTTGAAAATAATTACATTTCGGACTTAGATTATTTCCCACCGAGTGGCTACCGTGAAGAGTCGCCGACGACGACTTTAGAAATTATTTAAAAATCAACCGTAAGAGATAGAGCCGTGGTTTATTAAGCAAAAGTGCGTCAAATACGCTCCCATAACTGAACATAACATTTAAAAGATACGTCGTCGGTGAAAATATTTTCAATTCGGACTTAGTCTCTGTAGGGAGAGGCTACCGAGAACCGCTACCGACGAAGACTTTCTGATTAATTTAAAAATCAACCGTAAGAGATAGAGCCGTGGTTTATTAAGCAAAAGTGCTTCAAATACGCTCCTATAACTCAATCTAACATTTAAAAGGTACCTCGTCGGTGAAAATAATTTCAGTTCGGACTTAGATTTTTTCCTACCGCGTGGCTACCGTGAAGAGCCGCCTACGACGACTTTAGAAATTATTTAAAAATCAACCGTAAGAGATAGAGCCGTGGTTTATTAAGCAAAAGTGCGTCAAATACGCTCCCATAACAGAACATAACATTTAAAAGATACGTCGTCGGTGAAAATATTTTCAATTCGGACTTAGTCTCTGTAGGGAGAGGCTACCGAGAACCGCTACCGACGAAGACTTTCTGATTAATTTAAAAATCAACCGTAAGAGATAGAGCCGTGGTTTATTAAGCAAAAGTGCTTCAAATACGCTCCTATAACTCAATCTAACATTTAAAAGGTACCTCGTCGGTGAAAATAATTTCAGTTCGGACTTAGATTTTTTCCTACCGCGTGGCTACCGTGAAGAGCCGCCTACGACGACTTTAGAAATTATTTAAAAATCAACCGTAAGAGATAGAGCCGTGGTTTATTAAGCAAAAGTGCGTCAAATACGCTCCCATAACTGAACATAACATTTAAAAGATGCGTCGTCGGTGAAAATATTTTCAATTCGGACTTAGTCCCTGTACGGAGAGGCTACCGAGAAGCGCTACCGACGAAGACTTTCTGATTAATTTAAAAATCAACCGTAAGAGATAGAGCCGTGGTTTATTAAGCAAAAGTGCTTCAAATACGCTCCTATAACTCAATCTAACATTTAAAAGGTACCTCGTCGGTGAAAATAATTTCAGTTCGGACTTAGATTTTTTCCTACCGAGTGGCTACCACGAAGAGTCGCCGACGACGACTTTAGAAATTATTTAAAAATCAACCGTAAGAGATAGAGCCGTGGTTTATTAAGAAAAAGTGCGTCAAATACGCTCCCATAACTGATCATAACATTTAAAAGATACGTCGTCGGTGAAAATATTTACAATTCGGACTTAGTCTCTGTACGGAGAGGCTACCGAGAAGCGCTACCGACGAAGACTTTCTGATTAATTTAAAAATCAACCGTAAGAGATAGAGCCGTGGTTTATTAAGCAAAAGTGCTTCAAATACGCTCCTATAACTCAATCTAACATTTAAAAGGTACCTCGACGGTGAAAATAATTTCAGTTCGGACTTAGATTTTTTTCTACCGCGTGGCTACCGTGTAGAGTCGCCGACGACGGCTTCAGAAATTATTTAAAAATCAACCGTAAGAGATAGAGCCGTGGTTTATTAAGCAAAAGTGCGTCAAATACGCTCCCATAACTGAACATAACATTTAAAAGATACGTCGTCGGTGAAAATATTTTCAATTCGGACTTAGTCTCTGTAGGGAGAGGCTACCGAGAACCGCTACCGACGAAGACTTTCTGATTAATTTAAAAATCAACCGAAACAGATAGAGCCGTGGTTTATTAAGCAAAAGTGCTTCAAATACGCTCCTATAACTCAATCTAACATTTAAAAGGTACCTCATCAGTGAAAATAATTACATTTCGGACTTAGATTTTTTCCTACCGAGTGGCTACCGTGAAGAGTCGCCGACGACGACTTTAGAAATTATTTAAAAATCAACCGTAAGAGATAGAGCCGTGGTTTATTAAGCAAAAGTGCGTCAAATACGCTCCCATAACTGATCATAACATATAAAAGATACGTCGTCGCTGAAAATATTTTCAATTCGGACTTAGTCTCTGTAGGGAGAGGCTACCGAGAACCGCTACCGACGAAGACTTTCTGATTAATTTAAAAATCAACCGTAAGAGATAGAGCCGTGGTTTATTAAGCAAAGTGCTTCAAATACGCTCCTATAACTCAATCTAATATATAAAAGGTACCTCGTCGGTGAAAATAATTTCAGTTCGGACTTAGATTTTTTCCTACCGAGTGGCTACCGTGAAGAGTCGCCGACGACGACTTTAGAAATTATTTAAAAATCAACCGTAAGAGATAGAGCCGTGGTTTATTAAGCAAAAGTGCGTCAAATACGCTCCCATAACTGAACATAACATTTAAAAGATACGTCGTCGGTGAAAATATTTTCAATTCGGACTTAGTCTCTGTAGGGAGAGGCTACCGAGAACCGCTACCGACGAAGACTTTCTGATTAATTTAAAAATCAACCGTAAGAGATAGAGCCGTGGTTTATTAAGCAAAAGTGCTTCAAATACGCTCCTATAACTCAATCTAACATTTAAAAGGTACCTCGTCGGTGAAAATAATTTCAGTTCGGACTTAGATTTTTTCCTACCGCGTGGCTACCGTGAAGAGCCGCCTACGACGACTTTAGAAATTATTTAAAAATCAACCGTAAGAGATAGAGCCGTGGTTTATTTAGCAAAAGTGCGTCAAATACGCTCCCATAACTGAACATAACATTTAAAAGATACGTCGTCGGTGAAAATATTTTCAATTCGGACTTAGTCTCTGTAGGGAGAGGCTACCGAAAACCGCTACCGACGAAGACTTTCTGATTAATTTTAAAATCAACCGTAAGAGATAGAGCCGTGGTTTATTAAGCAAAAGTGCTTCAAATACGCTCCTATAACTCAATCTAACATTTAAAAGGTACCTCGTCGGTGAAAATAATTTCAGTTCGGACTTAGATTTTTTCCTACCGCGTGGCTACCGTGTAGAGTCGCCGACGACGGCTTTAGAAAGTATTTTAAAATAAACCGTAAGAGATAGAGCCGTAGTTTATTATGCAAAAGTGCGTCAAATACGCTCCCATAACTGAACATAACATTTAAAAGATACGTCGTCGGTGAAAATATTTTCAATTCGGACTTAGTCTCTGTACGGAGAGGCTACCGAGAACCGCTACCGACGAAGACTTTCTGATTAATTTAAAAATCAACCGTAAGAGATAGAGCCGTGGTTTATTAAGCAAAAGGTGCTTCAAATACGCTCCTATAACTCAATCTAACATTTAAAAGGTACCTCGTCGGTGAAAATAATTTCAGTTCGGACTTAGATTTTTTCCTACCGCGTGGCTACCGTGTAGAGTCGCCGACGACGGCTTTAGAAATTATTTAAAAATCAACCGTAAGAGATAGAGCCGTGGTTTATTAAGCAAAAGTGCGTCAAATACGCTCCCATAACTGAACATAACATTTAAAAGATACGACGTCGGTGAAAATAATTACAGTTCGGACTTAGATTTTTTCCTACCGAGTGGCTACCGTGAAGAGTCGCCGACGACGACTTTAGAAATTATTTAAAAATCAACCGTAAGAGATAGAGCCGTGGTTTATTAAGCAAAAGTGCGTCAAATACGCTCCCATAACTGAACATAACATTTAAAAGATGCGTCGTCGGTGAAAATATTTTCAATTCGGACTTAGTCCCTGTACGGAGAGGCTACCGAGAAGCGCTACCGACGAAGACTTTCTGATTAATTTAAAAATCAACCGTAAGAGATAGAGCCGTGGTTTATTAAGCAAAAGTGCTTCAAATACGCTCCTATAACTCAATCTAACATTTAAAAGGTACCTCGTCGGTGAAAATAATTTCAGTTCGGACTTAGATTTTTTCCTACCGAGTGGCTACCACGAAGAGTCGCCGACGACGACTTTAGAAATTATTTAAAAATCAACCGTAAGAGATAGAGCCGTGGTTTATTAAGAAAAAGTGCGTCAAATACGCTCCCATAACTGATCATAACATTTAAAAGATACGTCGTCGGTGAAAATATTTACAATTCGGACTTAGTCTCTGTACGGAGAGGCTACCGAGAAGCGCTACCGACGAAGACTTTCTGATTAATTTAAAAATCAACCGTAAGAGATAGAGCCGTGGTTTATTAAGCAAAAGTGCTTCAAATACGCTCCTATAACTCAATCTAACATTTAAAAGGTACCTCGACGGTGAAAATAATTTCAGTTCGGACTTAGATTTTTTTCTACCGCGTGGCTACCGTGTAGAGTCGCCGACGACGGCTTCAGAAATTATTTAAAAATCAACCGTAAGAGATAGAGCCGTGGTTTATTAAGCAAAAGTGCGTCAAATACGCTCCCATAACTGAACATAACATTTAAAAGATACGTCGTCGGTGAAAATATTTTCAATTCGGACTTAGTCTCTGTAGGGAGAGGCTACCGAGAACCGCTACCGACGAAGACTTTCTGATTAATTTAAAAATCAACCGAAACAGATAGAGCCGTGGTTTATTAAGCAAAAGTGCTTCAAATACGCTCCTATAACTCAATCTAACATTTAAAAGGTACCTCATCGGTGAAAATAATTACATTTCGGACTTAGATTTTTTCCTACCGAGTGGCTACCGTGAAGAGTCGCCGACGACGACTTTAGAAATTATTTAAAAATCAACCGTAAGAGATAGAGCCGTGGTTTATTAAGCAAAAGTGCGTCAAATACGCTCCCATAACTGATCATAACATATAAAAGATACGTCGTCGCTGAAAATATTTTCAATTCGGACTTAGTCTCTGTAGGGAGAGGCTACCGAGAACCGCTACCGACGAAGACTTTCTGATTAATTTAAAAATCAACCGAAAGAGATAGAGCCGTGGTTTATTAAGCAAAAGTGCTTCAAATACGCTCCTATAACTCAATCTAACATTTAAAAGGTACCTCGTCGTTGAAAATAATTACATTTCGGACTTAGATTATTTCCTACCGAGTGGCTACCGTGAAGAGTCGCCGACGACGACTTTAGAAATTATTTAAAAATCAACCGTAAGAGATAGAGCCGTGGTTTATTAAGCAAAAGTGCGTCAAATACGCTCCCATAACTGAACATAACATTTAAAAGATACGTCGTCGGTGAAAATATTTTCAATTCGGACTTAGTCTCTGTAGGGAGAGGCTACCGAGAACCGCTACCGACGAAGACTTTCTGATTAATTTAAAAATCAACCGTAAGAGATAGAGCCGTGGTTTATTAAGCAAAAGTGCTTCAAATACGCTCCTATAACTCAATCTAACATTTAAAAGGTACCTCGTCGGTGAAAATAATTTCAGTTCGGACTTAGATTTTTTCCTACCGCGTGGCTACCGTGAAGAGCCGCCTACGACGACTTTAGAAATTATTTAAAAATCAACCGTAAGAGATAGAGCCGTGGTTTATTAAGCAAAAGTGCGTCAAATACGCTCCCATAACAGAACATAACATTTAAAAGATACGTCGTCGGTGAAAATATTTTCAATTCGGACTTAGTCTCTGTAGGGAGAGGCTACCGAGAACCGCTACCGACGAAGACTTTCTGATTAATTTAAAAATCAACCGTAAGAGATAGAGCCGTGGTTTATTAAGCAAAAGTGCTTCAAATACGCTCCTATAACTCAATCTAACATTTAAAAGGTACCTCGTCGGTGAAAATAATTTCAGTTCGGACTTAGATTTTTTCCTACCGCGTGGCTACCGTGAAGAGCCGCCTACGACGACTTTAGAAATTATTTAAAAATCAACCGTAAGAGATAGAGCCGTGGTTTATTAAGCAAAAGTGCGTCAAATACGCTCCCATAACTGATCATAACATATAAAAGATACGTCGTCGCTGAAAATATTTTCAATTCGGACTTAGTCTCTGTAGGGAGAGGCTACCGAAAACCGCTACCGACGAAGACTTTCTGATTAATTTTAAAATCAACCGTAAGAGATAGAGCCGTGGTTTATTAAGCAAAAGTGCTTCAAATACGCTCCTATAACTCAATCTAACATTTAAAAGGTACCTCGTCGGTGAAAATAATTTCAGTTCGGACTTAGATTTTTTCCTACCGAGTGGCTACCGTGAAGAGTCGCCGACGACGACTTTAGAAAGTATTTTAAAATCAACCGTAAGAGATAGAGCCGTGGTTTATTAAGCAAAAGTGCGTCAAATACGCTCCCATAACTGAACATAACATTTAAAAGATACGTCGTCGGTGAAAATATTTTCAATTCGGACTTAGTCTCTGTAGGGAGAGGCTACCGAGAACCGCTACCGACGAAGACTTTCTGATTAATTTAAAAATCAACCGTAAGAGATAGAGCCGTGGTTTATTAAGCAAAAGTGCTTCAAATACACTCCCATAACGGAACATAGCATTTAAAAGATACGTTGTCGGTGAAAATATTTTCAATTCGGACTTAGTCTCTGTACGGAGAGGCTACCGAGAAGCGCTACCGACGAAGACTTTCTGATTAATTTAAAAATCAACCGTAAGAGATAGAGCCGTGGTTTATTAAGAAAAAGTGCGTCAAATACGCTCCCATAACTGATCATAACATTTAAAAGATACGTCGTCGGTGAAAATATTTACAATTCGGACTTAGTCTCTGTAGGGAGAGGCTACCGAGAAGCGCTACCGACGAAGACTTTCTGATTAATTTAAAAATCAACCGTAAGAGATAGAGCCGTGGTTTATTAAGCACAAGTGCTTCAAATACGCTCCTATAACTCAATCTAACATATAAAAGGTACATCGTCGGTGCAAATAATTACAGTTCGGACTTAGATTTTTTCCTACCGAGTGGCTACCACGAAGAGTCGCCGACGACGACTTTAGAAATTATTTAAAAATCAACCGTAAGAGATAGAGCCGTGGTTTATTAAGCAAAAGGTCTTCAAATACACTCCCATAACAGAATATAACATTTAAAAGATACGTTGTTGGTGAAAATATTTTCAATTCGGACTTAGTCTCTGTACGGAGAAGCTACCGAGAACCGCTACCGACGAAGACTTTCTGATTAATTTAAAAATCAACCGTAAGAGATAGAGCCGTGGTTTATTAAGCAAAAGTGCGTCAAATACGCTCCCATAACTGATCATAACATTTAAAAGATACGTCGTCGCTGAAAATATTTTCAATTCGGACTTAGTCTCTGTAGGGAGAGGCTACCGAGAACCGCTACCGACGAAGACTTTCTGATTAATTTAAAAATCAACCGTAAGAGATAGAGCCGTGGTTTATTAAGCAAAAGTGCTTCAAATACGCTCCTATAACTCAATCTAACATTTAAAAGGTACCTCGTCGGTGAAAATAATTTCAGTTCGGACTTAGATTTTTTCCTACCGCGTGGCTACCGTGTAGAGTCGCCGACGACGGCTTTAGAAATTATTTAAAAATCAACCGTAAGAGATAGAGCCGTGGTTTATTAAGCAAAAGTGCGTCAAATACGCTCCTATAACTGAATCTAACATTTAAAAGGTACCTCGTCGGTGAAAATAATTTCAATTCGGACTTAGTCTCTGTACGGAGAGGCTACCGAGAAGCGCTACCGACGAAGACTTTCTGATTAATTTAAAAATCAACCGTAAGAGATAGAGCCGTGGTTTATTAAGCAAAAGTTCTTCAAATACGCTCCTATAACTCAATCTAACATTTAAAAGGTACCTCGTCGGTGAAAATAATTTCAGTTCGGACTTAGATTTTTTCCTACCGAGTTGCTACCACGAAGAGTCGCCGACGACGACTTTAGAAATTATTTAAAAATCAACCGTAAGAGATAGAGCCGTGGTTTATTAAGCAAAAGGTCTTCAAATACACTCCCATAACAGAACATAACATTTAAAAGATACGTTGTTGGTGAAAATATTTTCAATTCGGACTTAGTCTCTGTACGGAGAAGCTACCGAGAACCGCTACCGACGAAGACTTTCTGATTAATTTAAAAATCATTACAGTTCCGACTTAGATTTTTTCCTACCGAGTGGCTACCGTGAAGAGTCGCCGACGACGACTTTAAAAATTATTTAAAAATCAACCGTAAGAGATAGAGCCGTGGTTTATTAAGCAAAAGTGCGTCAAATACGCTCCCATAACTGAACATAACATTTAAAAGATGCGTCGTCGGTGAAAATATTTTCAATTCGGACTTAGTCTCTGTACGGAGAGGCTACCGAGAAGCGCTACCGACGAAGACTTTCTGATTAATTTAAAAATCAACCGTAAGAGATAGAGCCGTGGTTTATTAAGCAAAAGTGCTTCAAATACGCTCCTATAACTCAATCTAACATATAAAAGGTACCTCGTCGGTGAAAATAATTTCAATTCGGACTTAGTCTCTGTACGGAGAGGCTACCGTGAAGAGTCGCCGACGACGACTTTAGAAATTATTTAAAAATCAACCGTAAGAGATAGAGCCGTGGTTTATTAAGAAAAAGTGCGTCAAATACGCTCCCATAACCGATCATAACATTTAAAAGATACGTCGTCGGTGAAAATATTTTCAATTCGGACTTAGTCTCTGTACGGAGAGGCTACCGAGAAGCGCTACCAACGAAGACTTTCTGATTAATTTAAAAATCAACCGTAAGAGATAGAGCCGTGGTTTATTAAGCAAAAGTGCTTCAAATACGCTCCTATAACTCAATCTAACATTTAAAAGGTACCTCGTCGGTGAAAATAATTTCAGTTCGGACTTAGATTTTTTCCTACCGAGTGGCTACCGTGAAGAGTCGCCGACGACGACTTTAGAAATTATTTAAAAATCAACCGTAAGAGATAGAGCCGTGGTTTATTAAGAAAAAGTGCGTCAAATACGCTCCTATAACTCAATCTAACATATAAAAGGTACCTCGTCGGTGAAAATAATTACAGTTCGGACTTAGATTTTTTCCTACCGAGTGGCTACCGTGAAGAGTCGCCGACGACGACTTTAGAAATTATTTAAAAATCAACCGTAAGAGATAGAGCCGTGGTTTATTAAGAAAAAGTGCGTCAAATACGCTCCCATAACTGATCATAACATTTAAAAGATACGTCGTCGGTGAAAATATTTTCAATTCGGACTTAGTCTCTGTAGGGAGAGGCTACCGAGAACCGTTACCGACGAAGACTTTCTGATTAATTTAAAAATCAACCGTAAGAGATAGAGCCGTGGTTTATTAAGCAAAAGTGCTTCAAATACGCTCTTATAACTCAATCTAACATTTAAAAGGTACCTCGTCGGTGAAAATAATTTCAGTTCGGACTTAGATTTTTTCCTACCGAGTGGCTACCGTGAAGAGTCGCCGACGACGACTTTAGAAAGTATTTTAAAATCAACCGTAAGAGATAGAGCCGTGGTTTATTAAGCAAAAGTGCGTCAAATACGCTCCCATAACTGAACATAACATTTAAAAGATACGTCGTCGGTGAAAATATTTTCAATTCGGACTTAGTCTCTGTACGGAGAGGCTACCGAGAAGCGCTACCGACGAAGACTTTCTGATTAATTTAAAAATCAACCGTAAGAGATAGAGCCGTGGTTTATTAAGAAAAAGTGCGTCAAATACGCTCCCATAACTGATCATAACATTTAAAAGATACGTCGTCGGTGAAAATATTTACAATTCGGACTTAGTCTCTGTAGGGAGAGGCTACCGAGAAGCGCTACCGACGAAGACTTTCTGATTAATTTAAAAATCAACCGTAAGAGATAGAGCCGTGGTTTATTAAGCACAAGTGCTTCAAATACGCTCCTATAACTCAATCTAACATATAAAAGGTACCTCGTCGGTGCAAATAATTACAGTTCGGACTTAGATTTTTTCCTACCGAGTGGCTACCACGAAGAGTCGCCGACGACGACTTTAGAAATTATTTAAAAATCAACCGTAAGAGATAGAGCCGTGGTTTATTAAGCAAAAGGTCTTCAAATACACTCCCATAACAGAATATAACATTTAAAAGATACGTTGTTGGTGAAAATATTTTCAATTCGGACTTAGTCTCTGTACGGAGAAGCTACCGAGAACCGCTACCGACGAAGACTTTCTGATTAATTTAAAAATCAACCGTAAGAGATAGAGCCGTGGTTTATTAAGCAAAAGTGCGTCAAATACGCTCCCATAACTGAACATAACATATAAAAGATACGTCGTCGGTGAAAATAATTACAATTCGGACTTAGTCTCTGTAGGGAGAGGCTACCGAGAAGCGCTACCGACGAAGACTTTCTGATTAATTTAAAAATCAACCGTAAGAGATAGAGCCGTGGTTTATTAAGCAAAAGTGCGTCAAATACGCTCCCATAACTGAACATAACATATAAAAGATACGTCGTCGGTGAAAATAATTACAATTCGGACTTAGTCTCTGTAGGGAGCGGCTACCGAGAACCGCTACCGACGAAGACTTTCTGATTAATTTAAAAATCAACCGTAAGAGATAGAGCCGTGGTTTATTAAGCAAAAGTGTTTCAAATACACTCCCATAACAGAACATAGCATTTAAAAGATACGTTGTCGGTGAAAATATTTTCAATTCGGACTTAGTCTCTGTACGGAGAGGCTACCGAGAAGCGCTACCGACGAAGACTTTCTGATTAATTTAAAAATCAACCGTAAGAGATAGAGCCGTGGTTTATTAAGAAAAAGTGCGTCAAATACGCTCCCATAACTGATCATAACATTTAAAAGATACGTCGTCGGTGAAAATATTTACAATTCGGACTTAGTCTCTGTAGGGAGAGGCTACCGAGAAGCGCTACCGACGAAGACTTTCTGATTAATTTAAAAATCAACCGTAAGAGATAGAGCCGTGGTTTATTAAGAAAAAGTGCGTCAAATACGCTCCCATAACTGATCATAACATTTAAAAGATACGTCGTCGGTGAAAATATTTTCAATTCGGACTTAGTCTCTGTAGGGAGAGGCTACCGAGAACCGTTACCGACGAAGACTTTCTGATTAATTTAAAAATCAACCGTAAGAGATAGAGCCGTGGTTTATTAAGCAAAAGTGCTTCAAATACGCTCCTATAACTCAATCTAACATTTAAAAGGTACCTCGTCGGTGAAAATAATTTCAGTTCGGACTTAGATTTTTTCCTACCGAGTGGCTACCGTGAAGAGTCGCCGACGACGACTTTAGAAAGTATTTTAAAATCAACCGTAAGAGATAGAGCCGTGGTTTATTAAGCAAAAGTGCGTCAAATACGCTCCCATAACTGAACATAACATTTAAAAGATACGTCGTCGGTGAAAATATTTTCAATTCGGACTTAGTCTTTGTAGGGAGAGGCTACCGAGAACCGCTACCGACGAAGACTTTCTGATTAATTTAAAAATCAACCGTAAGAGATAGAGCCGTGGTTTATTAAGCAAAAGTGCTTCAAATACACTCCCATAACAGAACATAGCATTTAAAAGATACGTTGTCGGTGAAAATATTTTCAATTCGGACTTAGTCTCTGTACGGAGAGGCTACCGAGAAGCGCTACCGACGAAGACTTTCTGATTAATTTAAAAATCAACCGTAAGAGATAGAGCCGTGGTTTATTAAGAAAAAGTGCGTCAAATACGCTCCCATAACTGATCATAACATTTAAAAGATACGTCGTCGGTGAAAATAATTACAATTCGGACTTAGTCTCTGTAGGGAGAGGCTACCGAGAAGCGCTACCGACGAAGACTTTCTGATTAATTTAAAAATCAACCGTAAGAGATAGAGCCGTGGTTTATTAAGCACAAGTGCTTCAAATACGCTCCTATAACTCATTCTAACATATAAAAGGTACCTCGTCGGTGAAAATAATTACAGTTCGGACTTAGATTTTTTCCTACCGAGTGGCTACCACGAAGAGTCGCCGACGACGACTTTAGAAATTATTTAAAAATCAACCGGAAGAGATAGAGCCGTGGTTTATTAAGCAAAAGGTCTTCAAATACACTCCCATAACAGAATATAACATTTAAAAGATACGTTGTTGGTGAAAATATTTTCAATTCGGACTTAGTCTCTGTACGGAGAAGCTACCGAGAACCGCTACCGACGAAGACTTTCTGATTAATTTAAAAATCAACCGTAAGAGATAGAGCCGTGGTTTATTAAGCAAAAGTGCGTCAAATACGCTCCCATAACTGAACATAACATATAAAAGATACGTCGTCGGTGAAAATAATTACAATTCGGACTTAGTCTCTGTAGGGAGCGGCTACCGAGAACCGCTACCGACGAAGACTTTCTGATTAATTTAAAAATCAACCGTAAGAGATAGAGCCGTGGTTTATTAAGCAAAAGTGCTTCAAATACACTCCCATAACAGAACATAGCATTTAAAAGATACGTTGTCGGTGAAAATATTTTCAATTCGGACTTAGTCTCTGTACGGAGAGGCTACCGAGAAGCGCTACCGACGAAGACTTTCTGATTAATTTAAAAATCAACCGTAAGAGATAGAGCCGTGGTTTATTAAGAAAAAGTGCGTCAAATACGCTCCCATAACTGATCATAACATTTAAAAGATACGTCGTCGGTGAAAATATTTACAATTCGGACTTAGTCTCTGTAGGGAGAGGCTACCGAGAAGCGCTACCGACGAAGACTTTCTGATTAATTTAAAAATCAACCGTAAGAGATAGAGCCGTGGTTTATTAAGCACAAGTGCTTCAAATACGCTCCTATAACTCAATCTAACATATAAAAGGTACCTCGTCGGTGAAAATAATTACAGTTCGGACTTAGATTTTTTCCTACCGAGGGGCTACCGTGAAGAGTCGCCGACGACGACTTTAGAAATTATTTAAAAATCAACCGTAAGAGATAGAGCCGTGGTTTATTAAGCAAAAGGTCTTCAAATACACTCCCATAACAGAACATAACATTTAAAAGATACGTTGTTGGTGAAAATATTTTCAATTCGGACTTAGTCTCTGTACGGAGAAGCTACCGAGAACCGCTACCGACGAAGACTTTCTGATTAATTTAAAAATCATTACAGTTCGGACTTAGATTTTTTCCTACCGAGTGGCTACCGTGAAGAGTCGCCGACGACGACTTTAGAAATTATTTAAAAATCAACCGTAAGAGATAGAGCCGTGGTTTATTAAGCAAAAGTGCGTCAAATACGCTCCCATAACTGAACATAACATTTAAAAGATGCGTCGTCGGTGAAAATATTTTCAATTCGGACTTAGTCTCTGTACGGAGAGGCTACCGAGAAGCGCTACCGACGAAGACTTTCTGATTAATTTAAAAATCAACCGTAAGAGATAGAGCCGTGGTTTATTAAGCAAAAGTGCTTCAAATACGCTCCTATAACTCAATCTAACATATAAAAGGTACCTCGTCGGTGCAAATAATTACAGTTCGGACTTAGATTTTTTCCTACCGAGTGGCTACCACGAAGAGTCGCCGACGACGACTTTAGAAATTATTTAAAAATCAACCGTAAGAGATAGAGCCGTGGTTTATTAAGCAAAAGGTCTTCAAATACACTCCCATAACAGAATATAACATTTAAAAGATACGTTGTTGGTGAAAATATTTTCAATTCGGACTTAGTCTCTGTACGGAGAAGCTACCGAGAACCGCTACCGACGAAGACTTTCTGATTAATTTAAAAATCAACCGTAAGAGATAGAGCCGTGGTTTATTAAGCAAAAGTGCGTCAAATACGCTCCCATAACTGAACATAACATATAAAAGATACGTCGTCGGTGAAAATAATTACAATTCGGACTTAGTCTCTGTAGGGAGCGGCTACCGAGAACCGCTACCGACGAAGACTTTCTGATTAATTTAAAAATCAACCGTAAGAGATAGAGCCGTGGTTTATTAAGCAAAAGTGCTTCAAATACACTCCCATAACAGAACATAGCATTTAAAAGATACGTTGTCGGTGAAAATATTTTCAATTCGGACTTAGTCTCTGTACGGAGAGGCTACCGAGAAGCGCTACCGACGAAGACTTTCTGATTAATTTAAAAATCAACCGTAAGAGATAGAGCCGTGGTTTATTAAGCAAAAGGTCTTCAAATACACTCCCATAACAGAATATAACATTTAAAAGATACGTTGTTGGTGAAAATATTTTCAATTCGGACTTAGTCTCTGTACGGAGAAGCTACCGAGAACCGCTACCGACGAAGACTTTCTGATTAATTTAAAAATCAACCGTAAGAGATAGAGCCGTGGTTTATTAAGCAAAAGTGCGTCAAATACGCTCCCATAACTGAACATAACATATAAAAGATACGTCGTCGGTGAAAATAATTACAATTCGGACTTAGTCTCTGTAGGGAGCGGCTACCGAGAACCGCTACCGACGAAGACTTTCTGATTAATTTAAAAATCAACCGTAAGAGATAGAGCCGTGGTTTATTAAGCAAAAGTGCGTCAAATACGCTCCCATAACTGAACATAACATATAAAAGATACGTCGTCGGTGAAAATAATTACAATTCGGACTTAGTCTCTGTAGGGAGAGGCTACCGAGAAGCGCTACCGACGAAGACTTTCTGATTAATTTAAAAATCAACCGTAAGAGATAGAGCCGTGGTTTATTAAGCACAAGTGCTTCAAATACACTCCCATAACAGAATATAACATTTAAAAGATACGTTGTTGGTGAAAATATTTTCAATTCGGACTTAGTCTCTGTACGGAGAAGCTACCGAGAACCGCTACCGACGAAGACTTTCTGATTAATTTAAAAATCAACCGTAAGAGATAGAGCCGTGGTTTATTAAGCAAAAGTGCGTCAAATACGCTCCCATAACTGAACATAACATATAAAAGATACGTCGTCGGTGAAAATAATTACAATTCGGACTTAGTCTCTGTAGGGAGCGGCTACCGAGAACCGCTACCGACGAAGACATTCTGATTAATTTAAAAATCAACCGTAAGAGATAGAGCCGTGGTTTATTAAGCAAAAGTGCGTCAAATACGCTCCCATAACTGAACATAACATATAAAAGATACGTCGTCGGTGAAAATAATTACAATTCGGACTTAGTCTCTGTAGGGAGAGGCTACCGAGAAGCGCTACCGACGAAGACTTTCTGATTAATTTAAAAATCAACCGTAAGAGATAGAGCCGTGGTTTATTAAGCACAAGTGCTTCAAATACGCTCCTATAACTCATTCTAACATATAAAAGGTACCTCGTCGGTGAAAATAATTACAGTTCGGACTTAGATTTTTTCCTACCGAGTGGCTACCACGAAGAGTCGCCGACGACGACTTTAGAAATTATTTAAAAATCAACGGTAAGAGATAGAGCCGTGGTTTATTAAGCAAAAGGTCTTCAAATACACTCCCATAACAGAATATAACATTTAAAAGGTACCTCGTCGGTGAAAATAATTTCAGTTCGGACTTAGTCTCTGTAGGGAGAGGCTACCGAGAAGCGCTACCGACGAAGACTTTCTGATTAATTTAAAAATCAACCGTAAGAGATAGAGCCGTGGTTTATTAAGCACAAGTGCTTCAAATACGCTCCTATAACTCAATCTAACATATAAAAGGTACCTCGTCGGTGAAAATAATTACAGTTCGGACTTAGATTTTTTCCTACCGAGGGGCTACCGTGAAGAGTCGCCGACGACGACTTTAGAAATTATTTAAAAATCAACCGTAAGAGATAGAGCCGTGGTTTATTAAGCAAAAGGTCTTCAAATACACTCCCATAACAGAACATAACATTTAAAAGATACGTTGTTGGTGAAAATATTTTCAATTCGGACTTAGTCTCTGTACGGAGAAGCTACCGAGAACCGCTACCGACGAAGACTTTCTGATTAATTTAAAAATCATTACAGTTCGGACTTAGATTTTTTCCTACCGAGTGGCTACCGTGAAGAGTCGCCGACGACGACTTTAGAAATTATTTAAAAATCAACCTTAAGAGATAGAGCCGTGGTTTATTAAGCAAAAGTGCGTCAAATACGCTCCCATAACTGAACATAACATTTAAAAGATGCGTCGTCGGTGAAAATATTTTCAATTCGGACTTAGTCTCTGTACGGAGAGGCTACCGAGAAGCGCTACCGACGAAGACTTTCTGATTAATTTAAAAATCAACCGTAAGAGATAGAGCCGTGGTTTATTAAGCAAAAGTGCTTCAAATACGCTCCTATAACTCAATCTAACATATAAAAGGTACCTCGTCGGTGCAAATAATTACAGTTCGGACTTAGATTTTTTCCTACCGAGTGGCTACCACGAAGAGTCGCCGACGACGACTTTAGAAATTATTTAAAAATCAACCGTAAGAGATAGAGCCGTGGTTTATTAAGCAAAAGGTCTTCAAATACACTCCCATAACAGAATATAACATTTAAAAGATACGTTGTTGGTGAAAATATTTTCAATTCGGACTTAGTCTCTGTACGGAGAAGCTACCGAGAACCGCTACCGACGAAGACTTTCTGATTAATTTAAAAATCAACCGTAAGAGATGGAGCCGTGGTTTATTAAGCAAAAGTGCGTCAAATACGCTCCCATAACTGAACATAACATATAAAAGATACGTCGTCGGTGAAAATAATTACAATTCGGACTTAGTCTCTGTAGGGAGCGGCTACCGAGAACCGCTACCGACGAAGACTTTCTGATTAATTTAAAAATCAACCGTAAGAGATAGAGCCGTGGTTTATTAAGCAAAAGTGCTTCAAATACACTCCCATAACAGAACATAGCATTTAAAAGATACGTTGTCGGTGAAAATATTTTCAATTCGGACTTAGTCTCTGTACGGAGAGGCTACCGAGAAGCGCTACCGACGAAGACTTTCTGATTAATTTAAAAATCAACCGTAAGAGATAGAGCCGTGGTTTATTAAGCAAAAGTGCGTCAAATACGCTCCCATAACTGAACATAACATATAAAAGATACGTCGTCGGTGAAAATAATTACAATTCGGACTTAGTCTCTGTAGGGAGAGGCTACCGAGAAGCGCTACCGACGAAGACTTTCTGATTAATTTAAAAATCAACCGTAAGAGATAGAGCCGTGGTTTATTAAGCACAAGTGCTTCAAATACGCTCCTATAACTCAATCTAACATATAAAAGGTACCTCGTCGGTGAAAATAATTACAGTTCGGACTTAGATTTTTTCCTACCGAGTGGCTACCGTGAAGAGTCGCCGACGACGACTTTAGAAATTATTTAAAAATCAACCGTAAGAGATAGAGCCGTGGTTTATTAAGCAAAAGGTCTTCAAATACACTCCCATAACAGAACATAACATTTAAAAGATACGTTGTTGGTGAAAATATTTTCAATTCGGACTTAGTCTCTGTACGGAGAAGCTACCGAGAACCGCTACCGACGAAGACTTTCTGATTAATTTAAAAATCATTACAGTTCGGACTTAGATTTTTTCCTACCGAGTGGCTACCGTGAAGAGTCGCCGACGACGACTTTAGAAATTATTTAAAAATCAACCGTAAGAGATAGAGCCGTGGTTTATTAAGCAAAAGTGCGTCAAATACGCTCCCATAACTGAACATAACATTTAAAAGATGCGTCGTCTGTTAAAATATTTTCAATTCGGACTTAGTCTCTGTACGGAGAGGCTACCGAGAAGCGCTACCGACGAAGACTTTCTGATTAATTTAAAAATCAACCGTAAGAGATAGAGCCGTGGTTTATTAAGCAAAAGTGCTTCAAATACGCTCCTATAACTCAATCTCACATATAAAAGGTACCTCGTCGGTGAAAATAATTACAGTTCGGACTTAGATTTTTTCCTACCGAGTGGCTACCGTGAAGAGTCGCCGACGACGATTTTGGAAATTATTTAAAAATCAACCGTAAGAGATAGAGCCGTGGTTTATTAAGCAAAAGTGCGTCAAATACGCTCCCATAACCGATCATAACATTTAAAAGATACGTCGTCGGTGAAAATATTTTCAATTCGGACTTAGTCTCTGTACGGAGAGGCTACCGAGAAGCGCTACCAACGAAGACTTTCTGATTAATTTAAAAATCAACCGTAAGAGATAGAGCCGTGGTTTATTAAGCAAAAGTGCTTCAAATACGCTCCTATAACTCAATCTAACATTTAAAAGGTACCTCGTCGGTGAAAATAATTTCAGTTCGGACTTAGATTTTTTCCTACCGAGTGGCTACCACGAAGAGTCGCCGACGACGACTTTAGAAATTATTTAAAAATCAACCGTAAGAGATAGAGCCGTGGTTTATTAAGCAAAAGTGCGTCAAATACACTCCCATAACAGAATATAACATTTAAAAGATACGTTGTTGGTGAAAATATTTTCAATTCGGACTTAGTCTCTGTACGGAGAAGCTACCGAGAACCGCTACCGACGAAGACTTTCTGATTAATTTAAAAATCAACCGTAAGAGATAGAGCCGTGGTTTATTAAGCAAAAGTGCGTCAAATACGCTCCCATAACTGAACATAACATATAAAAGATACGTCGTCGGTGAAAATAATTACAATTCGGACTTAGTCTCTGTAGGGAGCGGCTACCGAGAACCGCTACCGACGAAGACTTTCTGATTAATTTAAAAATCAACCGTAAGAGATAGAGCCGTGGTTTATTAAGCAAAAGTGCTTCAAATACACTCCCATAACAGAACATAGCATTTAAAAGATACGTTGTCGGTGAAAATATTTTCAATTCGGACTTAGTCTCTGTACGGAGAGGCTACCGAGAAGCGCTACCGACGAAGACTTTCTGATTAATTTAAAAATCAACCGTAAGAGATAGAGCCGTGGTTTATTAAGAAAAAGTGCGTCAAATACGCTCCCATAACTGCTCATAACATTTAAAAGATACGTCGTCGGTGAAAATATTTACAATTCGGACTTAGTCTCTGTAGGGAGAGGCTACCGAGAAGCGCTACCGACGAAGACTTTCTGATTAATTTAAAAATCAACCGTAAGAGATAGAGCCGTGGTTTATTAAGCACAAGTGCTTCAAATACGCTCCTATAACTCAATCTAACATATAAAAGGTACCTCGTCGGTGAAAATAATTACAGTTCGGACTTAGATTTTTTCCTACCGAGTGGCTACCACGAAGAGTCGCCGACGACGACTTTAGAAATTATTTAAAAATCAACCGTAAGAGATAGAGCCGTGGTTTATTAAGCAAAAGTGCTTCAAATACACTCCCATAACAGAACATAGCATTTAAAAGATACGTTGTCGGTGAAAATATTTTCAATTCGGACTTAGTCTCTGTACGGAGAGGCTACCGAGAAGCGCTACCGACGAAGACTTTCTGATTAATTTAAAAATCAACCGTAAGAGATAGAGCCGTGGTTTATTAAGAAAAAGTGCGTCAAATACGCTCCCATAACTGCTCATAACATTTAAAAGATACGTCGTCGGTGAAAATATTTACAATTCGGACTTAGTCTCTGTAGGGAGAGGCTACCGAGAAGCGCTACCGACGAAGACTTTCTGATTAATTTAAAAATCAACCGTAAGAGATAGAGCCGTGGTTTATTAAGCACAAGTGCTTCAAATACGCTCCTATAACTCAATCTAACATATAAAAGGTACCTCGTCGGTGAAAATAATTACAGTTCGGACTTAGATTTTTTCCTACCGAGTGGCTACCACGAAGAGTCGCCGACGACGACTTTAGAAATTATTTAAAAATCAACCGTAAGAGATAGAGCCGTGGTTTATTAAGCAAAAGGTCTTCAAATACACTCCCATAACAGAATATAACATTTAAAAGATACGTTGTTGGTGAAAATATTTTCAATTCGGACTTAGTCTCTGTACGGAGAAGCTACCGAGAACCGCTACCGACGAAGACTTTCTGATTAATTTAAAAATCAACCGTAAGAGATAGAGCCGTGGTTTATTAAGCAAAAGTGCGTCAAATACGCTCCCATAACTGAACATAACATATAAAAGATACGTCGTCGGTGAAAATAATTACAATTCGGACTTAGTCTCTGTAGGGAGAGGCTACCGAGAAGCGCTACCGACGAAGACTTTCTGATTAATTTAAAAATCAACCGTAAGAGATAGAGCCGTGGTTTATTAAGCACAAGTGCTTCAAATACGCTCCTATAACTCAATCTAACATATAAAAGGTACCTCGTCGGTGAAAATAATTACAGTTCGGACTTAGATTTTTTCCTACCGAGGGGCTACCGTGAAGAGTCGCCGACGACGACTTTAGAAATTATTTAAAAATCAACCGTAAGAGATAGAGCCGTGGTTTATTAAGCAAAAGGTCTTCAAATACACTCCCATAACAGAACATAACATTTAAAAGATACGTTGTTGGTGAAAATATTTTCAATTCGGACTTAGTCTCTGTACGGAGAAGCTACCGAGAACCGCTACCGACGAAGACTTTCTGATTAATTTAAAAATCATTACAGTTCGGACTTAGATTTTTTCCTACCGAGTGGCTACCGTGAAGAGTCGCCGACGACGACTTTAGAAATTATTTAAAAATCAACCGTAAGAGATAGAGCCGTGGTTTATTAAGCAAAAGTGCGTCAAATACGCTCCCATAACTGAACATATCATTTAAAAGATGCGTCGTCGGTGAAAATATTTTCAATTCGGACTTAGTCTCTGTACGGAGAGGCTACCGAGAAGCGCTACCGACGAAGACTTTCTGATTAATTTAAAAATCAACCGTAAGAGATAGAGCCGTGGTTTATTAAGCAAAAGTGCTTCAAATACGCTCCTATAACTCAATCTAACATATAAAAGGTACCTCGTCGGTGAAAATAATTTCAATTCGGACTTAGTCTCTGTACGGAGAGCCTACCGTGAAGAGTCGCCGACGACGATTTTAGAAATTATTTAAAAATCAACCGTAAGAGATAGAGCCGTGGTTTATTAAGAAAAAGTGCGTCAAATACGCTCCCATAACCGATCATAACATTTAAAAGATACGTCGTCGGTGAAAATATTTTCAATTCGGACTTAGTCTCTGTACGGAGAGGCTACCGAGAAGCGCTACCAACGAAGACTTTCTGATTAATTTAAAAATCAACCGTAAGAGATAGAGCCGTGGTTTATTAAGCAAAAGTGCTTCAAATACGCTCCTATAACTCAATCTAACATTTAAAAGGTACCTCGTCGGTGAAAATAATTTCAGTTCGGACTTAGATTTTTTCCTACCGAGTGGCTACCGTGAAGAGTCGCCGACGACGACTTTAGAAATTATTAAAAAATCAACCGTAAGAGATAGAGCCGTGGTTTATTAAGAAAAAGTGCGTCAAATACGCTCCCATAACTGATCATAACATTTAAAAGATACGTCGTCGGTGAAAATATTTTCAATTCGGACTTAGTCTCTGTAGGGAGAGGCTACCGAGAACCGTTACCGACGAAGACTTTCTGATTAATTTAAAAATCAAACGTAAGAGATAGAGCCGTGGTTTATTAAGCAAAAGTTCTTCAAATACGCTCCTATAACTCAATCTAACATTTAAAAGGTACCTCGTCGGTGAAAATAATTTCAGTTCGGACTTAGATTTTTTCCTACCGAGTGGCTACCGTGAAGAGTCGCCGACGACGACTTTAGAAAGTATTTTAAAATCAACCGTAAGAGATAGAGCCGTGGTTTATTAAGCAAAAGTGCGTCAAATACGCTCCCATAACTGAACATAACATTTAAAAGATACGTCGTCGGTGAAAATATTTTCAATTCGGACTTAGTCTCTGTAGGGAGAGGCTACCGAGAACCGCTACCGACGAAGACTTTCTGATTAATTTAAAAATCAACCGTAAGAGATAGAGCCGTGGTTTATTAAGCAAAAGTGCTTCAAATACGCTCCTATAACTCAATCTAACATTTAAAAGGTACCTCGTCGGTGAAAATAATTACAGTTCGGACTTAGATTTTTTCCTACCGAGTGGCCACCGTGAAGAGCCGCCGACGACGACTTTAGAAATTATTTAAAAATCAACCGTAAGAGATAGAGCCGTGGCTTATTAAGAAAAAGTGCGTCAAATACGCTCCCATAACTGATCATAACATTTAAAAGATACGTCGTCTGTGAAAATATTTTCAATTCGGACTTAGTCTCTGTACGGAGAGGCTACCGAGAAGCGCTACCGACGAAGACTTTCTGATTAATTTAAAAATCAACCGTAAGAGATAGAGCCGTGGTTTATTAAGCAAAAGTGCTTCAAATACGCTCCTATAACTCAATCTCACATATAAAAGGTACCTCGTCGGTGAAAATAATTACAGTTCGGACTTAGATTTTTTCCTACCGAGTGGCTACCGTGAAGAGTCGCCGACGACGACTTTAGAAATTATTTAAAAATCAACCGTAAGAGATAGAGCCGTGGTTTATTAAGCAAAAGTGCGTCAAATACGCTCCCATAACTGAACATAACATTTAAAAGATACGTCGTCTGTGAAAATATTTTCAATTCGGACTTAGTCTCTGTACGGAGAGGCTACCGAGAAGCGCTACCGACGAAGAATTTCTGATTAATTTAAAAATCAACCGTAAGAGATAGAGCCGTGGTTTATTAAGCAAAAGTGCTTCAAATACGCTCCTATAACTCAATCTCACATATAAAAGGTACCTCGTCGGTGAAAATAATTACAGTTCGGACTTAGATTTTTTCCTACCGAGTGGCTACCGTGAAGAGTCGCCGACGACGACTTTAGAAATTATTTAAAAATCAACCGTAAGAGATAGAGCCGTGGTTTATTAAGAAAAAGTGCGTCAAATACGCTCCCATAACCGATCATAACATTTAAAAGATACGTCGTCGGTGAAAATATTTTCAATTCGGACTTAGTCTCTGTACGGAGAGGCTACCGAGAAGCGCTACCAACGAAGACTTTCTGATTAATTTAAAAATCAACCGTAAGAGATAGAGCCGTGGTTTATTAAGCAAAAGTGCTTCAAATACGCTCCTATAACTCAATCTAACATTTAAAAGGTACCTCGTCGGTGAAAATAATTTCAGTTCGGACTTAGATTTTTTCCTACCGAGTGGCTACCACGAAGAGTCGCCGACGACGACTTTAGAAATTACTTAAAAATCAACCGTAAGAGATAGAGCCGTGGTTTATTAAGCAAAAGTGCGTCAAATACGCTCCCATAACTGAACATAACATTTAAAAGATACGTCGTCGGTGAAAATATTTTCAATTCGGACTTAGTCTCTGTAGGGAGAGGCTACCGAAAACCGCTACCGACGAAGACTTTCTGATTAATTTAAAAATCAACCGTAAGAGATAGAGCCGTGGTTTATTAAGCAAAAGTGCTTCAAATACGCTCCTATAACTCAATCTAACATTTAAAAGGTACCTCGTCGGTGAAAATAATTTCAGTTCGGACTTAGATTTTTTCCTACCGCGTGGCTACCGTGTAGAGTCGCCGACGACGGCTTTAGAAAGTATTTTAAAATCAACCGTAAGAGATAGAGCCGTGGTTTATTAAGCAAAAGTGCGTCAAATACGCTCCCATAACTGAACATAACATTTAAAAGATACGTCGTCTGTGAAAATATTTTCAATTCGGACTTAGTCTCTGTACGGAGAGGCTACCGAGAAGCGCTACCGACGAAGAATTTCTGATTAATTTAAAAATCAACCGTAAGAGATAGAGCCGTGGTTTATTAAGCAAAAGTGCTTCAAATACGCTCCTATAACTCAATCTCACATATAAAAGGTACCTCGTCGGTGAAAATAATTACAGTTCGGACTTAGATTTTTTCCTACCGAGTGGCTACCGTGAAGAGTCGCCGACGACGACTTTAGAAATTATTTAAAAATCAACCGTAAGAGATAGAGCCGTGGTTTATTAAGAAAAAGTGCGTCAAATACGCTCCCATAACCGATCATAACATTTAAAAGATACGTCGTCGGTGAAAATATTTTCAATTCGGACTTAGTCTCTGTACGGAGAGGCTACCGAGAAGCGCTACCAACGAAGACTTTCTGATTAATTTAAAAATCAACCGTAAGAGATAGAGCCGTGGTTTATTAAGCAAAAGTGCTTCAAATACGCTCCTATAACTCAATCTAACATTTAAAAGGTACCTCGTCGGTGAAAATAATTTCAGTTCGGACTTAGATTTTTTCCTACCGAGTGGCTACCACGAAGAGTCGCCGACGACGACTTTAGAAATTATTTAAAAATCAACCGTAAGAGATAGAGCCGTGGTTTATTAAGCAAAAGTGCGTCAAATACGCTCCCATAACTGAACATAACATTTAAAAGATACGTCGTCGGTGAAAATATTTTCAATTCGGACTTAGTCTCTGTAGGGAGAGGCTACCGAGAACCGCTACCGACGAAGACTTTCTGATTAATTTAAAAATCAACCGTAAGAGATAGAGCCGTGGTTTATTAAGCAAAAGTGCTTCAAATACACTCCCATAACAGAACATAGCATTTAAAAGATACGTTGTCGGTGAAAATATTTTCAATTCGGACTTAGTCTCTGTACGGAGAGGCTACCGAGAAGCGCTACCGACGAAGACTTTCTGATTAATTTAAAAATCAACCGTAAGAGATAGAGCCGTGGCTTTTTAAGAAAAAGTGCGTCAAATACGCTCCCATAACTCAATCTAACATATAAAAGGTACCTCGTCGGTGAAAATAATTACAGTTCGGACTTAGATTTTTTCCTACCGAGTGGCCACCGTGAAGAGCCGCCGACGACGACTTTCGAAATTATTTAAAAATCAACCGTAAGAGATAGAGCCGTGGCTTATTAAGAAAAAGTGCGTCAAATACGCTCCCATAACTGATCATAACATTTAAAAGATACGTCGTCTGTGAAAATATTTTCAATTCGGACTTAGTCTCTGTACGGAGAGGCTACCGAGAAGCGCTACCGACGAAGAATTTCTGATTAATTTAAAAATCAACCGTAAGAGATAGAGCCGTGGTTTATTAAGCAAAAGTGCTTCAAATACGCTCCTATAACTCAATCTAACATATAAAAGGTACCTCGTCGGTGAAAATAATTACATTTCGGACTTAGATTTTTTCCTACCGAGTGGCTACCGTGAAGAGTCGCCGACGACGGCTTTAGAAAGTATTTTAAAATCAACCGTAAGAGATAGAGCCGTGGTTTATTAAGCAAAAGTGCGTCAAATACGCTCCCATAACTGAACATAACATTTAAAAGATACGTCGTCGGTGAAAATATTTTCAATTCGGACTTAGTCTCTGTAGGGAGAGGCTACCGAGAACCGCTACCGACGAAGTCTTTCTGATTAATTTAAAAATCAACCGTAAGAGATAGAGCCGTGGTTTATTAAGCAAAAGTTCTTCAAATACGCTCCTATAACTCAATCTAACATTTAAAAGGTACCTCGTCGGTGAAAATAATTTCAGTTCGGACTTAGATTTTTTCCTACCGCGTGGCTACCGTGTAGAGTCGCCGACGACGGCTTTAGAAATTATTTAAAAATCAACCGTAAGAGATAGAGCCGTGGCTTATTAAGAAAAAGTGCGTCAAATACGCTCCCATAACTGATCATAACATTTAAAAGATACGTCGTCTGTGAAAATATTTTCAATTCGGACTTAGTCTCTGTACGGAGAGGCTACCGAGAAGCGCTACCGACGAAGAATTTCTGATTAATTTAAAAATCAACCGTAAGAGATAGAGCCGTGGTTTATTAAGCAAAAGTGCTTCAAATACGCTCCTATAACTCAATCTCACATATAAAAGGTACCTCGTCGGTGAAAATAATTACAGTTCGGACTTAGATTTTTTCCTACCGAGTGGCTACCGTGAAGAGTCGCCGACGACGACTTTAGAAATTATTTAAAAATCAACCGTAAGAGATAGAGCCGTGGTTTATTAAGAAAAAGTGCGTCAAATACGCTCCCATAACCGATCATAACATTTAAAAGATACGTCGTCGGTGAAAATATTTTCAATTCGGACTTAGTCTCTGTACGGAGAGGCTACCGAGAAGCGCTACCAACGAAGACTTTCTGATTAATTTAAAAATCAACCGTAAGAGATAGAGCCGTGGTTTATTAAGCAAAAGTGCTTCAAATACGCTCCTATAACTCAATCTAACATTTAAAAGGTACCTCGTCGGTGAAAATAATTTCAGTTCGGACTTAGATTTTTTCCTACCGAGTGGTTACCACGAAGAGTCGCCGACGACGACTTTAGAAATTATTTAAAAATCAACCGTAAGAGATAGAGCCGTGGTTTATTAAGCAAAAGTGCGTCAAATACGCTCCCATAACTGAACATAACATTTAAAAGATACGTCGTCGGTGAAAATATTTTCAATTCGGACTTAGTCTCTGTACGGAGAGGCTACCGAGAAGCGCTACCGACGAAGACTTTCTGATTAATTTAGAAATCAACCGTAAGAGATAGAGCCGTGGTTTATTAAGCAAAAGTGCTTCAAATACACTCCCATAACAGAACATAGCATTTAAAAGATACGTTGTCGGTGAAAATATTTTCAATTCGGACTTAGTCTCTGTAGGGAGAGGCTACCGAGAACCGTTACCGACGAAGACTTTCTGATTAATTTAAAAATCAACCGTAAGAGATAGAGCCGTGGTTTATTAAGCAAAAGTGCTTCAAATACGCTCCTATAACTCAATCTAACATTTAAAAGGTACCTCGTCGGTGAAAATAATTTCAGTTCGGACTTAGATTTTTCCTACCGAGTGGCTACCGTGAAGAGTCGCCGACGACGACTTTAGAAAGTATTTTAAACTCAACCGTAAGAGATAGAGCCGTGGTATATTAAGCAAAAGTGCGTCAAATACGCTCCCATAACTGATCATAACATTTAAAAGATACGTCGTCGGTGAAAATATTTTCAATTCGGACTTAGTCTCTGTAGGGAGAGGCTACCGAGAACCGCTACCGACGAAGACTTTCTGATTAATTTAAAAATCAACCGTAAGAGATAGAGCCGTGGTTTATTAAGCAAAAGTGCTTCAAATACGCTCCTATAACTCAATCTAACATTTAAAGGGTACCTCGTCGGTGAAAATAATTACAGTTCGGACTTAGATTTTTTCCTACCGAGTGGCTACCGTGAAGAGTCGCCGACGACGACTTTAGAAATTATTTAAAAATCAACCGTAAGAGATAGAGCCGTGGTTTATTAAGAAAAAGTGCGTCAAATACGCTCCCATAACTGATCATAACATTTAAAAGATACGTCGTCGGTGAAAATATTTTCAATTCGGACTTAGTCTCTGTACGGAGAGGCTACCGAGAAGCGCTACCGACGAAGACTTTCTGATTAATTTAAAAATCAACCGTAAGAGATAGAGCCGTGGTTTATTAAGCAAAAGTGCTTCAAATACGCTCCTATAACTCAATCTAACATATAAAAGGTACCTCGTCGGTGAAAATAATTACATTTCGGACTTAGATTTTTTCCTACCGAGTGGCTACCGTGAAGAGTCGCCGACGACGGCTTTAGAAAGTATTTTAAAATCAACCGTAAGAGATAGAGCCGTGGTTTATTAAGCAAAAGTGCGTCAAATACGCTCCCATAACTGAACATAACATTTAAAAGATACGTCGTCGGTGAAAATATTTTCAATTCGGACTTAGTCTCTGTAGGGAGAGGCTACCGAGAACCGCTACCGACGAAGTCTTTGTGATTAATTTAAAAATCAACCGTAAGAGATAGAGCCGTGGTTTATTAAGCAAAAGTTCTTCAAATACGCTCCTATAACTCAATCTAACATTTAAAAGGTACCTCGTCGGTGAAAATAATTTCAGTTCGGACTTAGATTTTTTCCTACCGCGTGGCTACCGTGTAGAGTCGCCGACGACGGCTTTAGAAATTATTTAAAAATCAACCGTAAGAGATAGAGCCGTGGTTTATTAAGCAAAAGTGCGTCAAATACGCTCCCATAACTGAACATAACATTTAAAAGATGCGTCGTCGGTGAAAATATTTTCAATTCGGACTTAGTCCCTGTACGGAGAGGCTACCGAGAAGCGCTACCGAGGAAGACTTTCTGATTAATTTAAAAATCAACCGTAAGAGATAGAGCCGTGGTTTATTAAGCAAAAGTGCTTCAAATACGCTCCTATAACTCAATCTAACATTTAAAAGGTACCTCGTCGGTGAAAATAATTTCAGTTCGGACTTAGATTTTTTCCTACCGCGTGGCTACCGTGTAGAGTCGCCGACGACGGCTTTAGAAAGTATTTTAAAATCAACCGTAAGAGATAGAGCCGTGGTTTATTAAGCAAAAGTGCGTCAAATACGCTCCCATAACTGAACATAACATTTAAAAGATACGTCGTCGGTGAAAATATTTTCAATTCGGACTTAGTCTCTGTAGGGAGAGGCTACCGAGAACCGCTACCGACGAAGTCTTTCTGATTAATTTAAAAATCAACCGTAAGAGATAGAGCCGTGGTTTATTAAGCAAAAGTTCTTCAAATACGCTCCTATAACTCAATCTAACATTTAAAAGGTACCTCGTCGGTGAAAATAATTTCAGTTCGGACTTAGATTTTTTCCTACCGCGTGGCTACCGTGTAGAGTCGCCGACGACGGCTTTAGAAATTATTTAAAAATCAACCGTAAGAGATAGAGCCGTGGTTTATTAAGCAAAAGTGCGTCAAATACGCTCCCATAACTGAACATAACATTTAAAAGATGCGTCGTCGGTGAAAATATTTTCAATTCGGACTTAGTCCCTGTACGGAGAGGCTACCGAGAAGCGCTACCGAGGAAGACTTTCTGATTAATTTAAAAATCAACCGTAAGAGATAGAGCCGTGGTTTATTAAGCAAAAGTGCTTCAAATACGCTCCTATAACTCAATCTAACATTTAAAAGGTACCTCGTCGGTGAAAATAATTTCAGTTCGGACTTAGATTTTTTCCTACCGCGTGGCTACCGTGTAGAGTCGCCGACGACGGCTTTAGAAATTATTTAAAAAGCAACCGTAAGAGATAGAGCCGTGGTTTATTAAGCAAAAGTGCGTCAAATACGCTCCCATAACTGAACATAACATTTAAAAGATACGTCGTCGGTGAAAATATTTTCAATTCGGACTTAGTCTCTGTAGGGAGAGGCTACCGAGAACCGCTACCGACGAAGACTTTCTGATTAATTTAAAAATCAACCGAAAGAGATAGAGCCGTGGTTTATTAAGCAAAAGTGCTTCAAATACGCTCCTATAACTCAATCTAACATTTAAAAGGTACCTCATCGGTGAAAATAATTACATTTCGGACTTAGATTTTTTCCTACAGAGTGGCTACCGTGAAGAGTCGCCGACGTCGACTTTAGAAATTATTTAAAAATCAACCGTAAGAGATAGAGCCGTGGTTTATTAAGCAAAAGTGCGTCAAATACGCTCCCATAACTGATCATAACATTTAAAAGATACGTCGTCGCTGAAAATATTTTCAATTCGGACTTAGTCTCTGTAGGGAGAGGCTACCGAGAACCGCTACCGACGAAGACTTTCTGATTAATTTAAAAATCAACCGTAAGAGATAGAGCCGTGGTTTATTAAGCAAAGTGCTTCAAATACGCTCCTATAACTCAATCTAACATTTAAAAGGTACCTCGTCGGTGAAAATAATTTCAGTTCGGACTTAGATTTTTTCCTACCGCGTGGCTACCGTGTAGAGTCGCCGACGACGGCTTTAGAAAGTATTTTAAAATCAACCGTAAGAGATAGAGCCGTGGTTTATTAAGCAAAAGTGCGTCAAATACGCTCCCATAACTGAACATAACATTTAAAAGATACGTCGTCGGTGAAAATATTTTCAATTCGGACTTAGTCTCTGTAGGGAGAGGCTACCGAGAACCGCTACCGACGAAGTCTTTCTGATTAATTTAAAAATCAACCGTAAGAGATAGAGCCGTGGTTTATTAAGCAAAAGTTCTTCAAATACGCTCCTATAACTCAATCTAACATTTAAAAGGTACCTCGTCGGTGAAAATAATTTCAGTTCGGACTTAGATTTTTTCCTACCGCGTGGCTACCGTGTAGAGTCGCCGACGACGGCTTTAGAAATTATTTAAAAATCAACCGTAAGAGATAGAGCCGTGGTTTATTAAGCAAAAGTGCGTCAAATACGCTCCCATAACTGAACATAACATTTAAAAGATGCGTCGTCGGTGAAAATATTTTCAATTCGGACTTAGTCCCTGTACGGAGAGGCTACCGAGAAGCGCTACCGAGGAAGACTTTCTGATTAATTTAAAAATCAACCGTAAGAGATAGAGCCGTGGTTTATTAAGCAAAAGTGCTTCAAATACGCTCCTATAACTCAATCTAACATTTAAAAGGTACCTCGTCGGTGAAAATAATTTCAGTTCGGACTTAGATTTTTTCCTACCGCGTGGCTACCGTGTAGAGTCGCCGACGACGGCTTTAGAAATTATTTAAAAAGCAACCGTAAGAGATAGAGCCGTGGTTTATTAAGCAAAAGTGCGTCAAATACGCTCCCATAACTGAACATAACATTTAAAAGATACGTCGTCGGTGAAAATATTTTCAATTCGGACTTAGTCTCTGTAGGGAGAGGCTACCGAGAACCGCTACCGACGAAGACTTTCTGATTAATTTAAAAATCAACCGAAAGAGATAGAGCCGTGGTTTATTAAGCAAAAGTGCTTCAAATACGCTCCTATAACTCAATCTAACATTTAAAAGGTACCTCATCGGTGAAAATAATTACATTTCGGACTTAGATTTTTTCCTACAGAGTGGCTACCGTGTAGAGTCGCCGACGACGGCTTTAGAAATTATTTAAAAAGCAACCGTAAGAGATAGAGCCGTGGTTTATTAAGCAAAAGTGCGTCAAATACGCTCCCATAACTGAACATAACATTTAAAAGATACGTCGTCGGTGAAAATATTTTCAATTCGGACTTAGTCTCTGTAGGGAGAGGCTACCGAGAACCGCTACCGACGAAGACTTTCTGATTAATTTAAAATTCAACCGAAAGAGATAGAGCCGTGGTTTATTAAGCAAAAGTGCTTCAAATACGCTCCTATAACTCAATCTAACATTTAAAAGGTACCTCATCGGTGAAAATAATTACATTTCGGACTTAGATTTTTTCCTACAGAGTGGCTACCGTGAAGAGTCGCCGACGACGACTTTAGAAATTATTTAAAAATCAACCGTAAGAGATAGAGCCGTGGTTTATTAAGCAAAAGTGCGTCAAATACGCTCCCATAACTGATCATAACATTTAAAAGATACGTCGTCGCTGAAAATATTTTCAATTCGGACTTAGTCTCTGTAGGGAGAGGCTACCGAGAACCGCTACCGACGAAGACTTTCTGATTAATTTAAAAATCAACCGTAAGAGATAGAGCCGTGGTTTATTAAGCAAAGTGCTTCAAATACGCTCCTATAACTCAATCTAATATATAAAAGGTACCTCGTCGGTGAAAATAATTTCATTTCGGACTTAGATTTTTTCCTACCGCGTGGCTACCGTGTAGAGTCGCCGACGACGGCTTTAGAAAGTATTTTAAAATCAACCGTAAGAGATAGAGCCGTGGTTTATTAAGCAAAAGTGCGTCAAATACGCTCCCATAACTGAACATAACATTTAAAAGATACGTCGTCGGTGAAAATATTTTCAATTCGGACTTAGTCTCTGTAGGGAGAGGCTACCGAGAACCGCTACCGACGAAGACTTTCTGATTAATTTAAAAATCAACCGTAAGAGATAGAGCCGTGGTTTATTAAGCAAAAGTGCTTCAAATACGCTCCTATAACTCAATCTAACATTTAAAAGGTACCTCGTCGGTGAAAATAATTTCAGTTCGGACTTAGATTTTTTCCTACCGCGTGGCTACCGTGTAGAGTCGCCGACGACGGCTTTAGAAAGTATTTTAAAATCAACCGTAAGAGATAGAGCCGTGGTTTATTAAGCAAAAGTGCGTCAAATACGCTCCCATAACTGAACATAACATTTAAAAGATACGTCGTCGGTGAAAATATTTTCAATTCGGACTTAGTCTCTGTAGGGAGAGGCTACCGAGAACCGCTACCGACGAAGTCTTTCTGATTAATTTAAAAATCAACCGTAAGAGATAGAGCCGTGGTTTATTAAGCAAAAGTTCTTCAAATACGCTCCTATAACTCAATCTAACATTTAAAAGGTACCTCGTCGGTGAAAATAATTTCAGTTCGGACTTAGATTTTTTCCTACCGCGTGGCTACCGTGTAGAGTCGCCGACGACGGCTTTAGAAATTATTTAAAAATCAACCGTAAGAGATAGAGCCGTGGTTTATTAAGCAAAAGTGCGTCAAATACGCTCCCATAACTGAACATAACATTTAAAAGATGCGTCGTCGGTGAAAATATTTTCAATTCGGACTTAGTCCCTGTACGGAGAGGCTACCGAGAAGCGCTACCGAGGAAGACTTTCTGATTAATTTAAAAATCAACCGTAAGAGATAGAGCCGTGGTTTATTAAGCAAAAGTGCTTCAAATACGCTCCTATAACTCAATCTAACATTTAAAAGGTACCTCGTCGGTGAAAATAATTTCAGTTCGGACTTAGATTTTTTCCTACCGCGTGGCTACCGTGTAGAGTCGCCGACGACGGCTTTAGAAATTATTTAAAAAGCAACCGTAAGAGATAGAGCCGTGGTTTATTAAGCAAAAGTGCGTCAAATACGCTCCCATAACTGAACATAACATTTAAAAGATACGTCGTCGGTGAAAATATTTTCAATTCGGACTTAGTCTCTGTAGGGAGAGGCTACCGAGAACCGCTACCGACGAAGACTTTCTGATTAATTTAAAAATCAACCGAAAGAGATAGAGCCGTGGTTTATTAAGCAAAAGTGCTTCAAATACGCTCCTATAACTCAATCTAACATTTAAAAGGTACCTCATCGGTGAAAATAATTACATTTCGGACTTAGATTTTTTCCTACAGAGTGGCTACCGTGAAGAGTCGCCGACGACGACTTTAGAAATTATTTAAAAATCAACCGTAAGAGATAGAGCCGTGGTTTATTAAGCAAAAGTGCGTCAAATACGCTCCCATAACTGATCATAACATTTAAAAGATACGTCGTCGCTGAAAATATTTTCAATTCGGACTTAGTCTCTGTAGGGAGAGGCTACCGAGAACCGCTACCGACGAAGACTTTCTGATTAATTTAAAAATCAACCGTAAGAGATAGAGCCGTGGTTTATTAAGCAAAGTGCTTCAAATACGCTCCTATAACTCAATCTAATATATAAAAGGTACCTCGTCGGTGAAAATAATTTCAGTTCGGACTTAGATTTTTTCCTACCGCGTGGCTACCGTGTAGAGTCGCCGACGACGGCTTTAGAAAGTATTTTAAAATCAACCGTAAGAGATAGAGCCGTGGTTTATTAAGCAAAAGTGCGTCAAATACGCTCCCATAACTGAACATAACATTTAAAAGATACGTCGTCGGTGAAAATATTTTCAATTCGGACTTAGTCTCTGTAGGGAGAGGCTACCGAGAACCGCTACCGACGAAGACTTTCTGATTAATTTAAAAATCAACCGTAAGAGATAGAGCCGTGGTTTATTAAGCAAAAGTGCTTCAAATACGCTCCTATAACTCAATCTAACATTTAAAAGGTACCTCGTCGGTGAAAATAATTTCAGTTCGGACTTGGATTTTTTCCTACCGCGTGGCTACCGTGTAGAGTCGCCGACGACGGCTTTAGAAATTATTTAAAAATCAACCGTAAGAGATAGAGCCGTGGTTTATTAAGCAAAAGTGCGTCAAATACGCTCCCATAACTGATCATAACATTTAAAAGATACGTCGTCGCTGAAAATATTTTCAATTCGGACTTAGTCTCTGTAGGGAGAGGCTACCGAGAACCGCTACCGACGAAGACTTTCTGATTAATTTAAAAATCAACCGTAAGAGATAGAGCCGTGGTTTATTAAGCAAAGTGCTTCAAATACGCTCCTATAACTCAATCTAATATATAAAAGGTACCTCGTCGGTGAAAATGATTTCAGTTCGGACTTAGATTTTTTCCTACCGCGTGGCTACCGTGTAGAGTCGCCGACGACGGCTTTAGAAAGTATTTTAAAATCAACCGTAAGAGATAGAGCTGTGGTTTATTAAGAAAAAGTGCGTCAAATACGCTCCCATAACTGAACATAACATTTAAAAGATACGTCGTCGGTGAAAATATTTTCAATTCGGACTTAGTCTCTGTACGTAGAGGCTACCGAGAAGCGCTACCGACGAAGACTTTCTGATTAATTTAAAAATCAACCGTAAGAGATAGAGCCGTGGTTTATTAAGCAAAAGTGCTTCAAATACGCTCCTATAACTCAATCTAACATTTAAAAGGTACCTCGTCGGTGAAAATAATTTCAGTTCGGACTTAGATTTTTTCCTACCGAGTGGCTACCGTGAAGAGTCGCCGACGACAACTTTAGAAATTATTTAAAAATTAACCGTAAGAGATAGAGCCATGGTTTATTAAGCAAAAGTGCGTCAAATACGCTCCCATAACTGAACATAACATTTAAAAGATACGTCGTCGGTGAAAATATTTTCAATTCGGACTTAGTCTCTGTAGGGAGAGGCTACCGAGAACCGCTACCGACGAAGACATTCTGATTAATTTAAAAATCAACCGTAAGAGATAGAGCCGTGGTTTATTAAGAAAAAGTGCGTCAAATACGCTCCCATAACTGATCATAACATTTAAAAGATACGTCGTCGGTGAAAATATTTTCAATTCGGACTTAGTCTCTGTACGTAGAGGCTACCGAGAAGCGCTACCGACGAAGACTTTCTGATTAATTTAAAAATCAACCGTAAGAGATAGAGCCGTGGTTTATTAAGCAAAAGTGCTTCAAATACGCTCCTATAACTCAATCTAATATATAAAAGGTACCTCGTCGGTGAAAATAATTACAGTTCGGACTTAGATTTTTTCCTACCGAGTGGCTACCGTGAAGATTCGCCGACGACGACTTTAGAAATTATTTAAAAATCAACCGTAAGAGATAGAGCCGTGGTTTATTAAGCAAAAGGGCTTCAAATACGCTCCCATAACTGATCATAACATTTAAAAGATACGTCGTCGGTGAAAATATTTTCAATTCGGACTTAGTCTCTGTACGGAGAGGCTACCGAGAAGCGCTACCGACGAAGGCTTTCTGATTAATTTAAAAATCAACCGTAAGAGATAGAGCCGTGGTTTATTAAGCAAAAGTGCGTCAAATACGCTCCCATAACTGAACATAACATTTAAAAGATACGTCGTCGGTGAAAATATTTTCAATTCGGACTTAGTCTCTGTAGGGAGAGGCTACCGAGAACCGCTACCGACGAAGACTTTCTGATTAATTTAAAAATCAACCGTAAGAGATAGAGCCGTGGTTTATTAAGCAAAAGTGCTTCAAATACGCTCCTATAACTCAATCTAACATTTAAAAGGTACCTCGTCGGTGAAAATAATTTCAGTTCGGACTTAGATTTTTTCCTACCGCGTGGCTACCGTGTACAGTCGCCGACGACGGCTTTAGAAAGTATTTTAAAATCAACCGTAAGAGATAGAGCCGTGGTTTATTAAGCAAAAGTGCGTCAAATACGCTCCCATAACTGAACATAACATTTAAAAGATACGTCGTCGGTGAAAATATTTTCAATTCGGACTTAGTCTCTGTAGGGAGAGGCTACCGAGAACCGCTACCGACGAAGTCTTTCTGATTAATTTAAAAATCAACCGTAAGAGATAGAGCCGTGGTTTATTAAGCAAAAGTTCTTCAAATACGCTCCTATAACTCAATCTAACATTTAAAAGGTACCTCGTCGGTGAAAATAATTTCAGTTCGGACTTAGATTTTTTCCTACCGCGTGGCTACCGTGTACAGTCGCCGACGACGGCTTTAGAAAGTATTTTAAAATCAACCGTAAGAGATAGAGCCGTGGTTTATTAAGCAAAAGTGCGTCAAATACGCTCCCATAACTGAACATAACATTTAAAAGATGCGTCGTCGGTGAAAATATTTTCAATTCGGACTTAGTCCCTGTACGGAGAGGCTACCGAGAAGCGCTACCGAGGAAGACTTTCTGATTAATTTAAAAATCAACCGTAAGAGATAGAGCCGTGGTTTATTAAGCAAAAGTGCTTCAAATACGCTCCTATAACTCAATCTAACATTTAAAAGGTACCTCGTCGGTGAAAATAATTTCAGTTCGGACTTAGATTTTTTCCTACCGCGTGGCTACCGTGTAGAGTCGCCGACGACGGCTTTAGAAATTATTTAAAAAGCAACCGTAAGAGATAGAGCCGTGGTTTATTAAGCAAAAGTGCGTCAAATACGCTCCCATAACTGAACATAACATTTAAAAGATACGTCGTCGGTGAAAATATTTTCAATTCGGACTTAGTCTTTGTAGGGAGAGGCTACCGAGAACCGCTACCGACGAAGACTTTCTGATTAATTTAAAAATCAACCGAAAGAGATAGAGCCGTGGTTTATTAAGCAAAAGTGCTTCAAATACGCTCCTATAACTCAATCTAACATTTAAAAGGTACCTCATCGGTGAAAATAATTACATTTCGGACTTAGATTTTTTCCTACAGAGTGGCTACCGTGAAGAGTCGCCGACGACGACTTTAGAAATTATTTAAAAATCAACCGTAAGAGATAGAGCCGTGGTTTATTAAGCAAAAGTGCGTCAAATACGCTCCCATAACTGATCATAACATTTAAAAGATACGTCGTCGCTGAAAATATTTTCAATTCGGACTTAGTCTCTGTAGGGAGAGGCTACCGAGAACCGCTACCGACGAAGACTTTCTGATTAATTTAAAAATCAACCGTAAGAGATAGAGCCGTGGTTTATTAAGCAAAGTGCTTCAAATACGCTCCTATAACTCAATCTAATATATAAAAGGTACCTCGTCGGTGAAAATAATTTCAGTTCGGACTTAGATTTTTTCCTACCGCGTGGCTACCGTGTAGAGTCGCCGACGACGGCTTTAGAAAGTATTTTAAAATCAACCGTAAGAGATAGAGCCGTGGTTTATTAAGCAAAAGTGCGTCAAATACGCTCCCATAACTGAACATAACATTTAAAAGATACGTCGTCGGTGAAAATATTTTCAATTCGGACTTAGTCTCTGTAGGGAGAGGCTACCGAGAACCGCTACCGACGAAGACTTTCTGATTAATTTAAAAATCAACCGTAAGAGATAGAGCCGTGGTTTATTAAGCAAAAGTGCTTCAAATACGCTCCTATAACTCAATCTAACATTTAAAAGGTACCTCGTCGGTGAAAATAATTTCAGTTCGGACTTGGATTTTTTCCTACCGCGTGGCTACCGTGAAGAGTCGCCGACGACAACTTTAGAAATTATTTAAAAATTAACCGTAAGAGATAGAGCCATGGTTTATTAAGCAAAAGTGCGTCAAATACGCTCCCATAACTGAACATAACATTTAAAAGATACGTCGTCGGTGAAAATATTTTCAATTCGGACTTAGTCTCTGTAGGGAGAGGCTACCGAGAACCGCTACCGACGAAGACATTCTGATTAATTTAAAAATCAACCGTAAGAGATAGAGCCGTGGTTTATTAAGAAAAAGTGCGTCAAATACGCTCCCATAACTGATCATAACATTTAAAAGATACGTCGTCGGTGAAAATATTTTCAATTCGGACTTAGTCTCTGTACGTAGAGGCTACCGAGAAGCGCTACCGACGAAGACTTTCTGATTAATTTAAAAATCAACCGTAAGAGATAGAGCCGTGGTTTATTAAGCAAAAGTGCTTCAAATACGCTCCTATAACTCAATCTAATATATAAAAGGCACCTCGTCGGTGAAAATAATTACAGTTCGGACTTAGATTTTTTCCTACCGAGTGGCTACCGTGAAGATTCGCCGACGACGACTTTAGAAATTATTTAAAAATCAACCGTAAGAGATAGAGCCGTGGTTTATTAAGCAAAAGGGCTTCAAATACGCTCCCATAACTGATCATAACATTTAAAAGATACGTCGTCGGTGAAAATATTTTCAATTCGGACTTAGTCTCTGTACGGAGAGGCTACCGAGAAGCGCTACCGACGAAGACTTTCTGATTAATTTAAAAATCAACCGTAAGAGATAGAGCCGTGGTTTATTAAGCAAAAGTGCGTCAAATACGCTCCCATAACTGATCATAACATTTAAAAGATACGTCGTCGCTGAAAATATTTTCAATTCGGACTTAGTCTCTGTAGGGAGAGGCTACCGAGAACCGCTACCGACGAAGACTTTCTGATTAATTTAAAAATCAACCGTAAGAGATAGAGCCGTGGTTTATTAAGCAAAGTGCTTCAAATACGCTCCTATAACTCAATCTAATATATAAAAGGTACCTCGTCGGTGAAAATAATTTCAGTTCGGACTTAGATTTTTTCCTACCGCGTGGCTACCGTGTAGAGTCGCCGACGACGGCTTTAGAAAGTATTTTAAAATCAACCGTAAGAGATAGAGCCGTGGTTTATTAAGCAAAGTGCTTCAAATACGCTCCTATAACTCAATGTAATATATAAAAGGTACCTCGTCGGTGAAAATAATTTCAGTTCGGACTTAGATTTTTTCCTACCGCGTGGCTACCGTGTAGAGTCGCCGACGACGGCTTTAGAAAGTATTTTAAAATCAACCGTAAGAGATAGAGCCGTGGTTTATTAAGCAAAAGTGCGTCAAATACGCTCCCATAACTGAACATAACATTTAAAAGATACGTCGTCGGTGAAAATATTTTCAATTCGGACTTAGTCTCTGTAGGGAGAGGCTACCGAGAACCGCTACCGACGAAGACTTTCTGATTAATTTAAAAATCAACCGTAAGAGATAGAGCCGTGGTTTATTAAGCAAAAGTGCTTCAAATACGCTCCTATAACTCAATCTAACATTTAAAAGGTACCTCGTCGGTGAAAATAATTTCAGTTCGGACTTGGATTTTTTCCTACCGCGTGGCTACCGTGTAGAGTCGCCGACGACGGCTTTAGAAATTATTTAAAAATCAACCGTAAGAGATAGAGCCGTGGTTTATTAAGCAAAAGTGCGTCAAATACGCTCCCATAACTGATCATAACATTTAAAAGATACGTCGTCGCTGAAAATATTTTCAATTCGGACTTAGTCTCTGTAGGGAGAGGCTACCGAGAACCGCTACCGACGAAGACTTTCTGATTAATTTAAAAATCAACCGTAAGAGATAGAGCCGTGGTTTATTAAGCAAAGTGCTTCAAATACGCTCCTATAACTCAATCTAATATATAAAAGGTACCTCGTCGGTGAAAATGATTTCAGTTCGGACTTAGATTTTTTCCTACCGCGTGGCTACCGTGTAGAGTCGCCGACGACGGCTTTAGAAAGTATTTTAAAATCAACCGTAAGAGATAGAGCTGTGGTTTATTAAGAAAAAGTGCGTCAAATACGCTCCCATAACTGAACATAACATTTAAAAGATACGTCGTCGGTGAAAATATTTTCAATTCGGACTTAGTCTCTGTACGTAGAGGCTACCGAGAAGCGCTACCGACGAAGACTTTCTGATTAATTTAAAAATCAACCGTAAGAGATAGAGCCGTGGTTTATTAAGCAAAAGTGCTTCAAATACGCTCCTATAACTCAATCTAACATTTAAAAGGTACCTCGTCGGTGAAAATAATTTCAGTTCGGACTTAGATTTTTTCCTACCGAGTGGCTACCGTGAAGAGTCGCCGACGACAACTTTAGAAATTATTTAAAAATTAACCGTAAGAGATAGAGCCATGGTTTATTAAGCAAAAGTGCGTCAAATACGCTCCCATAACTGAACATAACATTTAAAAGATACGTCGTCGGTGAAAATATTTTCAATTCGGACTTAGTCTCTGTAGGGAGAGGCTACCGAGAACCGCTACCGACGAAGACATTCTGATTAATTTAAAAATCAACCGTAAGAGATAGAGCCGTGGTTTATTAAGAAAAAGTGCGTCAAATACGCTCCCATAACTGATCATAACATTTAAAAGATACGTCGTCGGTGAAAATATTTTCAATTCGGACTTAGTCTCTGTACGTAGAGGCTACCGAGAAGCGCTACCGACGAAGACTTTCTGATTAATTTAAAAATCAACCGTAAGAGATAGAGCCGTGGTTTATTAAGCAAAAGTGCTTCAAATACGCTCCTATAACTCAATCTAATATATAAAAGGTACCTCGTCGGTGAAAATAATTACAGTTCGGACTTAGATTTTTTCCTACCGAGTGGCTACCGTGAAGATTCGCCGACGACGACTTTAGAAATTATTTAAAAATCAACCGTAAGAGATAGAGCCGTGGTTTATTAAGCAAAAGGGCTTCAAATACGCTCCCATAACTGATCATAACATTTAAAAGATACGTCGTCGGTGAAAATATTTTCAATTCGGACTTAGTCTCTGTACGGAGAGGCTACCGAGAAGCGCTACCGACGAAGACTTTCTGATTAATTTAAAAATCAACCGTAAGAGATAGAGCCGTGGTTTATTAAGCAAAAGTGCGTCAAATACGCTCCCATAACTGAACATAACATTTAAAAGATACGTCGTCGGTGAAAATATTTTCAATTCGGACTTAGTCTCTGTAGGGAGAGGCTACCGAGAACCGCTACCGACGAAGACTTTCTGATTAATTTAAAAATCAACCGTAAGAGATAGAGCCGTGGTTTATTAAGCAAAAGTGCTTCAAATACGCTCCTATAACTCAATCTAACATTTAAAAGGTACCTCGTCGGTGAAAATAATTTCAGTTCGGACTTAGATTTTTTCCTACCGCGTGGCTACCGTGTACAGTCGCCGACGACGGCTTTAGAAAGTATTTTAAAATCAACCGTAAGAGATAGAGCCGTGGTTTATTAAGCAAAAGTGCGTCAAATACGCTCCCATAACTGAACATAACATTTAAAAGATACGTCGTCGGTGAAAATATTTTCAATTCGGACTTAGTCTCTGTAGGGAGAGGCTACCGAGAACCGCTACCGACGAAGTCTTTCTGATTAATTTAAAAATCAACCGTAAGAGATAGAGCCGTGGTTTATTAAGCAAAAGTTCTTCAAATACGCTCCTATAACTCAATCTAACATTTAAAAGGTACCTCGTCGGTGAAAATAATTTCAGTTCGGACTTAGATTTTTTCCTACCGCGTGGCTACCGTGTACAGTCGCCGACGACGGCTTTAGAAAGTATTTTAAAATCAACCGTAAGAGATAGAGCCGTGGTTTATTAAGCAAAAGTGCGTCAAATACGCTCCCATAACTGAACATAACATTTAAAAGATACGTCGTCGGTGAAAATATTTTCAATTCGGACTTAGTCTCTGTAGGGAGAGGCTACCGAGAACCGCTACCGACGAAGTCTTTCTGATTAATTTAAAAATCAACCGTAAGAGATAGAGCCGTGGTTTATTAAGCAAAAGTTCTTCAAATACGCTCCTATAACTCAATCTAACATTTAAAAGGTACCTCGTCGGTGAAAATAATTTCAGTTCGGACTTAGATTTTTTCCTACCGCGTGGCTACCGTGTACAGTCGCCGACGACGGCTTTAGAAAGTATTTTAAAATCAACCGTAAGAGATAGAGCCGTGGTTTATTAAGCAAAAGTGCGTCAAATACGCTCCCATAACTGAACATAACATTTAAAAGATACGTCGTCGGTGAAAATATTTTCAATTCGGACTTAGTCTCTGTAGGGAGAGGCTACCGAGAACCGCTACCGACGAAGACTTTCTGATTAATTTAAAAATCAACCGTAAGAGATAGAGCCGTGGTTTATTAAGCAAAGTGCTTCAAATACGCTCCTATAACTCAATCTAATATATAAAAGGTACCTCGTCGGTGAAAATGATTTCAGTTCGGACTTAGATTTTTTCCTACCGCGTGGCTACCGTGTAGAGTCGCCGACGACGGCTTTAGAAAGTATTTTAAAATCAACCGTAAGAGATAGAGCTGTGGTTTATTAAGAAAAAGTGCGTCAAATACGCTCCCATAACTAAACATAACATTTAAAAGATACGTCGTCGGTGAAAATATTTTCAATTCGGACTTAGTCTCTGTACGTAGAGGCTACCGAGAAGCGCTACCGACGAAGACTTTCTGATTAATTTAAAAATCAACCGTAAGAGATAGAGCCGTGGTTTATTAAGCAAAAGTGCTTCAAATACGCTCCTATAACTCAATCTAACATTTAAAAGGTACCTCGTCGGTGAAAATAATTTCAGTTCGGACTTAGATTTTTTCCTACCGAGTGGCTACCGTGAAGAGTCGCCGACGACAACTTTAGAAATTATTTAAAAATTAACCGTAAGAGATAGAGCCATGGTTTATTAAGCAAAAGTGCGTCAAATACGCTCCCATAACTGAACATAACATTTAAAAGATACGTCGTCGGTGAAAATATTTTCAATTCGGACTTAGTCTCTGTAGGGAGAGGCTACCGAGAACCGCTACCGACGAAGACATTCTGATTAATTTAAAAATCAACCGTAAGAGATAGAGCCGTGGTTTATTAAGAAAAAGTGCGTCAAATACGCTCCCATAACTGATCATAACATTTAAAAGATACGTCGTCGGTGAAAATATTTTCAATTCGGACTTAGTCTCTGTACGTAGAGGCTACCGAGAAGCGCTACCGACGAAGACTTTCTGATTAATTTAAAAATCAACCGTAAGAGATAGAGCCGTGGTTTATTAAGCAAAAGTGCTTCAAATACGCTCCTATAACTCAATCTAATATATAAAAGGCACCTCGTCGGTGAAAATAATTACAGTTCGGACTTAGATTTTTTCCTACCGAGTGGCTACCGTGAAGATTCGCCGACGACGACTTTAGAAATTATTTAAAAATCAACCGTAAGAGATAGAGCCGTGGTTTATTAAGCAAAAGGGCTTCAAATACGCTCCCATAACTGATCATAACATTTAAAAGATACGTCGTCGGTGAAAATATTTTCAATTCGGACTTAGTCTCTGTACGGAGAGGCTACCGAGAAGCGCTACCGACGAAGACTTTCTGATTAATTTAAAAATCAACCGTAAGAGATAGAGCCGTGGTTTATTAAGCAAAAGTGCGTCAAATACGCTCCCATAACTGATCATAACATTTAAAAGATACGTCGTCGCTGAAAATATTTTCAATTCGGACTTAGTCTCTGTAGGGAGAGGCTACCGAGAACCGCTACCGACGAAGACTTTCTGATTAATTTAAAAATCAACCGTAAGAGATAGAGCCGTGGTTTATTAAGCAAAGTGCTTCAAATACGCTCCTATAACTCAATCTAATATATAAAAGGTACCTCGTCGGTGAAAATAATTTCAGTTCGGACTTAGATTTTTTCCTACCGCGTGGCTACCGTGTAGAGTCGCCGACGACGGCTTTAGAAAGTATTTTAAAATCAACCGTCAGAGATAGAGCCGTGGTTTATTAAGCAAAAGTGCGTCAAATACGCTCCCATAACTGAACATAACATTTAAAAGATGCGTCGTCGGTGAAAATATTTTCAATTCGGACTTAGTCCCTGTACGGAGAGGCTACCGAGAAGCGCTACCGAGGAAGACTTTCTGATTAATTTAAAAATCAACCGTAAGAGATAGAGCCGTGGTTTATTAAGCAAAAGTGCTTCAAATACGCTCCTATAACTCAATCTAACATTTAAAAGGTACCTCGTCGGTGAAAATAATTTCAGTTCGGACTTAGATTTTTTCCTACCGCGTGGCTACCGTGTAGAGTCGCCGACGACGGCTTTAGAAATAATTTAAAAAGCAACCGTAAGAGATAGAGCCGTGGTTTATTAAGCAAAAGTGCGTCAAATACGCTCCCATAACTGAACATAACATTTAAAAGATACGTCGTCGGTGAAAATATTTTCAATTCGGACTTAGTCTCTGTAGGGAGAGGCTACCGAGAACCGCTACCGACGAAGACTTTCTGATTAATTTAAAAATCAACCGAAAGAGATAGAGCCGTGGTTTATTAAGCAAAAGTGCTTCAAATACGCTCCTATAACTCAATCTAACATTTAAAAGGTACCTCATCGGTGAAAATAATTACATTTCGGACTTAGATTTTTTCCTACAGAGTGGCTACCGTGTAGAGTCGCCGACGACGGCTTTAGAAATTATTTAAAAAGCAACCGTAAGAGATAGAGCCGTGGTTTATTAAGCAAAAGTGCGTCAAATACGCTCCCATAACTGAACATAACATTTAAAAGATACGTCATCGGTGAAAATATTTTCAATTCGGACTTAGTCTCTGTAGGGAGAGGCTACCGAGAACCGCTACCGACGAAGACTTTCTGATTAATTTAAAATTCAACCGAAAGAGATAGAGCCGTGGTTTATTAAGCAAAAGTGCTTCAAATACGCTCCTATAACTCAATCTAACATTTAAAAGGTACCTCATCGGTGAAAATAATTACATTTCGGACTTAGATTTTTTCCTACAGAGTGGCTACCGTGAAGAGTCGCCGACGACGACTTTAGAAATTATTTAAAAATCAACCGTAAGAGATAGAGCCGTGGTTTATTAAGCAAAAGTGCGTCAAATACGCTCCCATAACTGATCATAACATTTAAAAGATACGTCGTCGCTGAAAATATTTTCAATTCGGACTTAGTCTCTGTAGGGAGAGGCTACCGAGAACCGCTACCGACGAAGACTTTCTGATTAATTTAAAAATCAACCGTAAGAGATAGAGCCGTGGTTTATTAAGCAAAGTGCTTCAAATACGCTCCTATAACTCAATCTAATATATAAAAGGTACCTCGTCGGTGAAAATAATTTCAGTTCGGACTTAGATTTTTTCCTACCGCGTGGCTACCGTGTAGAGTCGCCGACGACGGCTTTAGAAATTATTTAAAAAGCAACCGTAAGAGATAGAGCCGTGGTTTATTAAGCAAAAGTGCGTCAAATACGCTCCCATAACTGAACATAACATTTAAAAGATACGTCGTCGGTGAAAATATTTTCAATTCGGACTTAGTCTCTGTACGTAGAGGCTACCGAGAAGCGCTACCGACGAAGACTTTCTGATTAATTTAAAAATCAACCGTAAGAGATAGAGCCGTGGTTTATTAAGCAAAAGTGCTTCAAATACGCTCCTATAACTCAATCTAATATATAAAAGGTACCTCGTCGGTGAAAATAATTACAGTTCGGACTTAGATTTTTTCCTACCGAGTGGCTACCGTGAAGATTCGCCGACGACGACTTTAGAAATTATTTAAAAATCAACCGTAAGAGATAGAGCCGTGGTTTATTAAGCAAAAGTGCGTCAAATACGCTCCCATAACTGATCATAACATTTAAAAGATACGTCGTCGCTGAAAATATTTTCAATTCGGACTTAGTCTCTGTAGGGAGAGGCTACCGAGAACCGCTACCGACGAAGACTTTCTGATTAATTTAAAAATCAACCGTAAGAGATAGAGCCGTGGTTTATTAAGCAAAGTGCTTCAAATACGCTCCTATAACTCAATCTAATATATAAAAGGTACCTCGTCGGTGAAAATAATTTCAGTTCGGACTTAGATTTTTTCCTACCGCGTGGCTACCGTGTAGAGTCGCCGACGACGGCTTTAGAAAGTATTTTAAAATCAACCGTAAGAGATAGAGCCGTGGTTTATTAAGCAAAAGTGCGTCAAATACGCTCCCATAACTGAACATAACATTTAAAAGATACGTCGTCGGTGAAAATATTTTCAATTCGGACTTAGTCTCTGTAGGGAGAGGCTACCGAGAACCGCTACCGACGAAGACTTTCTGATTAATTTAAAAATCAACCGTAAGAGATAGAGCCGTGGTTTATTAAGCAAAAGTGCTTCAAATACGCTCCTATAACTCAATCTAACATTTAAAAGGTACCTCGTCGGTGAAAATAATTTCAGTTCGGACTTGGATTTTTTCCTACCGCGTGGCTACCGTGTAGAGTCGCCGACGACGGCTTTAGAAATTATTTAAAAATCAACCGTAAGAGATAGAGCCGTGGTTTATTAAGAAAAAGTGCGTCAAATACGCTCCCATAACTGATCATAACATTTAAAAGATACGTCGTCGGTGAAAATATTTTCAATTCGGACTTAGTCTCTGTACGGAGAGGCTACCGAGAAGCGCTACCGACGAAGACTTTCTGATTAATTTAAAAATCAACCGTAAGAGATAGAACCGTGGTTTATTAAGCAAAAGTGCGTCAAATACGCTCCAATAACTGAACATAACATTTAAAAGATACGTCGTCGGTGAAAATATTTTCAATTCGGACTTAGTCTCTGTACGGAGAGGCTACCGAGAAGCGCTACCGACGAAGACTTTCTGATTAATTTAAAAATCAACCGTAAGAGATAGAGCCGTGGTTTATTAAGCAAAAGTGCTTCAAATACACTCCCATAACAGAACATAACATTTAAAAGATACGTCGTCGGTGAAAATATTTTCAATTCGGACTTAGTCTCTGTACGGAGAGGCTACCGAGAAGCGCTACCGACGAAGACTTTCTGATTAATTTAAAAATCAACCGTAAGAGATAGAGCCGTGGTTTATTAAGCAAAAGTGCTTCAAATACGCTCCTATAACTCAATCTAACATATAAAAGGTACCTCGTCGGTGAAAATAATTACAGTTCGGACTTAGATTTTTTCCTACCGAGTGGCTACCGTGAAGAGTCGCCGACGACGACTTTAGAAAGTATTTTAAAATCAACCGTAAGAGATAGAGCCGTGGTTTATTAGGCAAAAGTGCTTCAAATACACTCCCATAACAGAACATAGCATTTAAAAGATACGTTGTCGGTGAAAATATTTTCAATTCGGACTTAGTCTCTGTACGGAGAGGCTACCGAGAAGCGCTACCGACGAAGACTTTCTGATTAATTTAGAAATCAACCGTAAGAGATAGAGCCGTGGTTTATTAAGCAAAAGTGCTTCAAATACGCTCCTATAACTCAATCTAACATTTAAAAGGTACCTCGTCGATGAAAATAATTACAGTTCGGACTTAGATTTTTTCCTACCGAGTGGCTACCGTGAAGAGTCGCCGACGACGACTTTAGAAATTATTTAAAAATCAACCGTAAGAGATAGAGCCGTGGTTTATTAAGCAAAAGTGCGTCAAATACGCTCCCATAACTGAACATAACATTTAAAAGATACGTCGTCGGTGAAAATATTTTCAATTCGGACTTAGTCTCTGTAGGGAGAGGCTACCGAGAACCGCTACCGACGAAGACTTTCTGATTAATTTAAAAATCAACCGTAAGAGATAGAGCCGTGGTTTATTAAGCAAAAGTGCGTCAAATACGCTCCCATAACTGAACATAACATTTAAAAGATACGTCGTCGGTGAAAATATTTTCAATTCGGACTTAGTCTCTGTAGGGAGAGGCTACCGAGAACCGCTACCGACGACGACTTTCTGATTAATTTAAAAATCAACCGTAAGAGATAGAGCCGTGGTTTATTAAGCAAAAGTGCTTCAAATACGCTCCTATAACTCAATCTAACATATAAAAGGTACCTCGTCGGTGAAAATAATTACAGTTCGGACTTAGATTTTTTCCTACCGAGTGGCTACCGTGAAGAGTCGCCGACGACGACTTTAGAAAGTATTTTAAAATCAACCGTAAGAGATAGAGCCGTGGTTTATTAAGCAAAAGTGCGTCAAATACGCTCCCATAACTGAACATAACATTTAAAAGATACGTCGTCGGTGAAAATATTTTCAATTCGGACTTAGTCTCTGTACGGAGAGGCTACCGAGAAGCGCTACCGACGAAGACTTTCTGATTAATTTAAAAATCAACCGTAAGAGATAGAGCCGTGGTTTATTAAGCAAAAGTGCGTCAAATACGCTCCCATAACTGAACATAACATTTAAAAGATACGTCGTCGGTGAAAATATTTTCAATTCGGACTTAGTCTCTGTAGGGAGAGGCTACCGAGAACCGCTACCGACGAAGACTTTCTGATTAATTTAAAAATCAACCGTAAGAGATAGAGCCGTGGTTTATTAAGCAAAAGTGCTTCAAATACGCTCCTATAACTCAATCTAACATTTAAAAGGTACCTCGTCGGTGAAAATAATTTCAGTTCGGACTTAGAATTTTTCCTACCGAGTGGCTACCGTGAAGAGTCGCCGACGACGACTTTAGAAAGTATTTTAAAATCAACCGTAAGAGATAGAGCCGTGGTTTATTAAGCAAAAGTGCGTCAAATACGCTCCCATAACTGAACATAACATTTAAAAGATACGTCGTCGGTGAAAATATTTTCAATTCGGACTTAGTCTCTGTACGGAGAGGCTACCGAGAAGCGCTACCGACGAAGACTTTCTGATTAATTTAAAAATCAACCGTAAGAGATAGAGCCGTGGTTTATTAAGCAAAAGTGCTTCAAATACACTCCCATAACAGAACATAACATTTAAAAGATACGTCGTCGGTGAAAATATTTTCAATTCGGACTTAGTCTCTGTACGGAGAGGCTACCGAGAAGCGCTACCGACGAAGACTTTCTGATTAATTTAAAAATCAACCGTAAGAGATAGAGCCGTGGTTTATTAAGCAAAAGTGCTTCAAATACGCTCCTATAACTCAATCTAACATATAAAAGGTACCTCGTCGGTGAAAATAATTACAGTTCGGACTTAGATTTTTTCCTACCGAGTGGCTACCGTGAAGAGTCGCCGACGACGACTTTAGAAAGTATTTTAAAATCAACCGTAAGAGATAGAGCCGTGGTTTATTAAGCAAAAGTGCTTCAAATACGCTCCCATAACTGATCATAACATTTAAAAGATACGTCGTCGCTGAAAATATTTTCAATTCGGACTTAGTCTCTGTAGGGAGAGGCTACCGAGAACCGCTACCGACGAAGACTTTCTGATTAATTTAAAAATCAACCGTAAGAGATAGAGCCGTGGTTTATTAAGCAAAGTGCTTCAAATACGCTCCTATAACTCAATCTAATATATAAAAGGTACCTCGTCGGTGAAAATAATTTCAGTTCGGACTTAGATTTTTTCCTACCGCGTGGCTACCGTGTAGAGTCGCCGACGACGGCTTTAGAAAGTATTTTAAAATCAACCGTAAGAGATAGAGCCGTGGTTTATTAAGCAAAAGTGCGTCAAATACGCTCCCATAACTGAACATAACATTTAAAAGATACGTCGTCGGTGAAAATATTTTCAATTCGGACTTAGTCTCTGTAGGGAGAGGCTACCGAGAACCGCTACCGACGAAGACTTTCTGATTAATTTAAAAATCAACCGTAAGAGATAGAGCCGTGGTTTATTAAGCAAAAGTGCTTCAAATACGCTCCTATAACTCAATCTAACATTTAAAAGGTACCTCGTCGGTGAAAATAATTTCAGTTCGGACTTGGATTTTTTCCTACCGCGTGGCTACCGTGTAGAGTCGCCGACGACGGCTTTAGAAATTATTTAAAAATCAACCGTAAGAGATAGAGCCGTGGTTTATTAAGAAAAAGTGCGTCAAATACGCTCCCATAACTGATCATAACATTTAAAAGATACGTCGTCGGTGAAAATATTTTCAATTCGGACTTAGTCTCTGTACGGAGAGGCTACCGAGAAGCGCTACCGACGAAGACTTTCTGATTAATTTAAAAATCAACCGTAAGAGATAGAACCGTGGTTTATTAAGCAAAAGTGCGTCAAATACGCTCCAATAACTGAACATAACATTTAAAAGATACGTCGTCGGTGAAAATATTTTCAATTCGGACTTAGTCTCTGTACGGAGAGGCTACCGAGAAGCGCTACCGACGAAGACTTTCTGATTAATTTAAAAATCAACCGTAAGAGATAGAGCCGTGGTTTATTAAGCAAAAGTGCTTCAAATACACTCCCATAACAGAACATAACATTTAAAAGATACGTCGTCGGTGAAAATATTTTCAATTCGGACTTAGTCTCTGTACGGAGAGGCTACCGAGAAGCGCTACCGACGAAGACTTTCTGATTAATTTAAAAATCAACCGTAAGAGATAGAGCCGTGGTTTATTAAGCAAAAGTGCTTCAAATACGCTCCTATAACTCAATCTAACATATAAAAGGTACCTCGTCGGTGAAAATAATTACAGTTCGGACTTAGATTTTTTCCTACCGAGTGGCTACCGTGAAGAGTCGCCGACGACGACTTTAGAAAGTATTTTAAAATCAACCGTAAGAGATAGAGCCGTGGTTTATTAGGCAAAAGTGCTTCAAATACACTCCCATAACAGAACATAGCATTTAAAAGATACGTTGTCGGTGAAAATATTTTCAATTCGGACTTAGTCTCTGTACGGAGAGGCTACCGAGAAGCGCTACCGACGAAGACTTTCTGATTAATTTAGAAATCAACCGTAAGAGATAGAGCCGTGGTTTATTAAGCAAAAGTGCTTCAAATACGCTCCTATAACTCAATCTAACATTTAAAAGGTACCTCGTCGATGAAAATAATTACAGTTCGGACTTAGATTTTTTCCTACCGAGTGGCTACCGTGAAGAGTCGCCGACGACGACTTTAGAAATTATTTAAAAATCAACCGTAAGAGATAGAGCCGTGGTTTATTAAGCAAAAGTGCGTCAAATACGCTCCCATAACTGAACATAACATTTAAAAGATACGTCGTCGGTGAAAATATTTTCAATTCGGACTTAGTCTCTGTAGGGAGAGGCTACCGAGAACCGCTACCGACGAAGACTTTCTGATTAATTTAAAAATCAACCGTAAGAGATAGAGCCGTGGTTTATTAAGCAAAAGTGCGTCAAATACGCTCCCATAACTGAACATAACATTTAAAAGATACGTCGTCGGTGAAAATATTTTCAATTCGGACTTAGTCTCTGTAGGGAGAGGCTACCGAGAACCGCTACCGACGACGACTTTCTGATTAATTTAAAAATCAACCGTAAGAGATAGAGCCGTGGTTTATTAAGCAAAAGTGCTTCAAATACGCTCCTATAACTCAATCTAACATATAAAAGGTACCTCGTCGGTGAAAATAATTACAGTTCGGACTTAGATTTTTTCCTACCGAGTGGCTACCGTGAAGAGTCGCCGACGACGACTTTAGAAAGTATTTTAAAATCAACCGTAAGAGATAGAGCCGTGGTTTATTAAGCAAAAGTGCGTCAAATACGCTCCCATAACTGAACATAACATTTAAAAGATACGTCGTCGGTGAAAATATTTTCAATTCGGACTTAGTCTCTGTACGGAGAGGCTACCGAGAAGCGCTACCGACGAAGACTTTCTGATTAATTTAAAAATCAACCGTAAGAGATAGAGCCGTGGTTTATTAAGCAAAAGTGCGTCAAATACGCTCCCATAACTGAACATAACATTTAAAAGATACGTCGTCGGTGAAAATATTTTCAATTCGGACTTAGTCTCTGTAGGGAGAGGCTACCGAGAACCGCTACCGACGAAGACTTTCTGATTAATTTAAAAATCAACCGTAAGAGATAGAGCCGTGGTTTATTAAGCAAAAGTGCTTCAAATACGCTCCTATAACTCAATCTAACATTTAAAAGGTACCTCGTCGGTGAAAATAATTTCAGTTCGGACTTAGAATTTTTCCTACCGAGTGGCTACCGTGAAGAGTCGCCGACGACGACTTTAGAAAGTATTTTAAAATCAACCGTAAGAGATAGAGCCGTGGTTTATTAAGCAAAAGTGCGTCAAATACGCTCCCATAACTGAACATAACATTTAAAAGATACGTCGTCGGTGAAAATATTTTCAATTCGGACTTAGTCTCTGTACGGAGAGGCTACCGAGAAGCGCTACCGACGAAGACTTTCTGATTAATTTAAAAATCAACCGTAAGAGATAGAGCCGTGGTTTATTAAGCAAAAGTGCTTCAAATACACTCCCATAACAGAACATAACATTTAAAAGATACGTCGTCGGTGAAAATATTTTCAATTCGGACTTAGTCTCTGTACGGAGAGGCTACCGAGAAGCGCTACCGACGAAGACTTTCTGATTAATTTAAAAATCAACCGTAAGAGATAGAGCCGTGGTTTATTAAGCAAAAGTGCTTCAAATACGCTCCTATAACTCAATCTAACATATAAAAGGTACCTCGTCGGTGAAAATAATTACAGTTCGGACTTAGATTTTTTCCTACCGAGTGGCTACCGTGAAGAGTCGCCGACGACGACTTTAGAAAGTATTTTAAAATCAACCGTAAGAGATAGAGCCGTGGTTTATTAAGCAAAAGTGCTTCAAATACGCTCCTATAACTCACTCTAACATTTAAAAGGTACCTCGTCGGTGAAAATAATTTCAGTTCGGACTTAGATTTTTTCCTACCGAGTGACCACCGTGAAGAGTCGCCGACGACGACTTTAGAAATTATTTAAAAATCAACCGTAAGAGATAGAGCCGTGGTTTATTAAGAAAAAGTGCGTCAAATACGCTCCCATAACTGATCATAACATTTAAAAGATACGTCGTCGGTGAAAATATTTTCAATTCGGACTTAGTCTCTGTACGGAGAGGCTACCGAGAAGCGCTACCAACGAAGACTTTCTGATTAATTTAAAAATCAACCGTAAGAGATAGAGCCGTGGTTTATTAAGCAAAAGTGCTTCAAATACGCTCCTATAACTCAATCTAACATATAAAAGGTACCTCGTCGGTGAAAATAATTACAGTTCGGACTTAGATTTTTTCCTACCGAGTGGCTACCGTGAAGAGTCGCCGACGACGACTTTAGAAAGTATTTTAAAATCAACCGTAAGAGATAGAGCCGTGGTTTATTAAGCAAAAGTGCTTCAAATACGCTCCTATAACTCAATCTAACATTTAAAAGGTACCTCGTCGGTGAAAATAATTTCAGTTCGGACTTAGATTTTTTCCTACCGAGTGGCCACCGTGAAGAGTCGCCGACGACGACTTTAGAAATTATTTAAAAATCAACCGTAAGAGATAGAGCCGTGGTTTATTAAGAAAAAGTGCGTCAAATACGCTCCCATAACTGATCATAACATTTAAAAGATACGTCGTCGGTGAAAATATTTTCAATTCGGACTTAGTCTCTGTACGGAGAGGCTACCGAGAAGCGCTACCAACGAAGACTTTCTGATTAATTTAAAAATCAACCGTAAGAGATAGAGCCGTGGTTTATTAAGCAAAAGTGCTTCAAATACGCTCCTATAACTCAATCTAACATATAAAAGGTACCTCGTCGGTGAAAATAATTACAGTTCGGACTTAGATTTTTTCCTACCGAGTGGCTACCGTGAAGAGTCGCCGACGACGACTTTAGAAAGTATTTTAAAATCAACCGTAAGAGATAGAGCCGTGGTTTATTAAGCAAAAGTGCTTCAAATACGCTCCTATAACTCAATCTAACATTTAAAAGGTACCTCGTCGGTGAAAATAATTTCAGTTCGGACTTAGATTTTTTCCTACCGAGTGGCCACCGTGAAGAGTCGCCGACGACGACTTTAGAAATTATTTAAAAATCAACCGTAAGAGATAGAGCCGTGGTTTATTAAGAAAAAGTGCGTCAAATACGCTCCCATAACTGATCATAACATTTAAAAGATACGTCGTCGGTGAAAATATTTTCAATTCGGACTTAGTCTCTGTACGGAGAGGCTACCGAGAAGCGCTACCAACGAAGACTTTCTGATTAATTTAAAAATCAACCGTAAGAGATAGAGCCGTGGTTTATTAAGCAAAAGTGCTTCAAATACGCTCCTATAACTCAATCTAACATTTAAAAGGTACCTCGTCGGTGAAAATAATTTCAGTTCGTACTTAGAATTTTTCCTACCGAGTGGCTACCGTGAAGAGTCGCCGACGACGACTTTAGAAAGTATTTTAAAATCAACCGTAAGAGATAGAGCCGTGGTTTATTAAGCAAAAGTGCGTCAAATACGCTCCCATAACTGAACATAACATTTAAAAGATACGTCGTCGGTGAAAATATTTTCAATTCGGACTTAGTCTCTGTACGGAGAGGCTACCGAGAAGCGCTACCGACGAAGACTTTCTGATTAATTTAAAAATCAACCGTAAGAGATAGAGCCGTGGTTTATTAAGCAAAAGTGCGTCAAATACGCTCCCATAACTGAACATAACATTTAAAAGATACGTCGTCGGTGAAAATATTTTCAATTCGGACTTAGTCTCTGTAGGGAGAGGCTACCGAGAACCGCTACCGACGGAGACTTTCTGATTAATTTAAAAATCAACCGTAAGAGATAGAGCCGTGGTTTATTAAGCAAAAGTGCTTCAAATACACTCCCATAACAGAACATAGCATTTAAAAGATACGTTGTCGGTGAAAATATTTTCAATTCGGACTTAGTCTCTGTACGGAGAGGCTACCGAGAAGCGCTACCGACGAAGACTTTCTGATTAATTTAGAAATCAACCGTAAGAGATAGAGCCGTGGTTTATTAAGCAAAAGTGCGTCAAATACGCTCCCATAACTGAACATAACATTTAAAAGATACGTCGTCGGTGAAAATATTTTCAATTCGGACTTAGTCTCTGTACGGAGAGGCTACCGAGAAGCGCTAACGACGAAGACTTTCTGATTAATTTAAAAATCAACCGTAAGAGATAGAGCCGTGGTTTATTAAGCAAAAGTGCTTCAAATACACTCCCATAACAGAACATAACATTTAAAAGATACGTCGTCGGTGAAAATATTTTCAATTCGGACTTAGTCTCTGTACGGAGAGGCTACCGAGAAGCGCTACCGACGAAGACTTTCTGATTAATTTAAAAATCAACCGTAAGAGATAGAGCCGTGGTTTATTAAGCAAAAGTGCTTCAAATACGCTCCTATAACTCAATCTAACATATAAAAGGTACCTCGTCGGTGAAAATAATTACAGTTCGGACTTAGAATTTTTCCTACCGAGTGGCTACCGTGAAGAGTCGCCGACGACGACTTTAGAAAGTATTTTAAAATCAACCGTAAGAGATAGAGCCGTGGTTTATTAAGCAAAAGTGCGTCAAATACGCTCCCATAACTGAACATAACATTTAAAAGATACGTCGTCGGTGAAAATATTTTCAATTCGGACTTAGTCTCTGTACGGAGAGGCTACCGAGAAGCGCTACCGACGAAGACTTTCTGATTAATTTAAAAATCAACCGTAAGAGATAGAGCCGTGGTTTATTAAGCAAAAGTGCGTCAAATACGCTCCCATAACTGAACATAACATTTAAAAGATACGTCGTCGGTGAAAATATTTTCAATTCGGACTTAGTCTCTGTAGGGAGAGGCTACCGAGAAGCGCTACCGACGAAGACTTTCTGATTAATTTAAAAATCAACCGTAAGAGATAGAGCCGTGGTTTATTAAGCAAAAGTGCGTCAAATACGCTCCCATAACTGAACATAACATTTAAAAGATACGTCGTCGGTGAAAATATTTTCAATTCGGACTTAGTCTCTGTACGGAGAGGCTACCGAGAAGCGCTACCGACGAAGACTTTCTGATTAATTTAAAAATCAACCGTAAGAGATAGAGCCGTGGTTTATTAAGCAAAAGTGCGTCAAATACGCTCCCATAACTGAACATAACATTTAAAAGATACGTCGTCGGTGAAAATATTTTCAATTCGGACTTAGTCTCTGTAGGGAGAGGCTACCGAGAACCGCTACCGACGAAGACTTTCTGATTAATTTAAAAATCAACCGTAAGAGATAGAGCCGTGGTTTATTAAGCAAAAGTGCTTCAAATACACTCCCATAACAGAACGTAGCATTTAAAAGATACGTTGTCGGTGAAAATATTTTCAATTCGGACTTAGTCTCTGTACGGAGAGGCTACCGAGAAGCGCTACCGACGAAGACTTTCTGATTAATTTAGAAATCAACCGTAAGAGATAGAGCCGTGGTTTATTAAGCAAAAGTGCTTCAAATACGCTCCTATAACTCAATCTAACATTTAAAAGGTACCTCGTCGGTGAAAATAATTTCAGTTCGGACTTAGATTTTTTCCTACCGAGTGGCCACCGTGAAGAGTCGCCGACGACGACTTTAGAAATTATTTAAAAATCAACCGTAAGAGATAGAGCCGTGGTTTATTAAGAAAAAGTGCGTCAAATACGCTCCCATAACTGATCATAACATTTAAAAGATACGTCGTCGGTGAAAATATTTTCAATTCGGACTTAGTCTCTGTACGGAGAGGCTACCGAGAAGCGCTACCAACGAAGACTTTCTGATTAATTTAAAAATCAACCGTAAGAGATAGAGCCGTGGTTTATTAAGCAAAAGTGCTTCAAATACGCTCCTATAACTCAATCTAACATTTAAAAGGTACCTCGTCGGTGAAAATAATTTCAGTTCGTACTTAGAATTTTTCCTACCGAGTGGCTACCGTGAAGAGTCGCCGACGACGACTTTAGAAAGTATTTTAAAATCAACCGTAAGAGATAGAGCCGTGGTTTATTAAGCAAAAGTGCGTCAAATACGCTCCCATAACTGAACATAACATTTAAAAGATACGTCGTCGGTGAAAATATTTTCAATTCGGACTTAGTCTCTGTACGGAGAGGCTACCGAGAAGCGCTACCGACGAAGACTTTCTGATTAATTTAAAAATCAACCGTAAGAGATAGAGCCGTGGTTTATTAAGCAAAAGTGCTTCAAATACACTCCCATAACAGAACATAACATTTAAAAGATACGTCGTCGGTGAAAATATTTTCAATTCGGACTTAGTCTCTGTACGGAGAGGCTACCGAGAAGCGCTACCGACGAAGACTTTCTGATTAATTTAAAAATCAACCGTAAGAGATAGAGCCGTGGTTTATTAAGCAAAAGTGCTTCAAATACGCTCCTATAACTCAATCTAACATATAAAAGGTACCTCGTCGGTGAAAATAATTACAGTTCGGACTTAGATTTTTTCCTACCGAGTGGCTACCGTGAAGAGTCGCCGACGACGACTTTAGAAAGTATTTTAAAATCAACCGTAAGAGATAGAGCCGTGGTTTATTAAGCAAAAGTGCTTCAAATACGCTCCTATAACTCACTCTAACATTTAAAAGGTACCTCGTCGGTGAAAATAATTTCAGTTCGGACTTAGATTTTTTCCTACCGAGTGACCACCGTGAAGAGTCGCCGACGACGACTTTAGAAATTATTTAAAAATCAACCGTAAGAGATAGAGCCGTGGTTTATTAAGAAAAAGTGCGTCAAATACGCTCCCATAACTGATCATAACATTTAAAAGATACGTCGTCGGTGAAAATATTTTCAATTCGGACTTAGTCTCTGTACGGAGAGGCTACCGAGAAGCGCTACCAACGAAGACTTTCTGATTAATTTAAAAATCAACCGTAAGAGATAGAGCCGTGGTTTATTAAGCAAAAGTGCTTCAAATACGCTCCTATAACTCAATCTAACATATAAAAGGTACCTCGTCGGTGAAAATAATTACAGTTCGGACTTAGATTTTTTCCTACCGAGTGGCTACCGTGAAGAGTCGCCGACGACGACTTTAGAAAGTATTTTAAAATCAACCGTAAGAGATAGAGCCGTGGTTTATTAAGCAAAAGTGCTTCAAATACGCTCCTATAACTCAATCTAACATTTAAAAGGTACCTCGTCGGTGAAAATAATTTCAGTTCGGACTTAGTCTCTGTAGGGAGAGGCTACCGAGAACCGCTACCGACGAAGACTTTCTGATTAATTTAAAAATCAACCGTAAGAGATAGAGCCGTGGTTTATTAAGCAAAAGTGCGTCAAATACGCTCCCATAACTGAACATAACATTTAAACGATACGTCGTCGGTGAAAATATTTTCAATTCGGACTTAGTCTCTGTACGGAGAGGCTACCGAGAAGCGCTACCGACGAAGACTTTCTGATTAATTTAAAAATCAACCGTAAGAGATAGAGCCGTGGTTTATTAAGCAAAAGTGCTTCAAATACACTCCCATAACAGAACATAGCATTTAAAAGATACGTTGTCGGTGAAAATATTTTCAATTCGGACTTAGTCTCTGTACGGAGAGGCTACCGAGAAGCGCTACCGACGAAGACTTTCTGATTAATTTAGAAATCAACCGTAAGAGATAGAGCCGTGGTTTATTAAGCAAAAGTGCTTCAAATACGCTCCTATAACTCAATCTAACATTTAAAAGGTACCTCGTCGGTGAAAATAATTTCAGTTCGGACTTAGATTTTTTCCTACCGAGTGGCCACCGTGAAGAGTCGCCGACGACGACTTTAGAAATTATTTAAAAATCAACCGTAAGAGATAGAGCCGTGGTTTATTAAGAAAAAGTGCGTCAAATACGCTCCCATAACTGATCATAACATTTAAAAGATACGTCGTCGGTGAAAATATTTTCAATTCGGACTTAGTCTCTGTACGGAGAGGCTACCGAGAAGCGCTACCAACGAAGACTTTCTGATTAATTTAAAAATCAACCGTAAGAGATAGAGCCGTGGTTTATTAAGCAAAAGTGCTTCAAATACGCTCCTATAACTCAATCTAACATTTAAAAGGTACCTCGTCGGTGAAAATAATTTCAGTTCGTACTTAGAATTTTTCCTACCGAGTGGCTACCGTGAAGAGTCGCCGACGACGACTTTAGAAAGTATTTTAAAATCAACCGTAAGAGATAGAGCCGTGGTTTATTAAGCAAAAGTGCGTCAAATACGCTCCCATAACTGAACATAACATTTAAAAGATACGTCGTCGGTGAAAATATTTTCAATTCGGACTTAGTCTCTGTACGGAGAGGCTACCGAGAAGCGCTAACGACGAAGACTTTCTGATTAATTTAAAAATCAACCGTAAGAGATAGAGCCGTGGTTTATTAAGCAAAAGTGCTTCAAATACACTCCCATAACAGAACATAACATTTAAAAGATACGTCGTCGGTGAAAATATTTTCAATTCGGACTTAGTCTCTGTACGGAGAGGCTACCGAGAAGCGCTACCGACGAAGACTTTCTGATTAATTTAAAAATCAACCGTAAGAGATAGAGCCGTGGTTTATTAAGCAAAAGTGCTTCAAATACGCTCCTATAACTCAATCTAACATATAAAAGGTACCTCGTCGGTGAAAATAATTACAGTTCGGACTTAGAATTTTTCCTACCGAGTGGCTACCGTGAAGAGTCGCCGACGACGACTTTAGAAAGTATTTTAAAATCAACCGTAAGAGATAGAGCCGTGGTTTATTAAGCAAAAGTGCGTCAAATACGCTCCCATAACTGAACATAACATTTAAAAGATACGTCGTCGGTGAAAATATTTTCAATTCGGACTTAGTCTCTGTAGGGAGAGGCTACCGAGAACCGCTACCGACGAAGACTTTCTGATTAATTTAAAAATCAACCGTAAGAGATAGAGCCGTGGTTTATTAAGCAAAAGTGCTTCAAATACACTCCCATAACAGAACATAGCATTTAAAAGATACGTTGTCGGTGAAAATATTTTCAATTCGGACTTAGTCTCTGTACGGAGAGGCTACCGAGAAGCGCTACCGACGAAGACTTTCTGATTAATTTAGAAATCAACCGTAAGAGATAGAGCCGTGGTTTATTAAGCAAAAGTGCTTCAAATACGCTCCTATAACTCAATCTAACATTTAAAAGGTACCTCGTCGGTGAAAATAATTTCAGTTCGGACTTAGATTTTTTCCTACCGAGTGGCCACCGTGAAGAGTCGCCGACGACGACTTTAGAAATTATTTAAAAATCAACCGTAAGAGATAGAGCCGTGGTTTATTAAGAAAAAGTGCGTCAAATACGCTCCCATAACTGATCATAACATTTAAAAGATACGTCGTCGGTGAAAATATTTTCAATTCGGACTTAGTCTCTGTACGGAGAGGCTACCGAGAAGCGCTACCAACGAAGACTTTCTGATTAATTTAAAAATCAACCGTAAGAGATAGAGCCGTGGTTTATTAAGCAAAAGTGCTTCAAATACGCTCCTATAACTCAATCTAACATTTAAAAGGTACCTCGTCGGTGAAAATAATTTCAGTTCGTACTTAGAATTTTTCCTACCGAGTGGCTACCGTGAAGAGTCGCCCACGACGACTTTAGAAAGTATTTTAAAATCAACCGTAAGAGATAGAGCCGTGGTTTATTAAGCAAAAGTGCGTCAAATACGCTCCCATAACTGAACATAACATTTAAAAGATACGTCGTCGGTGAAAATATTTTCAATTCGGACTTAGTCTCTGTACGGAGAGGCTACCGAGAAGCGCTACCGACGAAGACTTTCTGATTAATTTAAAAATCAACCGTAAGAGATAGAGCCGTGGTTTATTAAGCAAAAGTGCTTCAAATACACTCCCATAACAGAACATAACATTTAAAAGATACGTCGTCGGTGAAAATATTTTCAATTCGGACTTAGTCTCTGTACGGAGAGGCTACCGAGAAGCGCTACCGACGAAGACTTTCTGATTAATTTAAAAATCAACCGTAAGAGATAGAGCCGTGGTTTATTAAGCAAAAGTGCTTCAAATACGCTCCTATAACTCAATCTAACATATAAAAGGTACCTCGTCGGTGAAAATAATTACAGTTCGGACTTAGATTTTTTCCTACCGAGTGGCTACCGTGAAGAGTCGCCGACGACGACTTTAGAAAGTATTTTAAAATCAACCGTAAGAGATAGAGCCGTGGTTTATTAAGCAAAAGTGCTTCAAATACGCTCCTATAACTCACTCTAACATTTAAAAGGTACCTCGTCGGTGAAAATAATTTCAGTTCGGACTTGGATTTTTTCCTACCGAGTGACCACCGTGAAGAGTCGCCGACGACGACTTTAGAAATTATTTAAAAATCAACCGTAAGAGATAGAGCCGTGGTTTATTAAGAAAAAGTGCGTCAAATACGCTCCCATAACTGATCATAACATTTAAAAGATACGTCGTCGGTGAAAATATTTTCAATTCGGACTTAGTCTCTGTACGGAGAGGCTACCGAGAAGCGCTACCAACGAAGACTTTCTGATTAATTTAAAAATCAACCGTAAGAGATAGAGCCGTGGTTTATTAAGCAAAAGTGCTTCAAATACGCTCCTATAACTCAATCTAACATATAAAAGGTACCTCGTCGGTGAAAATAATTACAGTTCGGCCTTAGATTTTTTCCTACCGAGTGGCTACCGTGAAGAGTCGCCGACGACGACTTTAGAAATTATTTAAAAATCAACCGTAAGAGATAGAGCCGTGGTTTATTAAGCAAAAGTGCTTCAAATACGCTCCTATAACTCAATCTAACATTTAAAAGGTACCTCGTCGGTGAAAATAATTTCAGTTCGTACTTAGAATTTTTCCTACCGAGTGGCTACCGTGAAGAGTCGCCGACGACGACTTTAGAAAGTATTTTAAAATCAACCGTAAGAGATAGAGCCGTGGTTTATTAAGCAAAAGTGCTTCAAATACGCTCCTATAACTCAATCTAACATTTAAAAGGTACCTCGTCGGTGAAAATAATTTCAGTTCGGACTTAGATTTTTTCCTACCGAGTGGCCACCGTGAAGAGTCGCCGACGACGACTTTAGAAATTATTTAAAAATCAACCGTAAGAGATAGAGCCGTGGTTTATTAAGAAAAAGTGCGTCAAATACGCTCCCATAACTGATCATAACATTTAAAAGATACGTCGTCGGTGAAAATATTTTCAATTCGGACTTAGTCTCTGTACGGAGAGGCTACCGAGAAGCGCTACCAACGAAGACTTTCTGATGAATTTAAAAATCAACCGTAAGAGATAGAGCCGTGGTTTATTAAGCAAAAGTGCTTCAAATACGCTCCTATAACTCAATCTAACATTTAAAAGGTACCTCGTCGGTGAAAATAATTTCAGTTCGTACTTAGAATTTTTCCTACCGAGTGGCTACCGTGAAGAGTCGCCGACGACGACTTTAGAAAGTATTTTAAAATCAACCGTAAGAGATAGAGCCGTGGTTTATTAAGCAAAAGTGCGTCAAATACGCTCCCATAACTGAACATAACATTTAAAAGATACGTCGTCGGTGAAAATATTTTCAATTCGGACTTAGTCTCTGTACGGAGAGGCTACCGAGAAGCGCTACCGACGAAGACTTTCTGATTAATTTAAAAATCAACCGTAAGAGATAGAGCCGTGGTTTATTAAGCAAAAGTGCTTCAAATACGCTCCTATAACTCAATCTAATATATAAAAGGTACCTCGTCGGTGAAAATAATTACAGTTCGGACTTAGATTTTTTCCTACCGAGTGGCTACCATGAAGATTCGCCGACGACGACTTTAGAAATTATTTAAAAATCAACCGTAAGAGATAGAGCCGTGGTTTATTAAGCAAAAGTGCGTCAAATACGCTCCCATAACTGAACATAACATTTAAAAGATACGTCGTCGGTGAAAATATTTTCAATTCGGACTTAGTCTCTGTAGGGAGAGGCTACCGAGAACCGCTACCGACGAAGACTTTCTGGTTAATTTAAAAATCAACCGTAAGAGATAGAGCCGTGGTTTATTAAGCAAAAGTGCGTCAAATACGCTCCCATAACTGAACATAACATTTAAAAGATACGTCGTCGGTGAAAATATTTTCAATTCGGACTTAGTCTCTGTAGGGAGAGGCTACCGAGAACCGCTACCGACGAAGACTTTCTGATTAATTTAAAAATCAACCTTAAGAGATAGAGCCGTGGTTTATTAAGCAAAAGTGCTTCAAATACGCTCCTATAACTCAATCTAACATTTAAAAGGTGCCTCGTCGGTGAAAATAATTTCAGTTCGTACTTAGAATTTTTCCTACCGAGTGGCTACCGTGAAGAGTCGCCGACGACGACTTTAGAAAGTATTTTAAAATCAACCGTAAGAGATAGAGCCGTGGTTTATTAAGCAAAAGTGCGTCAAATACGCTCCCATAACTGAACATAACATTTAAAAGATACGTCGTCGGTGAAAATATTTTCAATTCGGACTTAGTCTCTGTACGGAGAGGCTACCGAGAAGCGCTACCGACGAAGACTTTCTGATTAATTTAAAAATCAACCGTAAGAGATAGAGCCGTGGTTTATTAAGCAAAAGTGCGTCAAATACGCTCCCATAACTGAACATAACATTTAAAAGATACGTCGTCGGTGAAAATATTTTCAATTCGGACTTGGTCTCTGTAGGGAGAGGCTACCGAGAACCGCTACCGACGAAGATATTCTGATTAATTTAAAAATCAACCGTAAGAGATAGAGCCGTGGTTTATTAAGCAAAAGTGCGTCAAATACGCTCCCATAACTGAACATAACATTTAAAAGATACGTCGTCGGTGAAAATATTTTCAATTCGGACTTAGTCTCTGTAGGGAGAGGCTACCGAGAACCGCTCCCGACGAAGACTTTCTGATTAATTTAAAAATCAACCGTAAGAGATAGAGCCGTGGTTTATTAAGCAAAAGTGCTTCAAATACACTCCCATAACAGAACATAACATTTAAAAGATACGTTGTCGGTGAAAATATTTTCAATTCGGACTTAGTCTCTGTACGGAGAGGCTACCGAGAAGCGCTACCGACGAAAACTTTCTGATTAATTTAGAAATCAACCGTAAGAGATAGAGCCGTGGTTTATTAAGCAAAAGTGCTTCAAATACGCTCCTATAACTCAATCTAACATTTAAAAGGTACCTCGTCGGTGAAAATAATTACAGTTCGGACTTAGTTTTTTTCCTACCGAGTGGCCACCGTGAAGAGTCGCCGACGACGACTTTAGAAATTATTTAAAAATCAACCGTAAGAGATAGAGCCGTTGTTTATTAAGAAAAAGTGCGTCAAATACGCTCCCATAACTGAACATAACATTTAAAAGATACGTCGTCGGTGAAAATATTTTCAATTCGGACTTAGTCTCTGTAGGGAGAGGCTACCGAGAACCGCTACCGACGAAGACTTTCTGATTAATTTTAAAATCAACCGTAAGAGATAGAGCCGTGGTTTATTAAGCAAAAGTGCTTCAAATACGCTCCTATAACTCACTCTAACATTTAAAAGGTACCTCGTCGGTGAAAATAATTTCAGTTCGGACTTAGATTTTTTCCTACCGAGTGGCTACCGTGAAGAGTCGCCGACGACGACTTTAGAAATTATTTAAACTCAACCGTAAGAGATAGAGCCGTGGTTTATTAAGCAAAAGTGCGTCAAATACGCTCCCATAACTGAACATAACATTTAAAAGATACGTCGTCGGTGAAAATATTTTCAATTCGGACTTAGTCTCTGTACGGAGAGGCTACCGAGAAGCGCTACCGACGAAGACTTTCTGATTAATTTAAAAATCAACCGTAAGAGATAGAGCCGTGGTTTATTAAGCAAAAGTGCTTCAAATACGCTCCTATAACTCAATCTAACATTTAAAAGGTACCTCGTCGGTGAAAATAATTTCAGTTCGGACTTAGATTTTTTCCTACCGAGTGGCTACCGTGAAGAGTCGCCGACGACGACTTTAGAAATTATTTAAACTCAACCGTAAGAGATAGAGCCGTGGTTTATTAAGCAAAAGTGCGTCAAATACGCTCCCATAACTGAACATAACATTTAAAAGATACGTCGTCGGTGAAAATATTTTCAATTCGGACTTAGTCTCTGTACGGAGAGGCTACCGAGAAGCGCTACCGACGAAGACTTTCTGATTAATTTAAAAATCAACCGTAAGAGATAGAGCCGTGGTTTATTAAGCAAAAGTGCTTCAAATACACTCCCATAACAGAACATAGCATTTAAAAGATACGTTGTCGGTGAAAATATTTTCAATTCGGACTTAGTCTCTGTACGGAGAGGCTACCGAGAAGCGCTACCGACGAAGACTTTCTGATTAATTTAGAAATCAACCGTAAGAGATAGAGCCGTGGTTTATTAAGCAAAAGTGCTTCAAATACGCTCCTATAACTCAATCTAACATTTAAAAGGTACCTCGTCGGTGAAAATAATTTCAGTTCGGACTTAGATTTTTTCCTACCGAGTGGCCACCGTGAAGAGTCGCCGACGACGACTTTAGAAATTATTTAAAAATCAACCGTAAGAGATAGAGCCGTGGTTTATTAAGAAAAAGTGCGTCAAATACGCTCCCATAACTGATCATAACATTTAAAAGATACGTCGTCGGTGAAAATATTTTCAATTTGGACTTAGTCTCTGTACGGAGAGGCTACCGAGAAGCGCTACCGACGAAGACTTTCTGATTAATTTAAAAATCAACCGTAAGAGATAGAGCCGTGGTTTATTAAGCAAAAGTGCTTCAAATACGCTCCTATAACTCAATCTAACATTTAAAAGGTACCTCGTCGGTGAAAATAATTTCAGTTCGTACTTAGATTTTTTCCTACCGAGTGGCTACCGTGAAGAGTCGCCGACGACGACTTTAGAAATTATTTTAAAATCAACCGTAAGAGATAGAGCCGTGGTTTATTAAGCAAAAGTGCGTCAAATACGCTCCCATAACTGAACATAACATTTAAAAGATACGTCGTCGGTGAAAATATTTTCAATTCGGACTTAGTCTCTGTAGGGAGAGGCTACCGAGAACCGCTACCGACGAAGACTTTCTGGTTAATTTAAAAATCAACCGTAAGAGATAGAGCCGTGGTTTATTAAGCAAAAGTGCGTCAAATACGCTCCCATAACTGAACATAACATTTAAAAGATACGTCGTCGGTGAAAATATTTTCAATTCGGACTTAGTCTCTGTACGGAGAGGCTACCGAGAAGCGCTACCGACGAAGACTTTCTGATTAATTTAAAAATCAACCGTAAGAGATAGAGCCGTGGTTTATTAAGCAAAAGTGCGTCAAATACGCTCCCATAACTGAACATAACATTTAAAAGATACGTCGTCGGTGAAAATATTTTCAATTCGGACTTAGTCTCTGTAGGGAGAGGCTACCGAGAACCGCTACCGACGAAGACTTTCTGATTAATTTAAAAATCAACCGTAAGAGATAGAGCCGTGGTTTATTAAGCAAAAGTGCTTCAAATACGCTCCTATAACTCAATCTAACATTTAAAAGGTGCCTCGTCGGTGAAAATAATTTCAGTTCGTACTTAGAATTTTTCCTACCGAGTGGCTACCGTGAAGAGTCGCCGACGACGACTTTAGAAAGTATTTTAAAATCAACCGTAAGAGATAGAGCCGTGGTTTATTAAGCAAAAGTGCGTCAAATACGCTCCCATAACTGAACATAACATTTAAAAGATACGTCGTCAGTGAAAATATTTTCAATTCGGACTTAGTCTCTGTAGGGAGAGGCTACCGAGAACCGCTACCGACGAAGACTTTCTGATTAATTTAAAAATCAACCGTAAGAGATAGAGCCGTGGTTTATTAAGCAAAAGTGCTTCAAATACGCTCCTATAACTCAATCTAACATTTAAAAGGTGCCTCGTCGGTGAAAATAATTTCAGTTCGTACTTAGAATTTTTCCTACCGAGTGGCTACCGTGAAGAGTCGCCGACGACGACTTTAGAAAGTATTTTAAAATCAACCGTAAGAGATAGAGCCGTGGTTTATTAAGCAAAAGTGCGTCAAATACGCTCCCATAACTGAACATAACATTTAAAAGATACGTCGTCAGTGAAAATATTTTCAATTCGGACTTAGTCTCTGTAGGGAGAGGCTACCGAGAACCGCTACCGACGAAGACTTTCTGATTAATTTAAAAATCAACCGTAAGAGATAGAGCCGTGGTTTATTAAGCAAAAGTGCTTCAAATACGCTCCTATAACTCAATCTAACATATAAAAGGTACCTCGTCGGTGAAAATAATTACGGTTCGGACTTAGTCTCTGTACGGAGAGGCTACCGAGGAGCGCTACCAACGAAGACTTTCTGATTAATTTAAAAATCAACCGTAAGAGATAGAGCCGTGGTTTATTAAGCAAAAGTGCGTCAAATACGCTCCCATAACTGAACATAACATTTAAAAGATACGTCGTCGGTGAAAATATTTTCAATTCGGACTTAGTCTCTGTAGGGAGAGGCTACCGAGAACCGCTACCGACGAAGACATTCTGATTAATTTAAAAATCAACCGTAAGAGATAGAGCCGTGGTTTATTAAGCAAAAGTGCGTCAAATACGCTCCCATAACTGAACATAACATTTAAAAGATACGTCGTCGGTGAAAATATTTTCAATTCGGACTTAGTCTCTGTAGGGAGAGGCTACCGAGAACCGCTACCGACGAAGACTTTCTGATTAATTTAAAAATCAACCGTAAGAGATAGAGCCGTGGTTTATTAAGCAAAAGTGCTTCAAATACGCTCCTATAACTCAATCTAACATTTAAAAGGTGCCTCGTCGGTGAAAATAATTTCAGTTCGTACTTAGAATTTTTCCTACCGAGTGGCTACCGTGAAGAGTCGCCGACGACGACTTTAGAAAGTATTTTAAAATCAACCGTAAGAGATAGAGCCGTGGTTTATTAAGCAAAAGTGCGTCAAATACGCTCCCATAACTGAACATAACATTTAAAAGATACGTCGTCGGTGAAAATATTTTCAATTCGGACTTAGTCTCTGTAGGGAGAGGTTACCGAGAACCGCTACCGACGAAGACTTTCTGATTAATTTAAAAATCAACCGTAAGAGATAGAGCCGTGGTTTATTAAGCAAAAGTGCTTCAAATACACTCCTATAACTCAATCTAACATTTAAAAGGTACCTCGTCGGTGAAAATAATTTCAGTTCGGACTTAGATTTTTTCCTACCGAGTGGCTACCGTGAAGAGTCGCCGACGACGACTTTAGAAATTATTTAAAAATCAACCGTAAGAGATAGAGCCGTGGTTTATTAAGCAAAAGTGCGTCAAATACGCTCCCATAACTGAACATAACATTTAAAAGATGCGTCGTCGGTGAAAATATTTTCAATTCGGACTTAGTCTCTGTACGGAGAGGCTACCGAGAAGCGCTACCGACGAAGACTTTCTGATTAATTTAAAAATCAACCGTAAGAGATAGAGCGTGGTTTATTAAGCAAAAGTGCTTCAAATACGCTCCTATAACTCAATCTAACATTTAAAAGGTACCTCGTCAGTGAAAATAATTTCAGTTCGGACTTAGATTTTTTCCTACCGAGTGGCTACCGTGAAGAGTCGCCGACGACGACTTTAGAAATTATTTAAAAATCAACCGTAAGAGATAGAGCCGTGGTTTATTAAGAAAAAGTGCTTCAAATACGCTCCTATAACTCAATCTAACATATAAAAGGTACCTCGTCGGTGAAAATAATTACAGTTCGGACTTAGATTTTTTCCTACCGAGTGGCTACCGTGAAGAGTCGCCGACGACGACTTTAGAAATTATTTAAAAATCAACCGTAAGAGATAGAGCCGTGGTTTATTAAGAAAAAGTGCGTCAAATACGCTCCCATAACTGATCATAACATTTAAAAGATACGTCGTCGGTGAAAATATTTTCAATTCGGACTTAGTCTCTGTAGGGAGAGGCTACCGAGAACCGTTACCGACGAAGACTTTCTGATTAATTTAAAAATCAACCGTAAGAGATAGAGCCGTGGTTTATTAAGCAAAAGTGCTTCAAATACGCTCCTATAACTCAATCTAACATTTAAAAGGTACCTCGTCGGTGAAAATAATTTCAGTTCGGACTTAGATTTTTTCCTACCGAGTGGCTACCGTGAAGAGTCGCCGACGACGACTTTAGAAAGTATTTTAAAATCAACCGTAAGAGATAGAGCCGTGGTTTATTAAGCAAAAGTGCGTCAAATACGCTCCCATAACTGAACATAACATTTAAAAGATACGTCGTCGGTGAAAATATTTTCAATTCGGACTTAGTCTCTGTAGGGAGAGGCTACCGAGAACCGCTACCGACGAAGACTTTCTGATTAATTTAAAAATCAACCGTAAGAGATAGAGCCGTGGTTTATTAAGCAAAAGTGCTTCAAATACGCTCCTATAACTCAATCTAACATATAAAAGGTACCTCGTCGGTGAAAATAATTACAGTTCGGACTTAGATTTTTTCCTACCGAGTGGCTACCGTGAAGAGTCGCCGACGACGACTTTAGAAATTATTTAAAAATCAACCGTAAGAGATAGAGCCGTGGTTTATTAAGCAAAAGTGCTTCAAATACGCTCCTGTAACTCAATCTAACATTTAAAAGGTACCTCGTCGGTGAAAATAATTTCAGTTCGGACTTAGATTTTTTCCTACCGAGTGGCTACCGTGAAGAGTCGCCGACGACGACTTTAGAAAGTATTTTAAAATCAACCGTAAGAGATAGAGCCGTGGTTTATTAAGCAAAAGTGCGTCAAATACGCTCCCATAACTGAACATAACATTTAAAAGATACGTCGTCGGTGAAAATATTTTCAATTCGGACTTAGTCTCTGTAGGGAGAGGCTACCGAGAACCGCTACCGACGAAGACTTTCTGATTAATTTAAAAATCAACCGTAAGAGATAGAGCCGTGGTTTATTAAGCAAAAGTGCGTCAAATACGCTCCCATAACTGAACATAACATTTAAACGATACGTCGTCGGTGAAAATATTTTCAATTCGGACTTAGTCTCTGTACGGAGAGGCTACCGAGAAGCGCTACCGACGAAGACTTTCTGATTAATTTAAAAATCAACCGTAAGAGATAGAGCCGTGGTTTATTAAGCAAAAGTGCGTCAAATACGCTCCCATAACTGAACATAACATTTAAACGATACGTCGTCGGTGAAAATATTTTCAATTCGGACTTAGTCTCTGTACGGAGAGGCTACCGAGAAGCGCTACCGACGAAGACTTTCTGATTAATTTAAAAATCAACCGTAAGAGATAGAGCCGTGGTTTATTAAGCAAAAGTGCGTCAAATACGCTCCCATAACTGAACATAACATTTAAAAGATACGTCGTCGGTGAAAATATTTTCAATTCGGACTTAGTCTCTGTAGGGAGAGGCTACCGAGAACCGTTACCGACGAAGACTTTCTGATTAATTTAAAAATCAACCGTAAGAGATAGAGCCGTGGTTTATTAAGCAAAAGTGCGTCAAATACGCTCCCATAACTGAACATAACATTTAAAAGATACGTCGTCGGTGAAAATATTTTCAATTCGGACTTAGTCTCTGTAGGGAGAGGCTACCGTGAACCGCTACCGACGAAGACTTTCTGATTAATTTAAAAATCAACCGTAAGAGATAGAGCCGTGGTTTATTAAGCAAAAGTGCGTCAAATACGCTCCCATAACTGAACATAACATTTAAAAGATACGTCGTCGGTGAAAATATTTTCAATTCGGACTTGGTCTCTGTAGGGAGAGGCTACCGAGAACCGCTACCGACGAAGACTTTCTGATTAATTTAAAAATCAACCGTAAGAGATAGAGCCGTGGTTTATTAAGCAAAAGTGCTTCAAATACGCTCCTGTAACTCAATCTAACATTTAAAAGGTACCTCGTCGGTGAAAATAATTTCAGTTCGGACTTAGATTTTTTCCTACCGAGTGGCTACCGTGAAGAGTCGCCGACGACGACTTTAGAAAGTATTTTAAAATCAACCGTAAGAGATAGAGCCGTGGTTTATTAAGCAAAAGTGCGTCAAATACGCTCCCATAACTGAACATAACATTTAAAAGATACGTCGTCGGTGAAAATATTTTCAATTCGGACTTAGTCTCTGTAGGGAGAGGCTACCGAGAACCGCTACCGACGAAGACTTTCTGATTAATTTAAAAATCAACCGTAAGAGATAGAGCCGTGGTTTATTAAGCAAAAGTGCGTCAAATACGCTCCCATAACTGAACATAACATTTAAACGATACGTCGTCGGTGAAAATATTTTCAATTCGGACTTAGTCTCTGTACGGAGAGGCTACCGAGAAGCGCTACCGACGAAGACTTTCTGATTAATTTAAAAATCAACCGTAAGAGATAGAGCGTGGTTTATTAAGCAAAAGTGCTTCAAATACGCTCCTATAACTCAATCTAACATTTAAAAGGTACCTCGTCAGTGAAAATAATTTCAGTTCGGACTTAGATTTTTTCCTACCGAGTGGCTACCGTGAAGAGTCGCCGACGACGACTTTAGAAATTATTTAAAAATCAACCGTAAGAGATAGAGCCGTGGTTTATTAAGAAAAAGTGCTTCAAATACGCTCCTATAACTCAATCTAACATATAAAAGGTACCTCGTCGGTGAAAATAATTACAGTGCGGACTTAGATTTTTTCCTACCGAGTGGCTACCGTGAAGAGTCGCCGACGACGACTTTAGAAATTATTTAAAAATCAACCGTAAGAGATAGAGCCGTGGTTTATTAAGAAAAAGTGCGTCAAATACGCTCCCATAACCGATCATAACATTTAAAAGATACGTCGTCGGTGAAAATATTTTCAATTCGGACTTAGTCTCTGTAGGGAGAGGCTACCGAGAACCGTTACCGACGAAGACTTTCTGATTAATTTAAAAATCAACCGTAAGAGATAGAGCCGTGGTTTATTAAGCAAAAGTGCTTCAAATACGCTCCTATAACTCAATCTAACATTTAAAAGGTACCTCGTCGGTGAAAATAATTTCAGTTCGGACTTAGATTTTTTCCTACCGAGTGGCTACCGTGAAGAGTCGCCGACGACGACTTTAGAAAGTATTTTAAAATCAACCGTAAGAGATAGAGCCGTGGTTTATTAAGCAAAAGTGCGTCAAATACGCTCCCATAACTGAACATAACATTTAAAAGATACGTCGTCGGTGAAAATATTTTCAATTCGGACTTAGTCTCTGTAGGGAGAGGCTACCGAGAACCGCTACCGACGAAGACTTTCTGATTAATTTAAAAATCAACCGTAAGAGATAGAGCCGTGGTTTATTAAGCAAAAGTGCTTCAAATACGCTCCTATAACTCAATCTAACATATAAAAGGTACCTCGTCGGTGAAAATAATTACAGTTCGGACTTAGATTTTTTCCTACCGAGTGGCTACCGTGAAGAGTCGCCGACGACGACTTTAGAAATTATTTAAAAATCAACCGTAAGAGATAGAGCCGTGGTTTATTAAGCAAAAGTGCTTCAAATACGCTCCTGTAACTCAATCTAACATATAAAAGGTACCTCGTCGGTGAAAATAATTTCAGTTCGGACTTAGATTTTTTCCTACCGAGTGGCTACCGTGAAGAGTCGCCGACGACGACTTTAGAAAGTATTTTAAAATCAACCGTAAGAGATAGAGCCGTGGTTTATTAAGCAAAAGTGCGTCAAATACGCTCCCATAACTGAACATAACATTTAAAAGATACGTCGTCGGTGAAAATATTTTCAATTCGGACTTAGTCTCTGTAGGGAGAGGCTACCGAGAACCGCTACCGACGAAGACTTTCTGATTAATTTAAAAATCAACCGTAAGAGATAGAGCCGTGGTTTATTAAGCAAAAGTGCGTCAAATACGCTCCCATAACTGAACATAACATTTAAACGATACGTCGTCGGTGAAAATATTTTCAATTCGGACTTAGTCTCTGTACGGAGAGGCTACCGAGAAGCGCTACCGACGAAGACTTTCTGATTAATTTAAAAATCAACCGTAAGAGATAGAGCCGTGGTTTATTAAGCAAAAGTGCGTCAAATACGCTCCCATAACTGAACATAACATTTAAACGATACGTCGTCGGTGAAAATATTTTCAATTCGGACTTAGTCTCTGTACGGAGAGGCTACCGAGAAGCGCTACCGACGAAGACTTTCTGATTAATTTAAAAATCAACCGTAAGAGATAGAGCCGTGGTTTATTAAGCAAAAGTGCGTCAAATACGCTCCCATAACTGAACATAACATTTAAAAGATACGTCGTCGGTGAAAATATTTTCAATTCGGACTTAGTCTCTGTAGGGAGAGGCTACCGAGAACCGCTACCGACGAAGACTTTCTGATTAATTTAAAAATCAACCGTAAGAGATAGAGCCGTGGTTTATTAAGCAAAAGTGCGTCAAATACGCTCCCATAACTGAACATAACATTTAAAAGATACGTCGTCGGTGAAAATATTTTCAATTCGGACTTAGTCTCTGTAGGGAGAGGCTACCGAGAACCGCTACCGACGAAGACTTTCTGATTAATTTAAAAATCAACCGTAAGAGATAGAGCCGTGGTTTATTAAGCAAAAGTGCGTCAAATACGCTCCCATAACTGAACATAACATTTAAAAGATACGTCGTCGGTGAAAATATTTTCAATTCGGACTTGGTCTCTGTAGGGAGAGGCTACCGAGAACCGCTACCGACGAAGACTTTCTGATTAATTTAAAAATCAACCGTAAGAGATAGAGCCGTGGTTTATTAAGCAAAAGTGCTTCAAATACGCTCCTGTAACTCAATCTAACATTTAAAAGGTACCTCGTCGGTGAAAATAATTTCAGTTCGGACTTAGATTTTTTCCTACCGAGTGGCTACCGTGAAGAGTCGCCGACGACGACTTTAGAAAGTATTTTAAAATCAACCGTAAGAGATAGAGCCGTGGTTTATTAAGCAAAAGTGCGTCAAATACGCTCCCATAACTGAACATAACATTTAAAAGATACGTCGTCGGTGAAAATATTTTCAATTCGGACTTAGTCTCTGTAGGGAGAGGCTACCGAGAACCGCTACCGACGAAGACTTTCTGATTAATTTAAAAATCAACCGTAAGAGATAGAGCCGTGGTTTATTAAGCAAAAGTGCGTCAAATACGCTCCCATAACTGAACATAACATTTAAACGATACGTCGTCGGTGAAAATATTTTCAATTCGGACTTAGTCTCTGTACGGAGAGGCTACCGAGAAGCGCTACCGACGAAGACTTTCTGATTAATTTAAAAATCAACCGTAAGAGATAGAGCGTGGTTTATTAAGCAAAAGTGCTTCAAATACGCTCCTATAACTCAATCTAACATTTAAAAGGTACCTCGTCAGTGAAAATAATTTCAGTTCGGACTTAGATTTTTTCCTACCGAGTGGCTACCGTGAAGAGTCGCCGACGACGACTTTAGAAATTATTTAAAAATCAACCGTAAGAGATAGAGCCGTGGTTTATTAAGAAAAAGTGCTTCAAATACGCTCCTATAACTCAATCTAACATATAAAAGGTACCTCGTCGGTGAAAATAATTACAGTGCGGACTTAGATTTTTTCCTACCGAGTGGCTACCGTGAAGAGTCGCCGACGACGACTTTAGAAATTATTTAAAAATCAACCGTAAGAGATAGAGCCGTGGTTTATTAAGAAAAAGTGCGTCAAATACGCTCCCATAACCGATCATAACATTTAAAAGATACGTCGTCGGTGAAAATATTTTCAATTCGGACTTAGTCTCTGTAGGGAGAGGCTACCGAGAACCGTTACCGACGAAGACTTTCTGATTAATTTAAAAATCAACCGTAAGAGATAGAGCCGTGGTTTATTAAGCAAAAGTGCTTCAAATACGCTCCTATAACTCAATCTAACATTTAAAAGGTACCTCGTCGGTGAAAATAATTTCAGTTCGGACTTAGATTTTTTCCTACCGAGTGGCTACCGTGAAGAGTCGCCGACGACGACTTTAGAAAGTATTTTAAAATCAACCGTAAGAGATAGAGCCGTGGTTTATTAAGCAAAAGTGCGTCAAATACGCTCCCATAACTGAACATAACATTTAAAAGATACGTCGTCGGTGAAAATATTTTCAATTCGGACTTAGTCTCTGTAGGGAGAGGCTACCGAGAACCGCTACCGACGAAGACTTTCTGATTAATTTAAAAATCAACCGTAAGAGATAGAGCCGTGGTTTATTAAGCAAAAGTGCTTCAAATACGCTCCTATAACTCAATCTAACATATAAAAGGTACCTCGTCGGTGAAAATAATTACAGTTCGGACTTAGATTTTTTCCTACCGAGTGGCTACCGTGAAGAGTCGCCGACGACGACTTTAGAAATTATTTTAAAATCAACCGTAAGAGATAGAGCCGTGGTTTATTAAGCAAAAGTGCTTCAAATACGCTCCTGTAACTCAATCTAACATTTAAAAGGTACCTCGTCGGTGAAAATAATTTCAGTTCGGACTTAGATTTTTTCCTACCGAGTGGCTACCGTGAAGAGTCGCCGACGACGACTTTAGAAAGTATTTTAAAATCAACCGTAAGAGATAGAGCCGTGGTTTATTAAGCAAAAGTGCGTCAAATACGCTCCCATAACTGAACATAACATTTAAAAGATACGTCGTCGGTGAAAATATTTTCAATTCGGACTTAGTCTCTGTAGGGAGAGGCTACCGAGAACCGCTACCGACGAAGACTTTCTGATTAATTTAAAAATCAACCGTAAGAGATAGAGCCGTGGTTTATTAAGCAAAAGTGCGTCAAATACGCTCCCATAACTGAACATAACATTTAAACGATACGTCGTCGGTGAAAATATTTTCAATTCGGACTTAGTCTCTGTACGGAGAGGCTACCGAGAAGCGCTACCGACGAAGACTTTCTGATTAATTTAAAAATCAACCGTAAGAGATAGAGCCGTGGTTTATTAAGCAAAAGTGCGTCAAATACGCTCCCATAACTGAACATAACATTTAAACGATACGTCGTCGGTGAAAATATTTTCAATTCGGACTTAGTCTCTGTACGGAGAGGCTACCGAGAAGCGCTACCGACGAAGACTTTCTGATTAATTTAAAAATCAACCGTAAGAGATAGAGCCGTGGTTTATTAAGCAAAAGTGCGTCAAATACGCTCCCATAACTGAACATAACATTTAAAAGATACGTCGTCGGTGAAAATATTTTCAATTCGGACTTAGTCTCTGTAGGGAGAGGCTACCGAGAACCGCTACCGACGAAGACTTTCTGATTAATTTAAAAATCAACCGTAAGAGATAGAGCCGTGGTTTATTAAGCAAAAGTGCGTCAAATACGCTCCCATAACTGAACATAACATTTAAAAGATACGTCGTCGGTGAAAATATTTTCAATTCGGACTTAGTCTCTGTAGGGAGAGGCTACCGAGAACCGCTACCGACGAAGACTTTCTGATTAATTTAAAAATCAACCGTAAGAGATAGAGCCGTGGTTTATTAAGCAAAAGTGCGTCAAATACGCTCCCATAACTGAACATAACATTTAAAAGATACGTCGTCGGTGAAAATATTTTCAATTCGGACTTGGTCTCTGTAGGGAGAGGCTACCGAGAACCGCTACCGACGAAGACTTTCTGATTAATTTAAAAATCAACCGTAAGAGATAGAGCCGTGGTTTATTAAGCAAAAGTGCGTCAAATACGCTCCCATAACTGAACATAACATTTAAAAGATACGTCGTCGGAGAAAATATTTTCAATTCGGACTTAGTCTCTGTACGGAGAGGCTACCGAGAAGCGCTACCGACGAAGACTTTCTGATTAATTTAAAAATCAACCGTAAGAGATAGAGCCGTGGTTTATTAAGCAAAAGTGCGTCAAATACGCTCCCATAACTGAACATAACATTTAAAAGATACGTCGTCGGTGAAAATATTTTCAATTCGGACTTAGTCTCTGTAGGGAGAGGCTACCGAGAACCGCTACCGACGAAGACTTTCTGATTAATTTAAAAATCAACCGTAAGAGATAGAGCCGTGGTTTATTAAGCAAAAGTGCGTCAAATACGCTCCCATAACTGAACATAACATTTAAAAGATACGTCGTCGGTGAAAATATTTTCAATTCGGACTTAGTCTCTGTAGGGAGAGGCTACCGAGAACCGCTACCGACGAAGACTTTCTGATTAATTTAAAAATCAACCGTAAGAGATAGAGCCGTGGTTTATTAAGCAAAAGTGCGTCAAATACGCTCCCATAACTGAACATAACATTTAAACGATACGTCGTCGGTGAAAATATTTTCAATTCGGACTTAGTCTCTGTACGGAGAGGCTACCGAGAAGCGCTACCGACGAAGACTTTCTGATTAATTTAAAAATCAACCGTAAGAGATAGAGCCGTGGTTTATTAAGCAAAAGTGCGTCAAATACGCTCCCATAACTGAACATAACATTTAAACGATACGTCGTCGGTGAAAATATTTTCAATTCGGACTTAGTCTCTGTACGGAGAGGCTACCGAGAAGCGCTACCGACGAAGACTTTCTGATTAATTTAAAAATCAACCGTAAGAGATAGAGCCGTGGTTTATTAAGCAAAAGTGCGTCAAATACGCTCCCATAACTGAACATAACATTTAAAAGATACGTCGTCGGTGAAAATATTTTCAATTCGGACTTAGTCTCTGTAGGGAGAGGCTACCGAGAACCGCTACCGACGAAGACTTTCTGATTAATTTAAAAATCAACCGTAAGAGATAGAGCCGTGGTTTATTAAGCAAAAGTGCGTCAAATACGCTCCCATAACTGAACATAACATTTAAAAGATACGTCGTCGGTGAAAATATTTTCAATTCGGACTTAGTCTCTGTAGGGAGAGGCTACCGAGAACCGCTACCGACGAAGACTTTCTGATTAATTTAAAAATCAACCGTAAGAGATAGAGCCGTGGTTTATTAAGCAAAAGTGCGTCAAATACGCTCCCATAACTGAACATAACATTTAAAAGATACGTCGTCGGTGAAAATATTTTCAATTCGGACTTGGTCTCTGTAGGGAGAGGCTACCGAGAACCGCTACCGACGAAGACTTTCTGATTAATTTAAAAATCAACCGTAAGAGATAGAGCCGTGGTTTATTAAGCAAAAGTGCGTCAAATACGCTCCCATAACTGAACATAACATTTAAAAGATACGTCGTCGGAGAAAATATTTTCAATTCGGACTTAGTCTCTGTACGGAGAGGCTACCGAGAAGCGCTACCGACGAAGACTTTCTGATTAATTTAAAAATCAACCGTAAGAGATAGAGCCGTGGTTTATTAAGCAAAAGTGCGTCAAATACGCTCCCATAACTGAACATAACATTTAAAAGATACGTCGTCGGTGAAAATATTTTCAATTCGGACTTAGTCTCTGTAGGGAGAGGCTACCGAGAACCGCTACCGACGAAGACTTTCTGATTAATTTAAAAATCAACCGTAAGAGATAGAGCCGTGGTTTATTAAGCAAAAGTGCGTCAAATACGCTCCCATAACTGAACATAACATTTAAAAGATACGTCGTCGGTGAAAATATTTTCAATTCGGACTTAGTCTCTGTAGGGAGAGGCTACCGAGAACCGCTACCGACGAAGACTTTCTGATTAATTTAAAAATCAACCGTAAGAGATAGAGCCGTGGTTTATTAAGCAAAAGTGCTTCAAATACGCTCCTATAACTCAATCTAACATTTAAAAGGTGCCTCGTCGGTGAAAATAATTTCAGTTCGTACTTAGAATTTTTCCTACCGAGTGGCTACCGTGAAGAGTCGCCGACGACGACTTTAGAAAGTATTTTAAAATCAACCGTAAGAGATAGAGCCGTGGTTTATTAAGCAAAAGTGCGTCAAATACGCTCCCATAACTGAACATAACATTTAAAAGATACGTCGTCAGTGAAAATATTTTCAATTCGGACTTAGTCTCTGTAGGGAGAGGCTACCGAGAACCGCTACCGACGAAGACTTTCTGATTAATTTAAAAATCAACCGTAAGAGATAGAGCCGTGGTTTATTAAGCAAAAGTGCTTCAAATACGCTCCTATAACTCAATCTAACATATAAAAGGTACCTCGTCGGTAAAAATAATTACAGTTCGGACTTAGATTTTTTCCTACCGAGTGGCTACCGTGAAGAGTCGCCGACGACGACTTTAGAAATTATTTAAAAATCAACCGTAAGAGATAGAGCCGTGGTTTATTAAGCAAAAGTGCTTCAAATACGCTCCTGTAACTCAATCTAACATTTAAAAGGTACCTCGTCGGTGAAAATAATTTCAGTTCGGACTTAGTCTCTGTAGGGAGAGGCTACCGAGAACCGCTACCGACGAAGACTTTCTGATTAATTTAAAAATCAACCGTAAGAGATAGAGCCGTGGTTTATTAAGCAAAAGTGCGTCAAATACGCTCCCATAACTGAACATAACATTTAAACGATACGTCGTCGGTGAAAATATTTTCAATTCGGACTTAGTCTCTGTACGGAGAGGCTACCGAGAAGCGCTACCGACGAAGACTTTCTGATTAATTTAAAAATCAACCGTAAGAGATAGAGCCGTGGTTTATTAAGCAAAAGTGCGTCAAATACGCTCCCATAACTGAACATAACATTTAAACGATACGTCGTCGGTGAAAATATTTTCAATTCGGACTTAGTCTCTGTACGGAGAGGCTACCGAGAAGCGCTACCGACGAAGACTTTCTGATTAATTTAAAAATCAACCGTAAGAGATAGAGCCGTGGTTTATTAAGCAAAAGTGCGTCAAATACGCTCCCATAACTGAACATAACATTTAAAAGATACGTCGTCGGTGAAAATATTTTCAATTCGGACTTAGTCTCTGTAGGGAGAGGCTACCGAGAACCGCTACCGACGAAGACTTTCTGATTAATTTAAAAATCAACCGTAAGAGATAGAGCCGTGGTTTATTAAGCAAAAGTGCGTCAAATACGCTCCCATAACTGAACATAACATTTAAAAGATACGTCGTCGGTGAAAATATTTTCAATTCGGACTTAGTCTCTGTAGGGAGAGGCTACCGAGAACCGCTACCGACGAAGACTTTCTGATTAATTTAAAAATCAACCGTAAGAGATAGAGCCGTGGTTTATTAAGCAAAAGTGCGTCAAATACGCTCCCATAACTGAACATAACATTTAAAAGATACGTCGTCGGTGAAAATATTTTCAATTCGGACTTAGTCTCTGTAGGGAGAGGCTACCGAGAACTGCTACCGACGAAGACTTTCTGATTAATTTAAAAATCAACCATAAGAGATAGAGCCGTGGTTTATTAAGCAAAAGTGCGTCAAATACGCTCCCATAACTGAACATAACATTTAAAAGATACGTCGTCGGTGAAAATATTTTCAATTCGGACCTCTCCCTACAGAGACTAAGTCCGAATTGAAAATATTTTCAATTCGGACTTAGTCTCTGTAGGGAGAGGCTACCGAGAACCGCTACCGACGAAGACTTTCTGATTAATTTAAAAATCAACCGTAAGAGATAGAGCCGTGGTTTATTAAGCAAAAGTGCTTCAAATACGCTCCTATAACTCAATCTAACATTTAAAAGGTGCCTCGTCGGTGAAAATAATTTCAGTTCGTACTTAGAATTTTTCCTACCGAGTGGCTACCGTGAAGAGTCGCCGACGACGACTTTAGAAAGTATTTTAAAATCAACCGTAAGAGATAGAGCCGTGGTTTATTAAGCAAAAGTGCGTCAAATACGCTCCCATAACTGAACATAACATTTAAAAGATACGTCGTCAGTGAAAATATTTTCAATTCGGACTTAGTCTCTGTAGGGAGAGGCTACCGAGAACCGCTACCGACGAAGACTTTCTGATTAATTTAAAAATCAACCGAAAGAGATAGAGCCGTGGTTTATTAAGCAAAAGTGCTTCAAATACGCTCCTATAACTCAATCTAACATTTAAAAGGTACCTCGTCGGTGAAAATAATTTCAGTTCGTACTTAGAATTTTTCCTACCGAGTGGCTACCGTGAAGAGTCGCCGACGACGACTTTAGAAAGTATTTTAAAATCAACCGTAAGAGATAGAGCCGTGGTTTATTAAGCAAAAGTGCGTCAAATACGCTCCCATAACTGAACATAACATTTAAAAGATACGTCGTCGGTGAAAATATTTTCAATTCGGACTTAGTCTCTGTACGGAGAGGCTACCGAGAAGCGCTACCGACGAAGATTTTCTGATTAATTTAAAAATCAACCGTAAGAGATAGAGCCGTGGTTTATTAAGCAAAAGTGCGTCAAATACGCTCCCATAACTGAACATAACATTTAAACGATACGTCGTCGGTGAAAATATTTTCAATTCGGACTTAGTCTCTGTACGGAGAGGCTACCGAGAAGCGCTACCGACGAAGACTTTCTGATTAATTTAAAAATCAACCGTAAGAGATAGAGCCGTGGTTTATTAAGCAAAAGTGCGTCAAATACGCTCCCATAACTGAACATAACATTTAAAAGATACGTCGTCGGTGAAAATATTTTCAATTCGGACTTAGTCTCTGTAGGGAGAGGCTACCGAGAACCGCTACCGACGAAGACTTTCTGATTAATTTAAAAATCAACCGTAAGAGATAGAGCCGTGGTTTATTAAGCAAAAGTGCGTCAAATACGCTCCCATAACTGAACATAACATTTAAAAGATACGTCGTCGGTGAAAATATTTTCAATTCGGACTTAGTCTCTGTAGGGAGAGGCTACCGAGAACCGCTACCGACAAAGACTTTCTGATTAATTTAAAAATCAACCGTAAGAGATAGAGCCGTGGTTTATTAAGCAAAAGTGCTTCAAATACGCTCCTATAACTCAATCTAACATTTAAAAGGTGCCTCGTCGGTGAAAATAATTTCAGTTCGTACTTAGAATTTTTCCTACCGAGTGGCTACCGTGAAGAGTCGCCGACGACGACTTTAGAAAGTATTTTAAAATCAACCGTAAGAGATAGAGCCGTGGTTTATTAAGCAAAAGTGCGTCAAATACGCTCCCATAACTGAACATAACATTTAAAAGATACGTCGTCAGTGAAAATATTTTCAATTCGGACTTAGTCTCTGTAGGGAGAGGCTACCGAGAACCGCTACCGACGAAGACTTTCTGATTAATTTAAAAATCAACCGAAAGAGATAGAGCCGTGGTTTATTAAGCAAAAGTGCTTCAAATACGCTCCTATAACTCAATCTAACATTTAAAAGGTACCTCGTCGGTGAAAATAATTTCAGTTCGTACTTAGAATTTTTCCTACCGAGTGGCTACCGTGAAGAGTCGCCGACGACGACTTTAGAAAGTATTTTAAAATCAACCGTAAGAGATAGAGCCGTGGTTTATTAAGCAAAAGTGCGTCAAATACGCTCCCATAACTGAACATAACATTTAAAAGATACGTCGTCGGTGAAAATATTTTCAATTCGGACTTAGTCTCTGTACGGAGAGGCTTCCGAGAAGCGCTACCGACGAAGATTTTCTGATTAATTTAAAAATCAACCGTAAGAGATAGAGCCGTGGTTTATTAAGCAAAAGTGCGTCAAATACGCTCCTATAACTCAATCTAACATTCAAAAGATACGTCGTCGGTGAAAATATTTTCAATTCGGACTTAGTCTCTGTACGGAGAGGCTACCGAGAAGTGCTACCGACGAAGACTTTCTGATTAATTTAGAAATCAACCGTAAGAGATAGAGCCGTGGTTTATTAAGCAAAAGTGCTTCAAATACGCTCCTATAACTCAATCTAACATTTAAAAGGTACCTCGTCGGTGAAAATAATTTCAGTTCGGACTTAGATTTTTTCCTACCGAGTGGCTACCGTGAAGAGTCGCCGACGACGACTTTAGAAATTATTTAAAAATCAACCGTAAGAGATAGAGCCGTGGTTTATTAAGAAAAAGTGCGTCAAATACGCTCCCATAACTGATCATAACATTTAAAAGATACGTCGTCGGTGAAAATATTTTCAATTCGGACTTAGTCTCTGTACGGAGAGGCTACCGAGAAGCGCTACCGACGAAGACTTTCTGATTAATTTAAAAATCAACCGTAAGAGATAGAGCGTGGTTTATTAAGCAAAAGTGCTTCAAATACGCTCCTATAACTCAATCTAACATTTAAAAGGTACCTCGTCGGTGAAAATAATTTCAGTTCGGACTTAGATTTTTTCCTACCGAGTGGCTACCGTGAAGAGTCGCCGACGACGACTTTAGAAATTATTTAAAAATCAACCGTAAGAGATAGAGCCGTGGTTTATTAAGCAAAAGTGCGTCAAATACGCTCCCATAACTGAACATAACATTTAAAAGATGCGTCGTCGGTGAAAATATTTTCAATTCGGACTTAGTCTCTGTACGGAGAGGCTACCGAGAAGCGCTACCGACGAAGACTTTCTGATTAATTTAAAAATCAACCGTAAGAGATAGAGCGTGGTTTATTAAGCAAAAGTGCTTCATATACGCTCCTATAACTCAATCTAACATTTAAAAGGTACCTCGTCGGTGAAAATAATTTCAGTTCGGACTTAGATTTTTTCCTACCGAGTGGCTACCGTGAAGAGTCGCCGACGACGACTTTAGAAATTATTTAAAAATCAACCGTAAGAGATAGAGCCGTGGTTTATTAAGAAAAAGTGCTTCAAATACGCTCCTATAACTCAATCTAACATATAAAAGGTACCTCGTCGGTGAAAATAATTACAGTTCGGACTTAGATTTTTTCCTACCGAGTGGCTACCGTGAAGAGTCGCCGACGACGACTTTAGAAATTATTTAAAAATCAACCGTAAGAGATAGAGCCGTGGTTTATTAAGAAAAAGTGCGTCAAATACGCTCCCATAACCGATCATAACATTTAAAAGATACGTCGTCGGTGAAAATATTTTCAATTCGGACTTAGTCTCTGTAGGGAGAGGCTACCGAGAACCGTTACCGACGAAGACTTTCTGATTAATTTAAAAATCAACCGTAAGAGATAGAGCCGTGGTTTATTAAGCAAAAGTGCTTCAAATACGCTCCTATAACTCAATCTAACATTTAAAAGGTACCTCGTCGGTGAAAATAATTTCAGTTCGGACTTAGATTTTTTCCTACCGAGTGGCTACCGTGAAGAGTCGCCGACGACGACTTTAGAAAGTATTTTAAAATCAACCGTAAGAGATAGAGCCGTGGTTTATTAAGCAAAAGTGCGTCAAATACGCTCCCATAACTGAACATAACATTTAAAAGATACGTCGTCGGTGAAAATATTTTCAATTCGGACTTAGTCTCTGTAGGGAGAGGCTACCGAGAACCGCTACCGACGAAGACTTTCTGATTAATTTAAAAATCAACCGTAAGAGATAGAGCCGTGGTTTATTAAGCAAAAGTGCGTCAAATACGCTCCCATAACTGAACATAACATTTAAAAGATACGTCGTCGGTGAAAATATTTTCAATTCGGACTTAGTCTCTGTAGGGAGAGGCTACCGAGAACCGCTACCGACGAAGACTTTCTGATTAATTTAAAAATCAACCGTAAGAGATAGAGCCGTGGTTTATTAAGCAAAAGTGCTTCAAATACGCTCCTATAACTCAATCTAACATTTAAAAGGTGCCTCGTCGGTGAAAATAATTTCAGTTCGTACTTAGAATTTTTCCTACCGAGTGGCTACCGTGAAGAGTCGCCGACGACGACTTTAGAAAGTATTTTAAAATCAACCGTAAGAGATAGAGCCGTGGTTTATTAAGCAAAAGTGCGTCAAATACGCTCCCATAACTGAACATAACATTTAAAAGATACGTCGTCAGTGAAAATATTTTCAATTCGGACTTAGTCTCTGTAGGGAGAGGCTACCGAGAACCGCTACCGACGAAGACTTTCTGATTAATTTAAAAATCAACCGTAAGAGATAGAGCCGTGGTTTATTAAGCAAAAGTGCGTCAAATACGCTCCTATAACTCAATCTAACATTCAAAAGATACGTCGTCGGTGAAAATATTTTCAATTCGGACTTAGTCTCTGTAGGGAGAGGCTACCGAGAACCGCTACCGACGAAGACTTTCTGATTAATTTAAAAATCAACCGTAAGAGATAGAGCCGTGGTTTATTAAGCAAAAGTGCTTCAAATACACTCCCATAACAGAACATAGCATTTAAAAGATACGTCGTCGGTGAAAATATTTTCAATTCGGACTTAGTCTCTGTACGGAGAGGCTACCGAGAAGCGCTACCGACGAAGACTTTCTGATTAATTTAAAAATCAACCGTAAGAGATAGAGCCGTGGTTTATTAAGCAAAAGTGCTTCAAATACGCTCCTATAACTCAATCTAATATATAAAAGGTACCTCGTCGGTGAAAATAATTACAGTTCGGACTTAGATTTTTTCCTACCGAGTGGCTACCGTGAAGAGTCGCCGACGACGACTTTAGAAATTATTTAAAAATCAACCGTAAGAGATAGAGCCGTGGTTTATTAAGCAAAAGTGCTTCAAATACGCTCCTATAACTCAATCTAACATTTAAAAGGTACCTCGTCGGTGAAAATAATATCAGTTCGGACTTAGATTTTTTCCTACCGAGTGGCTACCGTGAAGAGTCGCCGACGACGACTTTAGAAAGTATTTTAAAATCAACCGTAAGAGATAGAGCCGTGGTTTATTAAGCAAAAGTGCGTCAAATACGCTCCCATAACTGAACATAACATTTAAAAGATACGTCGTCGGTGAAAATATTTTCAATTCGGACTTAGTCTCTGTAGGGAGAGGTTACCGAGAACCGCTACCGACGAAGACTTTCTGATTAATTTAAAAATCAACCGTAAGAGATAGAGCCGTGGTTTATTAAGCAAAAGTGCTTCAAATACACTCCTATAACTCAATCTAACATTTAAAAGGTACCTCGTCGGTGAAAATAATTTCAGTTCGGACTTAGATTTTTTCCTACCGAGTGGCTACCGTGAAGAGTCGCCGACGACGACTTTAGAAATTATTTAAAAATCAACCGTAAGAGATAGAGCCGTGGTTTATTAAGCAAAAGTGCGTCAAATACGCTCCCATAACTGAACATAACATTTAAAAGATGCGTCGTCGGTGAAAATATTTTCAATTCGGACTTAGTCTCTGTACGGAGAGGCTACCGAGAAGCGCTACCGACGAAGACTTTCTGATTAATTTAAAAATCAACCGTAAGAGATAGAGCGTGGTTTATTAAGCAAAAGTGCTTCAAATACGCTCCTATAACTCAATCTAACATTTAAAAGGTACCTCGTCAGTGAAAATAATTTCAGTTCGGACTTAGATTTTTTCCTACCGAGTGGCTACCGTGAAGAGTCGCCGACGACGACTTTAGAAATTATTTAAAAATCAACCGTAAGAGATAGAGCCGTGGTTTATTAAGCAAAAGTGCTTCAAATACGCTCCTGTAACTCAATCTAACATTTAAAAGGTACCTCGTCGGTGAAAATAATTTCAGTTCGGACTTAGATTTTTTCCTACCGAGTGGCTACCGTGAAGAGTCGCCGACGACGACTTTAGAAAGTATTTTAAAATCAACCGTAAGAGATAGAGCCGTGGTTTATTAAGCAAAAGTGCGTCAAATACGCTCCCATAACTGAACATAACATTTAAAAGATACGTCGTCGGTGAAAATATTTTCAATTCGGACTTAGTCTCTGTAGGGAGAGGCTACCGAGAACCGCTACCGACGAAGACTTTCTGATTAATTTAAAAATCAACCGTAAGAGATAGAGCCGTGGTTTATTAAGCAAAAGTGCGTCAAATACGCTCCCATAACTGAACATAACATTTAAAAGATACGTCGTCGGTGAAAATATTTTCAATTCGGACTTAGTCTCTGTAGGGAGAGGCTACCGAGAACCGCTACCGACGAAGACTTTCTGATTAATTTAAAAATCAACCGTAAGAGATAGAGCCGTGGTTTATTAAGCAAAAGTGCGTCAAATACGCTCCCATAACTGAACATAACATTTAAAAGATACGTCGTCGGTGAAAATATTTTCAATTCGGACTTGGTCTCTGTAGGGAGAGGCTACCGAGAACCGCTACCGACGAAGACTTTCTGATTAATTTAAAAATCAACCGTAAGAGATAGAGCCGTGGTTTATTAAGCAAAAGTGCTTCAAATACGCTCCTGTAACTCAATCTAACATTTAAAAGGTACCTCGTCGGTGAAAATAATTTCAGTTCGGACTTAGATTTTTTCCTACCGAGTGGCTACCGTGAAGAGTCGCCGACGACGACTTTAGAAAGTATTTTAAAATCAACCGTAAGAGATAGAGCCGTGGTTTATTAAGCAAAAGTGCGTCAAATACGCTCCCATAACTGAACATAACATTTAAAAGATACGTCGTCGGTGAAAATATTTTCAATTCGGACTTAGTCTCTGTAGGGAGAGGCTACCGAGAACCGCTACCGACGAAGACTTTCTGATTAATTTAAAAATCAACCGTAAGAGATAGAGCCGTGGTTTATTAAGCAAAAGTGCGTCAAATACGCTCCCATAACTGAACATAACATTTAAACGATACGTCGTCGGTGAAAATATTTTCAATTCGGACTTAGTCTCTGTACGGAGAGGCTACCGTGAAGCGCTACCGACGAAGACTTTCTGATTAATTTAAAAATCAACCGTAAGAGATAGAGCGTGGTTTATTAAGCAAAAGTGCTTCAAATACGCTCCTATAACTCAATCTAACATTTAACAGGTACCTCGTCAGTGAAAATAATTTCAGTTCGGACTTAGATTTTTTCCTACCGAGTGGCTACCGTGAAGAGTCGCCGACGACGACTTTAGAAATTATTTAAAAATCAACCGTAAGAGATAGAGCCGTGGTTTATTAAGAAAAAGTGCTTCAAATACGCTCCTATAACTCAATCTAACATATAAAAGGTACCTCGTCGGTGAAAATAATTACAGTTCGGACTTAGATTTTTTCCTACCGAGTGGCTACCGTGAAGAGTCGCCGACGACGACTTTAGAAATTATTTAAAAATCAACCGTAAGAGATAGAGCCGTGGTTTATTAAGAAAAAGTGCGTCAAATACGCTCCCATAACCGATCATAACATTTAAAAGATACGTCGTCGGTGAAAATATTTTCAATTCGGACTTAGTCTCTGTAGGGAGAGGCTACCGAGAACCGTTACCGACGAAGACTTTCTGATTAATTTAAAAATCAACCGTAAGAGATAGAGCCGTGGTTTATTAAGCAAAAGTGCTTCAAATACGCTCCTATAACTCAATCTAACATTTAAAAGGTACCTCGTCGGTGAAAATAATTTCAGTTCGGACTTAGATTTTTTCCTACCGAGTGGCTACCGTGAAGAGTCGCCGACGACGACTTTAGAAAGTATTTTAAAATCAACCGTAAGAGATAGAGCCGTGGTTTATTAAGCAAAAGTGCGTCAAATACGCTCCCATAACTGAACATAACATTTAAAAGATACGTCGTCGGTGAAAATATTTTCAATTCGGACTTAGTCTCTGTAGGGAGAGGCTACCGAGAACCGCTACCGACGAAGACTTTCTGATTAATTTAAAAATCAACCGTAAGAGATAGAGCCGTGGTTTATTAAGCAAAAGTGCTTCAAATACGCTCCTATAACTCAATCTAACATATAAAAGGTACCTCGTCGGTGAAAATAATTACAGTTCGGACTTAGATTTTTTCCTACCGAGTGGCTACCGTGAAGAGTCGCCGACGACGACTTTAGAAATTATTTAAAAATCAACCGTAAGAGATAGAGCCGTGGTTTATTAAGCAAAAGTGCTTCAAATACGCTCCTGTAACTCAATCTAACATTTAAAAGGTACCTCGTCGGTGAAAATAATTTCAGTTCGGACTTAGATTTTTTCCTACCGAGTGGCTACCGTGAAGAGTCGCCGACGACGACTTTAGAAAGTATTTTAAAATCAACCGTAAGAGATAGAGCCGTGGTTTATTAAGCAAAAGTGCGTCAAATACGATCCCATAACTGAACATAACATTTAAAAGATACGTCGTCGGTGAAAATATTTTCAATTCGGACTTAGTCTCTGTAGGGAGAGGCTACCGAGAACCGCTACCGACGAAGACTTTCTGATTAATTTAAAAATCAACCGTAAGAGATAGAGCCGTGGTTTATTAAGCAAAAGTGCGTCAAATACGCTCCCATAACTGAACATAACATTTAAACGATACGTCGTCGGTGAAAATATTTTCAATTCGGACTTAGTCTCTGTACGGAGAGGCTACCGAGAAGCGCTACCGACGAAGACTTTCTGATTAATTTAAAAATCAACCGTAAGAGATAGAGCCGTGGTTTATTAAGCAAAAGTGCGTCAAATACGCTCCCATAACTGAACATAACATTTAAACGATACGTCGTCGGTGAAAATATTTTCAATTCGGACTTAGTCTCTGTACGGAGAGGCTACCGAGAAGCGCTACCGACGAAGACTTTCTGATTAATTTAAAAATCAACCGTAAGAGATAGAGCCGTGGTTTATTAAGCAAAAGTGCGTCAAATACGCTCCCATAACTGAACATAACATTTAAAAGATACGTCGTCGGTGAAAATATTTTCAATTCGGACTTAGTCTCTGTAGGGAGAGGCTACCGAGAACCGCTACCGACGAAGACTTTCTGATTAATTTAAAAATCAACCGTAAGAGATAGAGCCGTGGTTTATTAAGCAAAAGTGCGTCAAATACGCTCCCATAACCGATCATAACATTTAAAAGATACGTCGTCGGTGAAAATATTTTCAATTCGGACTTAGTCTCTGTACGGAGAGGCTACCGAGAAGCGCTACCGACGAAGACTTTCTGATTAATTTAAAAATCAACCGTAAGAGATAGAGCGTGGTTTATTAAGCAAAAGTGCTTCAAATACGCTCCTATAACTCAATCTAACATTTAAAAGGTACCTCGTCAGTGAAAATAATTTCAGTTCGGACTTAGATTTTTTCCTACCGAGTGGCTACCGTGAAGAGTCGCCGACGACGACTTTAGAAATTATTTAAAAATCAACCGTAAGAGATAGAGCCGTGGTTTATTAAGAAAAAGTGCTTCAAATACGCTCCTATAACTCAATCTAACATATAAAAGGTACCTCGTCGGTGAAAATAATTACAGTTCGGACTTAGATTTTTTCCTACCGAGTGGCTACCGTGAAGAGTCGCCGACGACGACTTTAGAAATTATTTAAAAATCAACCGTAAGAGATAGAGCCGTGGTTTATTAAGAAAAAGTGCGTCAAATACGCTCCCATAACCGATCATAACATTTAAAAGATACGTCGTCGGTGAAAATATTTTCAATTCGGACTTAGTCTCTGTAGGGAGAGGCTACCGAGAACCGTTACCGACGAAGATTTTCTGATTAATTTAAAAATCAACCGTAAGAGATAGAGCCGTGGTTTATTAAGCAAAAGTGCTTCAAATACGCTCCTATAACTCAATCTAACATTTAAAAGGTACCTCGTCGGTGAAAATAATTTCAGTTCGGACTTAGATTTTTTCCTACCGAGTGGCTACCGTGAAGAGTCGCCGACGACGACTTTAGAAAGTATTTTAAAATCAACCGTAAGAGATAGAGCCGTGGTTTATTAAGCAAAAGTGCGTCAAATACGCTCCCATAACTGAACATAACATTTAAAAGATACGTCGTCGGTGAAAATATTTTCAATTCGGACTTAGTCTCTGTAGGGAGAGGCTACCGAGAACCGCTACCGACGAAGACTTTCTGATTAATTTAAAAATCAACCGTAAGAGATAGAGCCGTGGTTTATTAAGCAAAAGTGCTTCAAATACGCTCCTATAACTCAATCTAACATATAAAAGGTACCTCGTCGGTGAAAATAATTACAGTTCGGACTTAGATTTTTTCCTACCGAGTGGCTACCGTGAAGAGTCGCCGACGACGACTTTAGAAATTATTTAAAAATCAACCGTAAGAGATAGAGCCGTGGTTTATTAAGCAAAAGTGCTTCAAATACGCTCCTGTAACTCAATCTAACATATAAAAGGTACCTCGTCGGTGAAAATAATTTCAGTTCGGACTTAGATTTTTTCCTACCGAGTGGCTACCGTGAAGAGTCGCCGACGACGACTTTAGAAAGTATTTTAAAATCAACCGTAAGAGATAGAGCCGTGGTTTATTAAGCAAAAGTGCGTCAAATACGATCCCATAACTGAACATAACATTTAAAAGATACGTCGTCGGTGAAAATATTTTCAATTCGGACTTAGTCTCTGTAGGGAGAGGCTACCGAGAACCGCTACCGACGAAGACTTTCTGATTAATTTAAAAATCAACCGTAAGAGATAGAGCCGTGGTTTATTAAGCAAAAGTGCGTCAAATACGCTCCCATAACTGAACATAACATTTAAACGATACGTCGTCGGTGAAAATATTTTCAATTCGGACTTAGTCTCTGTACGGAGAGGCTACCGAGAAGCGCTACCGACGAAGACTTTCTGATTAATTTAAAAATCAACCGTAAGAGATAGAGCCGTGGTTTATTAAGCAAAAGTGCGTCAAATACGCTCCCATAACTGAACATAACATTTAAACGATACGTCGTCGGTGAAAATATTTTCAATTCGGACTTAGTCTCTGTACGGAGAGGCTACCGAGAAGCGCTACCGACGAAGACTTTCTGATTAATTTAAAAATCAACCGTAAGAGATAGAGCCGTGGTTTATTAAGCAAAAGTGCGTCAAATACGCTCCCATAACTGAACATAACATTTAAAAGATACGTCGTCGGTGAAAATATTTTCAATTCGGACTTAGTCTCTGTAGGGAGAGGCTACCGAGAACCGCTACCGACGAAGACTTTCTGATTAATTTAAAAATCAACCGTAAGAGATAGAGCCGTGGTTTATTAAGCAAAAGTGCGTCAAATACGCTCCCATAACTGAACATAACATTTAAAAGATACGTCGTCGGTGAAAATATTTTCAATTCGGACTTAGTCTCTGTAGGGAGAGGCTACCGAGAACCGCTACCGACGAAGACTTTCTGATTAATTTAAAAATCAACCGTAAGAGATAGAGCCGTGGTTTATTAAGCAAAAGTGCGTCAAATACGCTCCCATAACTGAACATAACATTTAAAAGATACGTCGTCGGTGAAAATATTTTCAATTCGGACTTGGTCTCTGTAGGGAGAGGCTACCGAGAACCGCTACCGACGAAGACTTTCTGATTAATTTAAAAATCAACCGTAAGAGATAGAGCCGTGGTTTATTAAGCAAAAGTGCGTCAAATACGCTCCCATAACTGAACATAACATTTAAAAGATACGTCGTCGGTGAAAATATTTTCAATTCGGACTTAGTCTCTGTACGGAGAGGCTACCGAGAAGCGCTACCGACGAAGACTTTCTGATTAATTTAAAAATCAACCGTAAGAGATAGAGCCGTGGTTTATTAAGCAAAAGTGCGTCAAATACGCTCCCATAACTGAACATAACATTTAAAAGATACGTCGTCGGTGAAAATATTTTCAATTCGGACTTAGTCTCTGTAGGGAGAGGCTACCGAGAACCGCTACCGACGAAGACTTTCTGATTAATTTAAAAATCAACCGTAAGAGATAGAGCCGTGGTTTATTAAGCAAAAGTGCGTCAAATCCGCTCCCATAACTGAACATAACATTTAAAAGATACGTCGTCGGTGAAAATATTTTCAATTCGGACTTAGTCTCTGTAGGGAGAGGCTACCGAGAACCGCTACCGACGAAGACTTTCTGATTAATTTAAAAATCAACCGTAAGAGATAGAGCCGTGGTTTATTAAGCAAAAGTGCTTCAAATACGCTCCTATAACTCAATCTAACATTTAAAAGGTGCCTCGTCGGTGAAAATAATTTCAGTTCGTACTTAGAATTTTTCCTACCGAGTGGCTACCGTGAAGAGTCGCCGACGACGACTTTAGAAAGTATTTTAAAATCAACCGTAAGAGATAGAGCCGTGGTTTATTAAGCAAAAGTGCGTCAAATACGCTCCCATAACTGAACATAACATTTAAAAGATACGTCGTCAGTGAAAATATTTTCAATTCGGACTTAGTCTCTGTAGGGAGAGGCTACCGAGAACCGCTACCGACGAAGACTTTCTGATTAATTTAAAAATCAACCGTAAGAGATAGAGCCGTGGTTTATTAAGCAAAAGTGCTTCAAATACGCTCCTATAACTCAATCTAACATATAAAAGGTACCTCGTCGGTAAAAATAATTACAGTTCGGACTTAGATTTTTTCCTACCGAGTGGCTACCGTGAAGAGTCGCCGACGACGACTTTAGAAATTATTTAAAAATCAACCGTAAGAGATAGAGCCGTGGTTTATTAAGCAAAAGTGCTTCAAATACGCTCCTGTAACTCAATCTAACATTTAAAAGGTACCTCGTCGGTGAAAATAATTTCAGTTCGGACTTAGTCTCTGTAGGGAGAGGCTACCGAGAACCGCTACCGACGAAGACTTTCTGATTAATTTAAAAATCAACCGTAAGAGATAGAGCCGTGGTTTATTAAGCAAAAGTGCGTCAAATACGCTCCCATAACTGAACATAACATTTAAACGATACGTCGTCGGTGAAAATATTTTCAATTCGGACTTAGTCTCTGTACGGAGAGGCTACCGAGAAGCGCTACCGACGAAGACTTTCTGATTAATTTAAAAATCAACCGTAAGAGATAGAGCCGTGGTTTATTAAGCAAAAGTGCGTCAAATACGCTCCCATAACTGAACATAACATTTAAAAGATACGTCGTCGGTGAAAATATTTTCAATTCGGACTTAGTCTCTGTAGGGAGAGGCTACCGAGAACCGCTACCGACGAAGACTTTCTGATTAATTTAAAAATCAACCGTAAGAGATAGAGCCGTGGTTTATTAAGCAAAAGTGCGTCAAATACGCTCCCATAACTGAACATAACATTTAAAAGATACGTCGTCGGTGAAAATATTTTCAATTCGGACTTAGTCTCTGTAGGGAGAGGCTACCGAGAACCGCTACCGACGAAGACTTTCTGATTAATTTAAAAATCAACCGTAAGAGATAGAGCCGTGGTTTATTAAGCAAAAGTGCGTCAAATACGCTCCCATAACTGAACATAACATTTAAAAGATACGTCGTCGGTGAAAATATTTTCAATTCGGACTTAGTCTCTGTAGGGAGAGGCTACCGAGAACTGCTACCGACGAAGACTTTCTGATTAATTTAAAAATCAACCGTAAGAGATAGAGCCGTGGTTTATTAAGCAAAAGTGCGTCAAATACGCTCCCATAACTGAACATAACATTTAAAAGATACGTCGTCGGTGAAAATATTTTCAATTCGGACTTAGTCTCTGTAGGGAGAGGCTACCGAGAACCGCTACCGACGAAGACTTTCTGATTAATTTAAAAATCAACCGTAAGAGATAGAGCCGTGGTTTATTAAGCAAAAGTGCTTCAAATACACTCCTATAACTCAATCTAACATTTAAAAGGTGCCTCGTCGGTGAAAATAATTTCAGTTCGTACTTAGAATTTTTCCTACCGAGTGGCTACCGTGAAGAGTCGCCGACGACGACTTTAGAAAGTATTTTAAAATCAACCGTAAGAGATAGAGCCGTGGTTTATTAAGCAAAAGTGCGTCAAATACGCTCCCATAACTGAACATAACATTTAAAAGATACGTCGTCAGTGAAAATATTTTCAATTCGGACTTAGTCTCTGTAGGGAGAGGCTACCGAGAACCGCTACCGACGAAGACTTTCTGATTAATTTAAAAATCAACCGAAAGAGATAGAGCCGTGGTTTATTAAGCAAAAGTGCTTCAAATACGCTCCTATAACTCAATCTAACATTTAAAAGGTACCTCGTCGGTGAAAATAATTTCAGTTCGTACTTAGAATTTTTCCTACCGAGTGGCTACCGTGAAGAGTCGCCGACGACGACTTTAGAAAGTATTTAAAAATCAACCGTAAGAGATAGAGCCGTGGTTTATTAAGCAAAAGTGCGTCAAATACGCTCCCATAACTGAACATAACATTTAAAAGATACGTCGTCGGTGAAAATATTTTCAATTCGGACTTAGTCTCTGTACGGAGAGGCTACCGAGAAGCGCTACCGACGAAGACTTTCTGATTAATTTAAAAATCAACCGTAAGAGATAGAGCCGTGGTTTATTAAGCAAAAGTGCGTCAAATACGCTCCCATAACTGAACATAACATTTAAACGATACGTCGTCGGTGAAAATATTTTCAATTCGGACTTAGTCTCTGTACGGAGAGGCTACCGAGAAGCGCTACCGACGAAGACTTTCTGATTAATTTAAAAATCAACCGTAAGAGATAGAGCCGTGGTTTATTAAGCAAAAGTGCGTCAAATACGCTCCCATAACTGAACATAACATTTAAAAGATACGTCGTCGGTGAAAATATTTTCAATTCGGACTTAGTCTCTGTAGGGAGAGGCTACCGAGAACCGCTACCGACGAAGACTTTCTGATTAATTTAAAAATCAACCGTAAGAGATAGAGCCGTGGTTTATTAAGCAAAAGTGCGTCAAATACGCTCCCATAACTGAACATAACATTTAAAAGATACGTCGTCGGTGAAAATATTTTCAATTCGGACTTAGTCTCTGTAGGGAGAGGCTACCGAGAACCGCTACCGACGAAGACTTTCTGATTAATTTAAAAATCAACCGTAAGAGATAGAGCCGTGGTTTATTAAGCAAAAGTGCTTCAAATACGCTCCTATAACTCAATCTAACATTTAAAAGGTGCCTCGTCGGTGAAAATAATTTCAGTTCGTACTTAGAATTTTTCCTACCGAGTGGCTACCGTGAAGAGTCGCCGACGACGACTTTAGAAATTATTTAAAAATCAACCGTAAGAGATAGAGCCGTGGTTTATTAAGCAAAAGTGCTTCAAATACGCTCCTGTAACTCAATCTAACATTTAAAAGGTACCTCGTCGGTGAAAATAATTTCAGTTCGGACTTAGTCTCTGTAGGGAGAGGCTACCGAGAACCGCTACCGACGAAGACTTTCTGATTAATTTAAAAATCAACCGTAAGAGATAGAGCCGTGGTTTATTAAGCAAAAGTGCGTCAAATACGCTCCCATAACTGAACATAACATTTAAACGATACGTCGTCGGTGAAAATATTTTCAATTCGGACTTAGTCTCTGTACGGAGAGGCTACCGAGAAGCGCTACCGACGAAGACTTTCTGATTAATTTAAAAATCAACCGTAAGAGATAGAGCCGTGGTTTATTAAGCAAAAGTGCGTCAAATACGCTCCCATAACTGAACATAACATTTAAACGATACGTCGTCGGTGAAAATATTTTCAATTCGGACTTAGTCTCTGTACGGAGAGGCTACCGAGAAGCGCTACCGACGAAGACTTTCTGATTAATTTAAAAATCAACCGTAAGAGATAGAGCCGTGGTTTATTAAGCAAAAGTGCGTCAAATACGCTCCCATAACTGAACATAACATTTAAAAGATACGTCGTCGGTGAAAATATTTTCAATTCGGACTTAGTCTCTGTAGGGAGAGGCTACCGAGAACCGCTACCGACGAAGACTTTCTGATTAATTTAAAAATCAACCGTAAGAGATAGAGCCGTGGTTTATTAAGCAAAAGTGCGTCAAATACGCTCCCATAACTGAACATAACATTTAAAAGATACGTCGTCGGTGAAAATATTTTCAATTCGGACTTAGTCTCTGTAGGGAGAGGCTACCGAGAACCGCTACCGACGAAGACTTTCTGATTAATTTAAAAATCAACCGTAAGAGATAGAGCCGTGGTTTATTAAGCAAAAGTGCGTCAAATACGCTCCCATAACTGAACATAACATTTAAAAGATACGTCGTCGGTGAAAATATTTTCAATTCGGACTTAGTCTCTGTAGGGAGAGGCTACCGAGAACTGCTACCGACGAAGACTTTCTGATTAATTTAAAAATCAACCGTAAGAGATAGAGCCGTGGTTTATTAAGCAAAAGTGCGTCAAATACGCTCCCATAACTGAACATAACATTTAAAAGATACGTCGTCGGTGAAAATATTTTCAATTCGGACTTAGTCTCTGTAGGGAGAGGCTACCGAGAACCGCTACCGACGAAGACTTTCTGATTAATTTAAAAATCAACCGTAAGAGATAGAGCCGTGGTTTATTAAGCAAAAGTGCTTCAAATACGCTCCTATAACTCAATCTAACATTTAAAAGGTGCCTCGTCGGTGAAAATAATTTCAGTTCGTACTTAGAATTTTTCCTACCGAGTGGCTACCGTGAAGAGTCGCCGACGACGACTTTAGAAAGTATTTTAAAATCAACCGTAAGAGATAGAGCCGTGGTTTATTAAGCAAAAGTGCGTCAAATACGCTCCCATAACTGAACATAACATTTAAAAGATACGTCGTCAGTGAAAATATTTTCAATTCGGACTTAGTCTCTGTAGGGAGAGGCTACCGAGAACCGCTACCGACGAAGACTTTCTGATTAATTTAAAAATCAACCGAAAGAGATAGAGCCGTGGTTTATTAAGCAAAAGTGCTTCAAATACGCTCCTATAACTCAATCTAACATTTAAAAGGTACCTCGTCGGTGAAAATAATTTCAGTTCGTACTTAGAATTTTTCCTACCGAGTGGCTACCGTGAAGAGTCGCCGACGACGACTTTAGAAAGTATTTTAAAATCAACCGTAAGAGATAGAGCCGTGGTTTATTAAGCAAAAGTGCGTCAAATACGCTCCCATAACTGAACATAACATTTAAAAGATACGTCGTCGGTGAAAATATTTTCAATTCGGACTTAGTCTCTGTACGGAGAGGCTACCGAGAAGCGCTACCGACGAAGATTTTCTGATTAATTTAAAAATCAACCGTAAGAGATAGAGCCGTGGTTTATTAAGCAAAAGTGCGTCAAATACGCTCCCATAACTGAACATAACATTTAAACGATACGTCGTCGGTGAAAATATTTTCAATTCGGACTTAGTCTCTGTACGGAGAGGCTACCGAGAAGCGCTACCGACGAAGACTTTCTGATTAATTTAAAAATCAACCGTAAGAGATAGAGCCGTGGTTTATTAAGCAAAAGTGCGTCAAATACGCTCCCATAACTGAACATAACATTTAAAAGATACGTCGTCGGTGAAAATATTTTCAATTCGGACTTAGTCTCTGTAGGGAGAGGCTACCGAGAACCGCTACCGACGAAGACTTTCTGATTAATTTAAAAATCAACCGTAAGAGATAGAGCCGTGGTTTATTAAGCAAAAGTGCGTCAAATACGCTCCCATAACTGAACATAACATTTAAAAGATACGTCGTCGGTGAAAATATTTTCAATTCGGACTTAGTCTCTGTAGGGAGAGGCTACCGAGAACCGCTACCGACGAAGACTTTCTGATTAATTTAAAAATCAACCGTAAGAGATAGAGCCGTGGTTTATTAAGCAAAAGTGCTTCAAATACGCTCCTATAACTCAATCTAACATTTAAAAGGTGCCTCGTCGGTGAAAATAATTTCAGTTCGTACTTAGAATTTTTCCTACCGAGTGGCTACCGTGAAGAGTCGCCGACGACGACTTTAGAAAGTATTTAAAAATCAACCGTAAGAGATAGAGCCGTGGTTTATTAAGCAAAAGTGCGTCAAATACGCTCCCATAACTGAACATAACATTTAAAAGATACGTCGTCAGTGAAAATATTTTCAATTCGGACTTAGTCTCTGTAGGGAGAGGCTACCGAGAACCGCTACCGACGAAGACTTTCTGATTAATTTAAAAATCAACCGAAAGAGATAGAGCCGTGGTTTATTAAGCAAAAGTGCTTCAAATACGCTCCTATAACTCAATCTAACATTTAAAAGGTACCTCGTCGGTGAAAATAATTTCAGTTCGTACTTAGAATTTTTCCTACCGAGTGGCTACCGTGAAGAGTCGCCGACGACGACTTTAGAAAGTATTTTAAAATCAACCGTAAGAGATAGAGCCGTGGTTTATTAAGCAAAAGTGCGTCAAATACGCTCCCATAACTGAACATAACATTTAAAAGATACGTCGTCGGTGAAAATATTTTCAATTCGGACTTAGTCTCTGTACGGAGAGGCTACCGAGAAGCGCTACCGACGAAGATTTTCTGATTAATTTAAAAATCAACCGTAAGAGATAGAGCCGTGGTTTATTAAGCAAAAGTGCGTCAAATACGCTCCTATAACTCAATCTAACATTCAAAAGATACGTCGTCGGTGAAAATATTTTCAATTCGGACTTAGTCTCTGTACGGAGAGGCTACCGAGAAGTGCTACCGACGAAGACTTTCTGATTAATTTAGAAATCAACCGTAAGAGATAGAGCCGTGGTTTATTAAGCAAAAGTGCTTCAAATACGCTCCTATAACTCAATCTAACATTTAAAAGGTACCTCGTCGGTGAAAATAATTTCAGTTCGGACTTAGATTTTTTCCTACCGAGTGGCTACCGTGAAGAGTCGCCGACGACGACTTTAGAAATTATTTAAAAATCAACCGTAAGAGATAGAGCCGTGGTTTATTAAGAAAAAGTGCGTCAAATACGCTCCCATAACTGATCATAACATTTAAAAGATACGTCGTCGGTGAAAATATTTTCAATTCGGACTTAGTCTCTGTACGGAGAGGCTACCGAGAAGCGCTACCGACGAAGACTTTCTGATTAATTTAGAAATCAACCGTAAGAGATAGAGCGTGGTTTATTAAGCAAAAGTGCTTCAAATACGCTCCTATAACTCAATCTAACATTTAAAAGGTGCCTCGTCGGTGAAAATAATTTCAGTTCGTACTTAGAATTTTTCCTACCGAGTGGCTACCGTGAAGAGTCGCCGACGACGACTTTAGAAAGTATTTTAAAATCAACCGTAAGAGATAGAGCCGTGGTTTATTAAGCAAAAGTGCGTCAAATACGCTCCCATAACTGAACATAACATTTAAAAGATACGTCGTCGGTGAAAATATTTTCAATTCGGACTTAGTCTCTGTACGGAGAGGCTACCGAGAAGCGCTACCGACGAAGACTTTCTGATTAATTTAGAAATCAACCGTAAGAGATAGAGCGTGGTTTATTAAGCAAAAGTGCTTCAAATACGCTCCTATAACTCAATCTAACATTTAAAAGGTGCCTCGTCGGTGAAAATAATTTCAGTTCGTACTTAGAATTTTTCCTACCGAGTGGCTACCGTGAAGAGTCGCCGACGACGACTTTAGAAAGTATTTTAAAATCAACCGTAAGAGATAGAGCCGTGGTTTATTAAGCAAAAGTGCGTCAAATACGCTCCCATAACTGAACATAACATTTAAAAGATACGTCGTCGGTGAAAATATTTTCAATTCGGACTTAGTCTCTGTACGGAGAGGCTACCGAGAAGCGCTACCGACGAAGACTTTCTGATTAATTTAAAAATCAACCGTAAGAGATAGAGCCGTGGTTTATTAAGCAAAAGTGCGTCAAATACGCTCCTATAACTCAATCTAACATTCAAAAGATACGTCGTCGGTGAAAATATTTTCAATTCGGACTTAGTCTCTGTACGGAGAGGCTACCGAGAAGTGCTACCGACGAAGACTTTCTGATTAATTTAGAAATCAACCGTAAGAGATAGAGCCGTGGTTTATTAAGCAAAAGTGCTTCAAATACGCTCCTATAACTCAATCTAACATTTAAAAGGTACCTCGTCGGTGAAAATAATTTCAGTTCGGACTTAGATTTTTTCCTACCGAGTGGCTACCGTGAAGAGTCGCCGACGACGACTTTAGAAATTATTTAAAAATCAACCGTAAGAGATAGAGCCGTGGTTTATTAAGAAAAAGTGCGTCAAATACGCTCCCATAACTGATCATAACATTTAAAAGATACGTCGTCGGTGAAAATATTTTCAATTCGGACTTAGTCTCTGTACGGAGAGGCTACCGAGAAGCGCTACCGACGAAGACTTTCTGATTAATTTAGAAATCAACCGTAAGAGATAGAGCGTGGTTTATTAAGCAAAAGTGCTTCAAATACGCTCCTATAACTCAATCTAACATTTAAAAGGTACCTCGTCGGTGAAAATAATTACAGTTCGGACTTAGATTTTTTCCTACCGAGTGGCTACCGTGAAGAGTCGCCGACGACGACTTTAGAAATTATTTAAAAATCAACCGTAAGAGATAGAGCCGTGGTTTATTAAGCAAAAGTGCGTCAAATACGCTCCCATAACTGAACATAACATATAAAAGATACGTCGTCGGTCAAAATATTTTCAATTCGGACTTAGTCTTTGTACGGAGAGGCTACCGAGAAGCGCTACCGACGAAGACTTTCTGATTAATTTAAAAATCAACCGTAAGAGATAGAGCGTGGTTTATTAAGCAAAAGTGCTTCAAATACGCTCCTATAACTCAATCTAACATTTAAAAGGTACCTCGTCGGTGAAAATAATTTCAGTTCGGACTTAGATTTTTTCCTACCGAGTGGCTACCGTGAAGAGTCGCCGACGACGACTTTAGAAATTATTTAAAAATCAACCGTAAGAGATAGAGCCGTGGTTTATTAAGAAAAAGTGCTTCAAATACGCTCCTATAACTCAATCTAACATATAAAAGGTACCTCGTCGGTGAAAATAATTACAGTTCGGACTTAGATTTTTTCCTACCGAGTGGCTACCGTGAAGAGTCGCCGACGACGACTTTAGAAATTATTTAAAAATCAACCGTAAGAGATAGAGCCGTGGTTTATTAAGAAAAAGTGCGTCAAATACGCTCCCATAACCGATCATAACATTTAAAAGATACGTCGTCGGTGAAAATATTTTCAATTCGGACTTAGTCTCTGTACGGAGAGGCTACCGAGAAGCGCTACCGACGAAGACTTTCTGATTAATTTAGAAATCAACCGTAAGAGATAGAGCGTGGTTTATTAAGCAAAAGTGCTTCAAATACGCTCCTATAACTCAATCTAACATTTAAAAGGTGCCTCGTCGGTGAAAATAATTTCAGTTCGTACTTAGAATTTTTCCTACCGAGTGGCTACCGTGAAGAGTCGCCGACGACGACTTTAGAAAGTATTTTAAAATCAACCGTAAGAGATAGAGCCGTGGTTTATTAAGCAAAAGTGCGTCAAATACGCTCCCATAACTGAACATAACATTTAAAAGATACGTCGTCAGTGAAAATATTTTCAATTCGGACTTAGTCTCTGTAGGGAGAGGCTACCGAGAACCGCTACCGACGAAGACTTTCTGATTAATTTAAAAATCAACCGAAAGAGATAGAGCCGTGGTTTATTAAGCAAAAGTGCTTCAAATACGCTCCTATAACTCAATCTAACATTTAAAAGGTACCTTGTCGGTGAAAATAATTTCAGTTCGTACTTAGAATTTTTCCTACCGAGTGGCTACCGTGAAGAGTCGCCGACGACGACTTTAGAAAGTATTTTAAAATCAACCGTAAGAGATAGAGCCGTGGTTTATTAAGCAAAAGTGCGTCAAATACGCTCCCATAACTGAACATAACATTTAAAAGATACGTCGTCGGTGAAAATATTTTCAATTCGGACTTAGTCTCTGTACGGAGAGGCTACCGAGAAGCGCTACCGACGAAGACTTTCTGATTAATTTAAAAATCAACCGTAAGAGATAGAGCGTGGTTTATTAAGCAAAAGTGCTTCAAATACGCTCCTATAACTCAATCTAACATTTAAAAGGTACCTCGTCGGTGAAAATAATTTCAGTTCGGACTTAGATTTTTTCCTACCGAGTGGCTACCGTGAAGAGTCGCCGACGACGACTTTAGAAATTATTTAAAAATCAACCGTAAGAGATAGAGCCGTGGTTTATTAAGAAAAAGTGCTTCAAATACGCTCCTATAACTCAATCTAACATATAAAAGGTACCTCGTCGGTGAAAATAATTACAGTTCGGACTTAGATTTTTTCCTACCGAGTGGCTACCGTGAAGAGTCGCCGACGACGACTTTAGAAATTATTTAAAAATCAACCGTAAGAGATAGAGCCGTGGTTTATTAAGAAAAAGTGCGTCAAATACGCTCCCATAACCGATCATAACATTTAAAAGATACGTCGTCGGTGAAAATATTTTCAATTCGGACTTAGTCTCTGTACGGAGAGGCTACCGAGAAGCGCTACCGACGAAGACTTTCTGATTAATTTAGAAATCAACCGTAAGAGATAGAGCGTGGTTTATTAAGCAAAAGTGCTTCAAATACGCTCCTATAACTCAATCTAACATTTAAAAGGTGCCTCGTCGGTGAAAATAATTTCAGTTCGTACTTAGAATTTTTCCTACCGAGTGGCTACCGTGAAGAGTCGCCGACGACGACTTTAGAAAGTATTTTAAAATCAACCGTAAGAGATAGAGCCGTGGTTTATTAAGCAAAAGTGCGTCAAATACGCTCCCATAACTGAACATAACATTTAAAAGATACGTCGTCAGTGAAAATATTTTCAATTCGGACTTAGTCTCTGTAGGGAGAGGCTACCGAGAACCGCTACCGACGAAGACTTTCTGATTAATTTAAAAATCAACCGAAAGAGATAGAGCCGTGGTTTATTAAGCAAAAGTGCTTCAAATACGCTCCTATAACTCAATCTAACATTTAAAAGGTACCTTGTCGGTGAAAATAATTTCAGTTCGTACTTAGAATTTTTCCTACCGAGTGGCTACCGTGAAGAGTCGCCGACGACGACTTTAGAAAGTATTTTAAAATCAACCGTAAGAGATAGAGCCGTGGTTTATTAAGCAAAAGTGCGTCAAATACGCTCCCATAACTGAACATAACATTTAAAAGATACGTCGTCGGTGAAAATATTTTCAATTCGGACTTAGTCTCTGTACGGAGAGGCTACCGAGAAGCGCTACCGACGAAGACTTTCTGATTAATTTAAAAATCAACCGTAAGAGATAGAGCCGTGGTTTATTAAGCAAAAGTGCGTCAAATACGCTCCTATAACTCAATCTAACATTTAAAAGGTACCTCGTCGGTGAAAATAATTTCAGTTCGGACTTAGATTTTTTCCTACCGAGTGGCTACCGTGAAGAGTCGCCGACGACGACTTTAGAAATTATTTAAAAATCAACCGTAAGAGATAGAGCCGTGGTTTATTAAGAAAAAGTGCGTCAAATACGCTCCCATAACTGATCATAACATTTAAAAGATACGTCGTCGGTGAAAATATTTTCAATTCGGACTTAGTCTCTGTACGGAGAGGCTACCGAGAAGCGCTACCGACGAAGACTTTCTGATTAATTTAGAAATCAACCGTAAGAGATAGAGCGTGGTTTATTAAGCAAAAGTGCTTCAAATACGCTCCTATAACTCAATCTAACATTTAAAAGGTACCTCGTCGGTGAAAATAATTACAGTTCGGACTTAGATTTTTTCCTACCGAGTGGCTACCGTGAAGAGTCGCCGACGACGACTTTAGAAATTATTTAAAAATCAACCGTAAGAGATAGAGCCGTGGTTTATTAAGCAAAAGTGCGTCAAATACGCTCCCATAACTGAACATAACATATAAAAGATACGTCGTCGGTCAAAATATTTTCAATTCGGACTTAGTCTTTGTACGGAGAGGCTACCGAGAAGCGCTACCGACGAAGACTTTCTGATTAATTTAAAAATCAACCGTAAGAGATAGAGCGTGTTTTATTAAGCAAAAGTGCTTCAAATACGCTCCTATAACTCAATCTAACATTTAAAAGGTACCTCGTCGGTGAAAATAATTTCAGTTCGGACTTAGATTTTTTCCTACCGAGTGGCTACCGTGAAGAGTCGCCGACGACGACTTTAGAAATTATTTAAAAATCAACCGTAAGAGATAGAGCCGTGGTTTATTAAGAAAAAGTGCTTCAAATACGCTCCTATAACTCAATCTAACATATAAAAGGTACCTCGTCGGTGAAAATAATTACAGTTCGGACTTAGATTTTTTCCTACCGAGTGGCTACCGTGAAGAGTCGCCGACGACGACTTTAGAAATTATTTAAAAATCAACCGTAAGAGATAGAGCCGTGGTTTATTAAGAAAAAGTGCGTCAAATACGCTCCCATAACCGATCATAACATTTAAAAGATACGTCGTCGGTGAAAATATTTTCAATTCGGACTTAGTCTCTGTACGGAGAGGCTACCGAGAAGCGCTACCAACGAAGACTTTCTGATTAATTTAAAAATCAACCGTAAGAGATAGAGCCGTGGTTTATTAAGCAAAAGTGCTTCAAATACGCTCCTATAACTCAATCTAACATTTAAAAGGTACCTCGTCGGTGAAAATAATTTCAGTTCGGACTTAGATTTTTTCCTACCGAGTGGCTACCGTGAAGAGTCGCCGACGACGACTTTAGAAATTATTTAAAAATCAACCGTAAGAGATGGAGCCGTGGTTTATTAAGCAAAAGTGCGTCAAATACGCTCCCATAACTGAACATAACATTTAAAAGATACGTCGTCGGTGAAAATATTTTCAATTCGGATTAGTCTCTGTAGGGAGAGGCTACCGAGAAGCGCTACCGACGAAGACTTTCTGATTAATTTAAAAATCAACCGTAAGAGATAGAGCCGTGGTTTATTAAGCAAAAGTGCTTCAAATACGCTCCTATAACTCAATCTAACATTTAAAAGGTACCTCGTCGGTGAAAATAATTTCAGTTCGGACTTAGATTTTTTCCTACCGAGTGGCTACCGCGAAGAGTCGCCGACGACGACTTTAGAAATTATTTAAAAATCAACCGTAAGAGATAGGGCCGTGGTTCATTAAGAAAAAGTGCGTCAAATACGCTCCCATAACTGATCATAACATTTAAAAGATACGTCGTCGGTGAAAATATTTTCAATTCGGACTTAGTCTCTGTACGGAGAGGCTACCGAGAAGCGCTACCGACGAAGACTTTCTGATTAATTTAAAAATCAACAGTAAGAGATAGAGCCGTGGTTTATTAAGCAAAAGTGCTTCAAATACGCTCCTATAACTCAATCTAACATTTAAAAGGTACCTCGTCGGTGAAAATAATTTCAGTTCGGACTTAGATTTTTTCCTACCGAGTGGCTACCGCGAAGAGTCGCCGACGACGACTTTAGAAATTATTTAAAAATCAACCATAAGAGATAGAGCCGTGGTTATTAAGAAAAAGTGCGTCAAATACGCTCCCATAACTGATCATAACATTTAAAAGATACGTCGTCGGTGAAAATATTTTCAATTCGGACTTAGTCTCTGTAGGGAGAGGCTACCGAGAACCGCTACCGACGAACACTTTCTGATTAATTTAAAAATCAACCGTAAGAGATAGAGCCGTGGTTTATTAAGCAAAAGTGCTTCAAATACGCTCCTATAACTCAATCTAACATTTAAAAGGTACCTCGTCGGTGAAAATAATTTCAGTTCGGACTTAGATTTTTTCCTACCGAGTGGCTACCGCGAAGAGTCGCCGACGACGACTTTAGAAATTATTTAAGAATCAACCGTAAGAGATAGAGCCGTGGTTTATTAAGCAAAAGTGCGTCAAATACGCTCCCATAACTGAACATAACATATAAAAGATACGTCGTCGGTCAAAATATTTTCAATTCGGACTTCGTCTTTGTACGGAGAGGCTACCGAGAAGCGCTACCGACGAAGACTTTCTGATTAATTTAAAAATCAACCGTAAGAGATAGAGCGTGTTTTATTAAGCAAAAGTGCTTCAAATACGCTCCTATAACTCAATCTAACATTTAAAAGGTACCTCGTCGGTGAAAATAATTTCAGTTCGGACTTAGATTTTTTCCTACCGAGTGGCTACCGTGAAGAGTCGCCGACGACGACTTTAGAAATTATTTAAAAATCAACCGTAAGAGATAGAGCCGTGGTTTATTAAGAAAAAGTGCTTCAAATACGCTCCTATAACTCAATCTAACATATAAAAGGTACCTCGTCGGTGAAAATAATTACAGTTCGGACTTAGATTTTTTCCTACCGAGTGGCTACCGTGAAGAGTCGCCGACGACGACTTTAGAAATTATTTAAAAATCAACCGTAAGAGATAGAGCCGTGGTTTATTAAGAAAAAGTGCGTCAAATACGCTCCCATAACCGATCATAACATTTAAAAGATACGTCGTCGGTGAAAATATTTTCAATTCGGACTTAGTCTCTGTACGGAGAGGCTACCGAGAAGCGCTACCAACGAAGACTTTCTGATTAATTTAAAAATCAACCGTAAGAGATAGAGCCGTGGTTTATTAAGCAAAAGTGCTTCAAATACGCTCCTATAACTCAATCTAACATTTAAAAGGTACCTCGTCGGTGAAAATAATTTCAGTTCGGACTTAGATTTTTTCCTACCGAGTGGCTACCGTGAAGAGTCGCCGACGACGACTTTAGAAATTATTTAAAAATCAACCGTAAGAGATGGAGCCGTGGTTTATTAAGCAAAAGTGCGTCAAATACGCTCCCATAACTGAACATAACATTTAAAAGATACGTCGTCGGTGAAAATATTTTCAATTCGGATTAGTCTCTGTAGGGAGAGGCTACCGAGAAGCGCTACCGACGAAGACTTTCTGATTAATTTAAAAATCAACCGTAAGAGATAGAGCCGTGGTTTATTAAGCAAAAGTGCTTCAAATACGCTCCTATAACTCAATCTAACATTTAAAAGGTACCTCGTCGGTGAAAATAATTTCAGTTCGGACTTAGATTTTTTCCTACCGAGTGGCTACCGCGAAGAGTCGCCGACGACGACTTTAGAAATTATTTAAAAATCAACCGTAAGAGATAGGGCCGTGGTTCATTAAGAAAAAGTGCGTCAAATACGCTCCCATAACTGATCATAACATTTAAAAGATACGTCGTCGGTGAAAATATTTTCAATTCGGACTTAGTCTCTGTACGGAGAGGCTACCGAGAAGCGCTACCGACGAAGACTTTCTGATTAATTTAAAAATCAACAGTAAGAGATAGAGCCGTGGTTTATTAAGCAAAAGTGCTTCAAATACGCTCCTATAACTCAATCTAACATTTAAAAGGTACCTCGTCGGTGAAAATAATTTCAGTTCGGACTTAGATTTTTTCCTACCGAGTGGCTACCGCGAAGAGTCGCCGACGACGACTTTAGAAATTATTTAAAAATCAACCATAAGAGATAGAGCCGTGGTTATTAAGAAAAAGTGCGTCAAATACGCTCCCATAACTGATCATAACATTTAAAAGATACGTCGTCGGTGAAAATATTTTCAATTCGGACTTAGTCTCTGTAGGGAGAGGCTACCGAGAACCGCTACCGACGAACACTTTCTGATTAATTTAAAAATCAACCGTAAGAGATAGAGCCGTGGTTTATTAAGCAAAAGTGCTTCAAATACGCTCCTATAACTCAATCTAACATTTAAAAGGTACCTCGTCGGTGAAAATAATTTCAGTTCGGACTTAGATTTTTTCCTACCGAGTGGCTACCGCGAAGAGTCGCCGACGACGACTTTAGAAATTATTTAAGAATCAACCGTAAGAGATAGAGCCGTGGTTTATTAAGCAAAAGTGCGTCAAATAAGCTCCCATAACTGAACATAACATTTAAAAGATACGTGGTCGGTGAAAATATTTTCAATTCGGACTTGGTCTCTGTACGGAGAGGCTACCGAGAAGCGCTACCGACGAAGACTTTCTGATTAATTTAAAAATCAACCGTAAGAGATAGAGCCGTGGTTTATTAAGCAAAAGTGCTTCAAATACGCTCCTATAACTCAATCTAACATTTAAAAGGTACCTCGTCGGTGAAAATAATTTCAGTTCGGACTTAGATTTTTTCCTACCGAGTGGCTACCGTGAAGAGTCGCCGACGACGGCTTTAGAAATTATTTAAAAATCAACCGTAAGAGATAGGGCCGTGGTTTATTAAGCAAAAGTGCTTCAAATACGCTCCTATAACTCAATCTAACATTTAAAAGGTACCTCGTCGGTGAAAATAATTTCACTTCGGACTTAGATTTTTTCCTACCGAGTGGCTACCGTGAAGAGTCGCCGACGACGGCTTTAGAAATTATTTAAAAATCAACCGTAAGAGATAGAGCCGTGGTTTATTAAGAAAAAGTGCGTCAAATACGCTCCCATAACTGATCATAACATTTAAAAGATACGTCGTCGGTGAAAATATTTTCAATTCGGACTTAGTCTCTGTACGGAGAGGCTACCGAGAAGCGCTACCGACGAAGACTTTCTGATTAATTTAAAAATCAACAGTAAGAGATAGAGCCGTGGTTTATTAAGCAAAAGTGTTTCAAATACGCTCCTATAACTCAATCTAACATTTAAAAGGTACCTCGTCGGTGAAAATAATTTCAGTTCGGACTTAGATTTTTTCCTACCGAGTGGCTACCGTGAAGAGTCGCCGACGACGGCTTTAGAAAGTATTTTAAAATCAACCGTAAGAGATAGAGCCGTAGTTTATTATGCAAAAGTGCGTCAAATACGCTCCCATAACTGATCATAACATTTAAAAGATACGTCGTCGGTGAAAATATTTTCAATTCGGACTTAGTCTCTGTACGGAGAGGCTACCGAGAAGCGCTACCGACGAAGACTTTCTGATTAATTTAAAAATCAACAGTAAGAGATAGAGCCGTGGTTTATTAAGCAAAAGTGCTTCAAATACGCTCCTATAACTCAATCTAACATTTAAAAGGTACCTCGTCGGTGAAAATAATTTCAGTTCGGACTTAGATTTTTTCCTACCGAGTGGCTACCGTGAAGAGTCGCCGACGACGGCTTTAGAAATTATTTAAAAATCAACCGTAAGAGATAGAGCCGTGGTTTATTAAGAAAAAGTGCGTCAAATACGCTCCCATAACTGATCATAACATTTAAAAGATACGTCGTCGGTGAAAATATTTTCAATTCGGACTTAGTCTCTGTACGGAGAGGCTACCGAGAAGCGCTACCGACGAAGACTTTCTGATTAATTTAAAAATCAACAGTAAGAGATAGAGCCGTGGTTTATTAAGCAAAAGTGCTTCAAATACGCTCCTATAACTCAATCTAACATTTAAAAGGTACCTCGTCGGTGAAAATAATTTCAGTTCGGACTTAGATTTTTTCCTACCGAGTGGCTACCGCGAAGAGTCGCCGACGACGACTTTAGAAATTATTTAAAAATCAACCGTAAGAGATAGAGCCGTGTTTAATTAAGACAAAATGCGTCAAATACGCTCCCATAACTGATCATAACATTTAAAAGATACGTCGTCGGTGAAAATATTTTCAATTCGGACTTAGTCTCTGTAGGGAGAGGCTACCGAGAACCGCTACCGAAGAACACTTTCTGATTAATTTAAAAATCAACCGTAAGAGATAGAGCCGTGGTTTATTAAGCAAAAGTGCTTCAAATACGCTCCTATAACTCAATCTAACATATAAAAGGTACCTCGTCGGTGAAAATAATTTCAGTTCGGACTTAGATTTTTTCCTACCGAGTGGCTACCGCGAAGAGTCGCCGACGACGACTTTAGAAATTATTTAAAAATCAACCGTAAGAGATAGAGCCGTGGTTCATTAAGAAAAAGTGCGTCAAATACGCTCCCATAACTGATCATAACATTTAAAAGATACGTCGTCGGTGAAAATATTTTCAATTCGGACTTAGTCTCTGTACGGAGAGGCTACCGAGAAGCGCTACCGACGAAGACTTTCTGATTAATTTAAAAATCAACAGTAAGAGATAGAGCCGTGGTTTATTAAGCAAAAGTGCTTCAAATACGCTCCTATAACTCAATCTAACATTTAAAAGGTACCTCGTCGGTGAAAATAATTTCAGTTCGGACTTAGATTTTTTCCTACCCAGTGGCTACCGTGAAGAGTCGCCGACGACGGCTTTAGAAATTATTTAAAAATCAACCGTAAGAGATAGAGCCGTGTTTAATTAAGAAAAAGTGCGTCAAATACGCTCCCATAACTGATCATAACATTTAAAAGATACGTCGTCGGTGAAAATATTTTCAATTCGGACTTAGTCTCTGTAGGGAGAGGCTACCGAGAAGCGCTACCGACGAAGACTTTCTGATTAATTTAAAAATCAACCGAAAGAGATAGAGCCGTGGTTTATTAAGCAAAAGTGCTTCAAATACGCTCCTATAACTCAATCTAACATTTAAAAGGTACCTCGTCGGTGAAAATAATTTCAGTTCGGACTTAGATTTTTTCCTACCGAGTGGCTACCGTGAAGAGTCGCCGACGACGGCTTTAGAAATTATTTAAAAATCAACCGTAAGAGATAGAGCCGTGGTTTATTAAGCAAAAGTGCTTCAAATACGCTCCTATAACTCAATCTAACATTTAAAAGGTACCTCGTCGGTGAAAATAATTTCAGTTCGGACTACGATTTTTTCCTACCGAGTGGCTACCGTGAAGAGTCGCCGACGACGGCTTTAGAAATTATTTAAAAATCAACCGTAAGAGATAGAGCCGTGGTTTATTAAGAAAAAGTGCGTCAAATACGCTCCCATAACTGATCATAACATTTAAAAGATACGTCGTCGGTGAAAATATTTTCAATTCGGACTTAGTCTCTGTACGGAGAGGCTACCGAGAAGCGCTACCGACGAAGACTTTCTGATTAATTTAAAAATCAACAGTAAGAGATAGAGCCGTGGTTTATTAAGCAAAAGTGCTTCAAATACGCTCCTATAACTCAATCTAACATTTAAAAGGTACCTCGTCGGTGAAAATAATTTCAGTTCGGACTTAGATTTTTTCCTACCGAGTGGCTACCGTGAAGAGTCGCCGACGACGGCTTTAGAAATTATTTAAAAATCAACCGTAAGAGATAGAGCCGTGGTTTATTAAGAAAAAGTGCGTCAAATACGCTCCCATAACTGATCATAACATTTAAAAGATACGTCGTCGGTGAAAATATTTTCAATTCGGACTTAGTCTCTGTACGGAGAGGCTACCGAGAAGCGCTACCGACGAAGACTTTCTGATTAATTTAAAAATCAACAGTAAGAGATAGAGCCGTGGTTTATTAAGCAAAAGTGCTTCAAATACGCTCCTATAACTCAATCTAACATTTAAAAGGTACCTCGTCGGTGAAAATAATTTCAGTTCGGACTTAGATTTTTTCCTACCGAGTGGCTACCGTGAAGAGTCGCCGACGACGGCTTTAGAAATTATTTAAAAATCAACCGTAAGAGATAGAGCCGTGGTTTATTAAGAAAAAGTGCGTCAAATACGCTCCCATAACTGATCATAACATTTAAAAGATACGTCGTCGGTGAAAATATTTTCAATTCGGACTTAGTCTCTGTACGGAGAGGCTACCGAGAAGCGCTACCGACGAAGACTTTCTGATTAATTTAAAAATCAACAGTAAGAGATAGAGCCGTGGTTTATTAAGCAAAAGTGCTTCAAATACGCTCCTATAACTCAATCTAACATTTAAAAGGTACCTCGTCGGTGAAAATAATTTCAGTTCGGACTTAGATTTTTTCCTACCGAGTGGCTACCGTGAAGAGTCGCCGACGACGGCTTTAGAAATTATTTAAAAATCAACCGTAAGAGATAGAGCCGTGGTTTATTAAGAAAAAGTGCGTCAAATACGCTCCCATAACTGATCATAACATTTAAAAGATACGTCGTCGGTGAAAATATTTTCAATTCGGACTTAGTCTCTGTACGGAGAGGCTACCGAGAAGCGCTACCGACGAAGACTTTCTGATTAATTTAAAAATCTACCGAAAGAGATAGAGCCGTGGTTTATTAAGCAAATGTGCTTCAAATACGCTCCTATAACTCAATCTAACATTTGAAAGGTACCTCGTCGGTGAAAATAATTTCAGTTCGGACTTAGATTTTTTCCTACCGAGTGGCTACCGTGAAGAGTCGCCGACGACGGCTTTAGAAAGTATTTTAAAATCAACCGTAAGAGATAGAGCCGTAGTTTATTATGCAAAAGTGCGTCAAATACGCTCCCATAACTGATCATAACATTTAAAAGATACGTCGTCGGTGAAAATATTTTCAATTCGGACTTAGTCTCTGTACGGAGAGGCTACCGAGAAGCGCTACCGACGAAGACTTTCTGATTAATTTAAAAATCAACAGTAAGAGATAGAGCCGTGGTTTATTAATCAAAAGTGCTTCAAATACGCTCCTATACCTCAATCTAACATTTAAAAGGTACCTCGTCGGTGAAAATAATTTCAGTTCGGACTTAGATTTTTTCCTACCGAGTGGCTACCGCGAAGAGTCGCCGACGACGACTTTAGAAATTATTTAAAAATCAACCGTAAGAGATAGAGCCGTAGTTTATTATGCAAAAGTGCGTCAAATACGCTCCCATAACTGAACATAACATTTAAAAGATACGTCGTCAGTGAAAATATTTTCAATTCGGACTTAGTCTCTGTAGGGAGAGGCTACCGAGAACCGCTACCGACGAAGACTTTCTGATTAATTTAAAAATCAACCGAAAGAGATAGAGCCGTAGTTTATTATGCAAAAGTGCGTCAAATACGCTCCCATAACTGAACATAACATTTAAAAGATACGTCGTCAGTGAAAATATTTTCAATTCAGACTTAGTCTCTGTAGGGAGAGGCTACCGAGAACCGCTACCGACGAAGACTTTCTGATTAATTTAAAAATCAACCGAAAGAGATAGAGCCGTGGTTTATTAAGCAAAAGTGCTTCAAATACGCTCCTATAACTCAATCTAACATTTAAAAGGTACCTCGTCGGTGAAAATAATTTCAGTTCGGACTTAGATTTTTTCCTACCGAGTGGCTACCGCGAAGAGTCGCCGACGACGACTTTAGAAATTATTTAAAAATCAACCGTAAGAGATAGAGCCGTGGTTTATTAAGCAAAAGTGCGTCAAATAAGCTCCCATAACTGATCATAACATTTAAAAGATACGTCGTCGGTGAAAATATTTTCAATTCGGACTTGGTCTCTGTACGGAGAGGCTACCGAGAAGCGCTACCGACGAAGACTTTCTGATTAATTTAAAAATCAACAGTAAGAGATAGAGCCGTGGTTTATTAATCAAAAGTGCTTCAAATACGCTCCTATAACTCAATCTAACATTTAAAAGGTACCTCGTCGGTGAAAATAATTTCAGTTCGGACTTAGATTTTTTCCTACCGAGTGGCTACCGCGAAGAGTCGCCGACGACGACTTTAGAAATTATTTAAAAATCAACCGTAAGAGATAGAGCCGTAGTTTATTATGCAAAAGTGCGTCAAATACGCTCCCATAACTGAACATAACATTTAAAAGATACGTCGTCAGTGAAAATATTTTCAATTCGGACTTAGTCTCTGTAGGGAGAGGCTACCGAGAACCGCTACCGACGAAGACTTTCTGATTAATTTAAAAATCAACCGAAAGAGATAGAGCCGTAGTTTATTATGCAAAAGTGCGTCAAATACGCTCCCATAACTGAACATAACATTTAAAAGATACGTCGTCAGTGAAAATATTTTCAATTCGGACTTAGTCTCTGTAGGGAGAGGCTACCGAGAACCGCTACCGACGAAGACTTTCTGATTAATTTAAAAATCAACCGAAAGAGATAGAGCCGTGGTTTATTAAGCAAAAGTGCTTCAAATACGCTCCTATAACTCAATCTAACATTTAAAAGGTACCTCGTCGGTGAAAATAATTTCAGTTCGGACTTAGATTTTTTCCTACCGAGTGGCTACCGCGAAGAGTCGCCGACGACGACTTTAGAAATTATTTAAAAATCAACCGTAAGAGATAGAGCCGTGGTTTATTAAGCAAAAGTGCGTCAAATAAGCTCCCATAACTGAACATAACATTTAAAAGATACGTCGTCGGTGAAAATATTTTCAATTCGGACTTAGTCTCTGTACGGAGAGGCTACCGAGAAGCGCTACCGACGAAGACTTTCTAATTAATTTAAAAATCAACCGTAAGAGATAGAGCCGTAGTTTATTATGCAAAAGTGCGTCAAATACGCTCCCATAACTGATCATAACATTTAAAAGATACGTCGTCAGTGAAAATATTTTCAATTCGGACTTAGTCTCTGTAGGGAGAGGCTACCGAGAACCGCTACCGACGAAGACTTTCTGATTAATTTAAAAATCTACCGAAAGAGATAGAGCCGTGGTTTATTAAGCAAATGTGCTTCAAATACGCTCCTATAACTCAATCTAACATTTGAAAGGTACCTCGTCGGTGAAAATAATTTCAGTTCGGACTTAGATTTTTTCCTACCGAGTGGCTACCGTGAAGAGTCGCCGACGACGGCTTTAGAAAGTATTTTAAAATCAACCGTAAGAGATAGAGCCGTAGTTTATTATGCAAAAGTGCGTCAAATACGCTCCCATAACTGATCATAACATTTAAAAGATACGTCGTCGGTGAAAATATTTTCAATTCGGACTTAGTCTCTGTACGGAGAGGCTACCGAGAAGCGCTACCGACGAAGACTTTCTGATTAATTTAAAAATCAACAGTAAGAGATAGAGCCGTGGTTTATTAATCAAAAGTGCTTCAAATACGCTCCTATAACTCAATCTAACATTTAAAAGGTACCTCGTCGGTGAAAATAATTTCAGTTCGGACTTAGATTTTTTCCTACCGAGTGGCTACCGCGAAGAGTCGCCGACGACGACTTTAGAAATTATTTAAAAATCAACCGTAAGAGATAGAGCCGTAGTTTATTATGCAAAAGTGCGTCAAATACGCTCCCATAACTGAACATAACATTTAAAAGATACGTCGTCAGTGAAAATATTTTCAATTCGGACTTAGTCTCTGTAGGGAGAGGCTACCGAGAACCGCTACCGACGAAGACTTTCTGATTAATTTAAAAATCAACCGAAAGAGATAGAGCCGTGGTTTATTAAGCAAAAGTGCTTCAAATACGCTCCTATAACTCAATCTAACATTTAAAAGGTACCTCGTCGGTGAAAATAATTTCAGTTCGGACTTAGATTTTTTCCTACCGAGTGGCTACCGTGAAGAGTCGCCGACGACGGCTTTAGAAATTATTTAAAAATCAACCGTAAGAGATAGAGCCGTGGTTTATTAAGAAAAAGTGCGTCAAATACGCTCCCATAACTGATCATAACATTTAAAAGATACGTCGTCGGTGAAAATATTTTCAATTCGGACTTAGTCTCTGTAGGGAGAGGATACCGAGAAGCGCTAACGACGAAGACTTTCTGATTAATTTAAAAATCAACCGAAAGAGATAGAGCCGTGGTTTATTAAGCAAAAGTGCTTCAAATACGCTCCCATAACTGATCATAACATTTAAAAGATACGTCGTCAGTGAAAATATTTTCAATTCGGACTTAGTCTCTCTAGGGAGAGGCTACCGAGAACCGCTACCGACGAAGACTTTCTGATTAATTTAAAAATCTACCGAAAGAGATAGAGCCGTGGTTTATTAAGCAAAAGTGTTTCAAATACGCTCCTATAACTCAATCTAACATTTAAAAGGTACCTCGTCGGTGAAAATAATTTCAGTTCGGACTTAGATTTTTTCCTACCGAGTGGCTACCGTGAAGAGTCGCCGACGACGGCTTTAGAAAGTATTTTAAAATCAACCGTAAGAGATAGAGCCGTAGTTTATTATGCAAAAGTGCGTCAAATACGCTCCCATAACTGATCATAACATTTAAAAGATACGTCGTCGGTGAAAATATTTTCAATTCGGACTTAGTCTCTGTACGGAGAGGCTACCGAGAAGCGCTACCGACGAAGACTTTCTGATTAATTTAAGAATCAACAGTAAGAGATAGAGCCGTGGTTTATTAAGCAAAAGTGCTTCAAATACGCTCCTATAACTCAATCTAACATTTAAAAGGTACCTCGTCGGTGAAAATAATTTCAGTTCGGACTTAGATTTTTTCCTACCGAGTGGCTACCGTGAAGAGTCGCCGACGACGGCTTTAGAAATTATTTAAAAATCAACCGTAAGAGATAGAGCCGTGGTTTATTAAGAAAAAGTGCGTCAAATACGCTCCCATAACTGATCATAACATTTAAAAGTTACGTCGTCGGTGAAAATATTTTCAATTCGGACTTAGTCTCTGTACGGAGAGGCTACCGAGAAGCGCTACCGACGAAGACTTTCTAATTAATTTAAAAATCAACCGTAAGAGATAGAGCCGTAGTTTATTATGCAAAAGTGCGTCAAATACGCTCCCATAACTGATCATAACATTTAAAAGATACGTCGTCAGTGAAAATATTTTCAATTCGGACTTAGTCTCTGTAGGGAGAGGCTACCGAGAACCGCTACCGACGAAGACTTTCTGATTAATTTAAAAATCTACCGAAAGAGATAGAGCCGTGGTTTATTAAGCAAATGTGCTTCAAATACGCTCCTATAACTCAATCTAACATTTGAAAGGTACCTCGTCGGTGAAAATAATTTCAGTTCGGACTTAGATTTTTTCCTACCGAGTGGCTACCGTGAAGAGTCGCCGACGACGGCTTTAGAAAGTATTTTAAAATCAACCGTAAGAGATAGAGCCGTAGTTTATTATGCAAAAGTGCGTCAAATACGCTCCCATAACTGATCATAACATTTAAAAGATACGTCGTCGGTGAAAATATTTTCAATTCGGACTTAGTCTCTGTACGGAGAGGCTACCGAGAAGCGCTACCGACGAAGACTTTCTGATTAATTTAAAAATCTACCGAAAGAGATAGAGCCGTGGTTTATTAAGCAAATGTGCTTCAAATACGCTCCTATAACTCAATCTAACATTTGAAAGGTACCTCGTCGGTGAAAATAATTTCAGTTCGGACTTAGATTTTTTCCTACCGAGTGGCTACCGTGAAGAGTCGCCGACGACGGCTTTAGAAAGTATTTTAAAATCAACCGTAAGAGATAGAGCCGTAGTTTATTATGCAAAAGTGCGTCAAATACGCTCCCATAACTGATCATAACATTTAAAAGATACGTCGTCGGTGAAAATATTTTCAATTCGGACTTAGTCTCTGTACGGAGAGGCTACCGAGAAGCGCTACCGACGAAGACTTTCTGATTAATTTAAAAATCAACCGAAAGAGATAGAGCCGTGGTTTATTAATCAAAAGTGCTTCAAATACGCTCCTATAACTCAATCTAACATTTAAAAGGTACCTCGTCGGTGAAAATAATTTCAGTTCGGACTTAGATTTTTTCCTACCGAGTGGCTACCGTGAAGAGTCGCCGACGACGGCTTTAGAAAGTATTTTAAAATCAACCGTAAGAGATAGAGCCGTAGTTTATTATGCAAAAGTGCGTCAAATACGCTCCCATAACTGAACATAACATTTAAAAGATACGTCGTCAGTGAAAATATTTTCAATTCGGACTTAGTCTCTGTAGGGAGAGGCTACCGAGAACCGCTACCGACGAAGACTTTCTGATTAATTTAAAAATCAACCGAAAGAGATAGAGCCGTGGTTTATTAAGCAAAAGTGCTTCAAATACGCTCCTATAACTCAATCTAACATTTAAAAGGTACCTCGTCGGTGAAAATAATTTCAGTTCGGACTTAGATTTTTTCCTACCGAGTGGCTACCGTGAAGAGTCGCCGACGACGGCTTTAGAAATTATTTAAAAATCAACCGTAAGAGATAGAGCCGTGGTTTATTAAGAAAAAGTGCGTCAAATACGCTCCCATAACTGATCATAACATTTAAAAGATACGTCGTCGGTGAAAATATTTTCAATTCGGACTTAGTCTCTGTAGGGAGAGGATACCGAGAAGCGCTAACGACGAAGACTTTCTGATTAATTTAAAAATCAACCGAAAGAGATAGAGCCGTAGTTTATTATGCAAAAGTGCGTCAAATACGCTCCCATAACTGATCATAACATTTAAAAGATACGTCGTCAGTGAAAATATTTTCAATTCGGACTTAGTCTCTCTAGGGAGAGGCTACCGAGAACCGCTACCGACGAAGACTTTCTGATTAATTTAAAAATCTACCGAAAGAGATAGAGCCGTGGTTTATTAAGCAAAAGTGTTTCAAATACGCTCCTATAACTCAATCTAACATTTAAAAGGTACCTCGTCGGTGAAAATAATTTCAGTTCGGACTTAGATTTTTTCCTACCGAGTGGCTACCGTGAAGAGTCGCCGACGACGGCTTTAGAAAGTATTTTAAAATCAACCGTAAGAGATAGAGCCGTAGTTTATTATGCAAAAGTGCGTCAAATACGCTCCCATAACTGAACATAACATTTAAAAGATACGTCGTCAGTGAAAATATTTTCAATTCGGACTTAGTCTCTGTAGGGAGAGGCTACCGAGAACCGCTACCGACGAAGACTTTCTGATTAATTTAAAAATCAACCGAAAGAGATAGAGCCGTGGTTTATTAAGCAAAAGTGCTTCAAATACGCTCCTATAACTCAATCTAACATTTAAAAGGTACCTCGTCGGTGAAAATAATTTCAGTTCGGACTTAGATTTTTTCCTACCGAGTGGCTACCGTGAAGAGTCGCCGACGACGGCTTTAGAAATTATTTAAAAATCAACCGTAAGAGATAGAGCCGTGGTTTATTAAGAAAAAGTGCGTCAAATACGCTCCCATAACTGATCATAACATTTAAAAGATACGTCGTCGGTGAAAATATTTTCAATTCGGACTTAGTCTCTGTAGGGAGAGGATACCGAGAAGCGCTAACGACGAAGACTTTCTGATTAATTTAAAAATCAACCGAAAGAGATAGAGCCGTAGTTTATTATGCAAAAGTGCGTCAAATACGCTCCCATAACTGATCATAACATTTAAAAGATACGTCGTCAGTGAAAATATTTTCAATTCGGACTTAGTCTCTCTAGGGAGAGGCTACCGAGAACCGCTACCGACGAAGACTTTCTGATTAATTTAAAAATCTACCGAAAGAGATAGAGCCGTGGTTTATTAAGCAAAAGTGTTTCAAATACGCTCCTATAACTCAATCTAACATTTAAAAGGTACCTCGTCGGTGAAAATAATTTCAGTTCGGACTTAGATTTTTTCCTACCGAGTGGCTACCGTGAAGAGTCGCCGACGACGGCTTTAGAAAGTATTTTAAAATCAACCGTAAGAGATAGAGCCGTAGTTTATTATGCAAAAGTGCGTCAAATACGCTCCCATAACTGAACATAACATTTAAAAGATACGTCGTCAGTGAAAATATTTTCAATTCGGACTTAGTCTCTGTACGGAGAGGCTACCGAGAAGCGCTACCGACGAAGACTTTCTGATTAATTTAAAAATCAACAGTAAGAGATAGAGCCGTGGTTTATTAAGCAAAAGTGCTTCAAATACGCTCCTATAACTCAATCTAACATTTAAAAGGTACCTCGTCGGTGAAAATAATTTCAGTTCGGACTTAGATTTTTTCCTACCGAGTGGCTACCGCGAAGAGTCGCCGACGACGATTTTAGAAATTATTTAAAAATCAACCGTAAGAGATAGAGCCGTGGTTTATTAAGCAAAAGTGCGTCAAATACGCTCCCATAACTGATCATAACATTTAAAAGATACGTCGTCGGTGAAAATATTTTCAATTCGGACTTAGTCTCTGTAGGGAGAGGCTACCGAGAAGCGCTACCGACGAAGACTTTCTGATTAATTTAAAAATCAACCGAAAGAGATAGAGCCGTGGTTTATTAAGCAAAAGTGCTTCAAATACGCTCCTATAACTCAATCTAACATTTAAAAGGTACCTCGTCGGTGAAAATAATTTCAGTTCGGACTTAGATTTTTTCCTACCGAGTGGCTACCGTGAAGAGTCGCCGACGACGGCTTTAGAAATTATTTAAAAATCAACCGTAAGAGATAGAGCCGTGGTTTATTAAGAAAAAGTGCGTCAAATAAGCTCCCATAACTGAACATAACATTTAAAAGATACGTCGTCGGTGAAAATATTTTCAATTCGGACTTGGTCTCTGTACGGAGAGGCTACCGAGAAGCGCTACCGACGAAGACTTTCTGATTAATTTAAAAATCAACAGTAAGAGATAGAGCCGTGGTTTATTAAGCAAAAGTGCTTCAAATACGCTCCTATAACGCAATCTGACATTTAAAAGGTACCTCGTCGGTGAAAATAATTTCAGTTCGGACTTAGATTTTTTCCTACCGAGTGGCTACCGTGAAGAGTCGCCGACGACGGCTTTAGAAATTATTTAAAAATCAACCGTAAGAGATAGAGCCGTGGTTTATTAAGAAAAAGTGCGTCAAATACGCTCCCATAACTGATCATAACATTTAAAAGATACGTCGTCGGTGAAAATATTTTCAATTCGGACTTAGTCTCTGTACGGAGAGGCTACCGAGAAGCGCTACCGACGAAGACTTTCTGATTAATTTAAAAATCAACAGTAAGAGATAGAGCCGTGGTTTATTAAGCAAAAGTGCTTCAAATACGTTCCTATAACTCAATCTAACATTTAAAAGGTACCTCGTCAGTGAAAATAATTTCAGTTCGGACTTAGATTTTTTCCTACCGAGTGGCTACCGCGAAGAGTCGCCGACGACGACTTTAGAAATTATTTAAAAATCAACCGTAAGAGATAGAGCCGTGGTTTATTAAGCAAAAGTGCGTCAAATACGCTCCCATAACTGATCATAACATTTAAAAGATACGTCGTCGGTGAAAATATTTTCAATTCGGACTTAGTCTCTGTAGGGAGAGGCTACCGAGAAGCGCTACCGACGAAGACTTTCTGATTAATTTAAAAATCAACCGAAAGAGATAGAGCCGTGGTTTATTAAGCAAAAGTGCTTCAAATACGCTCCTATAACTCAATCTAACATTTAAAAGGTACCTCGTCGGTGAAAATAATTTCAGTTCGGACTTAGATTTTTTCCTACCGAGTGGCTACCGTGAAGAGTCGCCGACGACGGCTTTAGAAATTATTTAAAAATCAACCGTAAGAGATAGAGCCGTGGTTTATTAAGAAAAAGTGCGTCAAATAAGCTCCCATAACTGAACATAACATTTAAAAGATACGTCGTCGGTGAAAATATTTTCAATTCGGACTTGGTCTCTGTACGGAGAGGCTACCGAGAAGCGCTACCGACGAAGACTTTCTGATTAATTTAAAAATCAACAGTAAGAGATAGAGCCGTGGTTTATTAAGCAAAAGTGCTTCAAATACGCTCCTATAACGCAATCTGACATTTAAAAGGTACCTCGTCGGTGAAAATAATTTCAGTTCGGACTTAGATTTTTTCCTACCGAGTGGCTACCGTGAAGAGTCGCCGACGACGGCTTTAGAAATTATTTAAAAATCAACCGTAAGAGATAGAGCCGTGGTTTATTAAGAAAAAGTGCGTCAAATACGCTCCCATAACTGATCATAACATTTAAAAGATACGTCGTCGGTGAATATATTTTCAATTCGGACCTAGTCTCTGTACGGAGAGGCTACCGAGAAGCGCTACCGACGAAGACTTTCTGATTAATTTAAAAATCAACAGTAAGAGATAGAGCCGTGGTTTATTAAGCAAAAGTGCTTCAAATACGCTCCTATAACTCAATCTAACATTTAAAAGGTACCTCGTCGGTGAAAATAATTTCAGTTCGGACTTAGATTTTTTCCTACCGAGTGGCTACCGCGAAGAGTCGCCGACGACGACTTTAGAAATTATTTAAAAATCAACCGTAAGAGATAGAGCCGTGGTTTATTAAGCAAAAGTGCGTCAAATACGCTCCCATAACTGATCATAACATTTAAAAGATACGTCGTCGGTGAAAATATTTTCAATTCGGACTTAGTCTCTGTAGGGAGAGGCTACCGAGAAGCGCTACCGACGAAGACTTTCTGATTAATTTAAAAATCAACCGAAAGAGATAGAGCCGTGGTTTATTAAGCAAAAGTGCTTCAAATACGCTCCTATAACTCAATCTAACATTTAAAAGGTACCTCGTCGGTGAAAATAATTTCAGTTCGGACTTAGATTTTTTCCTACCGAGTGGCTACCGTGAAGAGTCGCCGACGACGGCTTTAGAAATTATTTAAAAATCAACCGTAAGAGATAGAGCCGTGGTTTATTAAGAAAAAGTGCGTCAAATAAGCTCCCATAACTGAACATAACATTTAAAAGATACGTCGTCGGTGAAAATATTTTCAATTCGGACTTGGTCTCTGTACGGAGAGGCTACCGAGAAGCGCTACCGACGAAGACTTTCTGATTAATTTAAAAATCAACTGTAAGAGATAGAGCCGTGGTTTATTAAGCAAAAGTGCTTCAAATACGCTCCTATAACGCAATCTGACATTTAAAAGGTACCTCGTCGGTGAAAATAATTTCAGTTCGGACTTAGATGTTTTCCTACCGAGTGGCTACCGTGAAGAGTCGCCGACGACGGCTTTAGAAATTATTTAAAAATCAACCGTAAGAGATAGAGCCGTGGTTTATTAAGAAAAAGTGCGTCAAATACGCTCCCATAACTGATCATAACATTTAAAAGATACGTCGTCGGTGAAAATATTTTCAATTCGGACTTAGTCTCTGTACGGAGAGGCTACCGAGAAGCGCTACCGACGAAGACTTTCTGATTAATTTAAAAATCAACAGTAAGAGATAGAGCCGTGGTTTATTAAGCAAAAGTGCTTCAAATACGTTCCTATAACTCAATCTAACATTTAAAAGGTACCTCGTCAGTGAAAATAATTTCAGTTCGGACTTAGATTTTTTCCTACCGAGTGGCTACCGCGAAGAGTCGCCGACGACGACTTTAGAAATTATTTAAAAATCAACCGTAAGAGATAGAGCCGTGGTTTATTAAGCAAAAGTGCGTCAAATACGCTCCCATAACTGATCATAACATTTAAAAGATACGTCGTCGGTGAAAATATTTTCAATTCGGACTTAGTCTCTGTAGGGAGAGGCTACCGAGAAGCGCTACCGACGAAGACTTTCTGATTAATTTAAAAATCAACCGAAAGAGATAGAGCCGTGGTTTATTAAGCAAAAGTGCTTCAAATACGCTCCTATAACTCAATCTAACATTTAAAAGGTACCTCGTCGGTGAAAATAATTTCAGTTCGGACTTAGATTTTTTCCTACCGAGTGGCTACCGTGAAGAGTCGCCGACGACGGCTTTAGAAATTATTTAAAAATCAACCGTAAGAGATAGAGCCGTGGTTTATTAAGAAAAAGTGCGTCAAATAAGCTCCCATAACTGAACATAACATTTAAAAGATACGTCGTCGGTGAAAATATTTTCAATTCGGACTTGGTCTCTGTACGGAGAGGCTACCGAGAAGCGCTACCGACGAAGACTTTCTGATTAATTTAAAAATCAACATTAAGAGATAGAGCCGTGGTTTATTAAGCAAAAGTGCTTCAAATACGCTCCTATAACGCAATCTGACATTTAAAAGGTACCTCGTCGGTGAAAATAATTTCAGTTCGGACTTAGATTTTTTCCTACCGAGTGGCTACCGTGAAGAGTCGCCGACGACGGCTTTAGAAATTATTTAAAAATCAACCGTAAGAGATAGAGCCGTGGTTTATTAAGAAAAAGTGCGTCAAATACGCTCCCATAACTGATCATAACATTTAAAAGATACGTCGTCGGTGAATATATTTTCAATTCGGACTTAGTCTCTGTAGGGAGAGGCTACCGAGAAGCGCTACCGACGAAGACTTTCTGATTAATTTAAAAATCAACAGTAAGAGATAGAGCCGTGGTTTATTAAGCAAAAGTGCTTCAAATACGCTCCTATAACTCAATCTAACATTTAAAAGGTACCTCGTCGGTGAAAATAATTTCAGTTCGGACTTAGATTTTTTCCTACCGAGTGGCTACCGTGAAGAGTCGCCGACGACGGCTTTAGAAATTATTTAAAAATCAACCGTAAGAGATAGAGCCGTGGTTTATTAAGAAAAAGTGCGTCAAATAAGCTCCCATAACTGAACATAACATTTAAAAGATACGTCGTCGGTGAAAATATTTTCAATTCGGACTTGGTCTCTGTACGGAGAGGCTACCGAGAAGCGCTACCGACGAAGACTTTCTGATTAATTTAAAAATCAACAGTAAGAGATAGAGCCGTGGTTTATTAAGCAAAAGTGCTTCAAATACGCTCCTATAACGCAATCTGACATTTAAAAGGTACCTCGTCGGTGAAAATAATTTCAGTTCGGACTTAGATTTTTTCCTACCGAGTGGCTACCGTGAAGAGTCGCCGACGACGGCTTTAGAAATTATTTAAAAATCAACCGTAAGAGATAGAGCCGTGGTTTATTAAGAAAAAGTGCGTCAAATACGCTCCCATAACTGATCATAACATTTAAAAGATACGTCGTCGGTGAATATATTTTCAATTCGGACCTAGTCTCTGTACGGAGAGGCTACCGAGAAGCGCTACCGACGAAGACTTTCTGATTAATTTAAAAATCAACAGTAAGAGATAGAGCCGTGGTTTATTAAGCAAAAGTGCTTCAAATACGCTCCTATAACTCAATCTAACATTTAAAAGGTACCTCGTCGGTGAAAATAATTTCAGTTCGGACTTAGATTTTTTCCTACCGAGTGGCTACCGCGAAGAGTCGCCGACGACGACTTTAGAAATTATTTAAAAATCAACCGTAAGAGATAGAGCCGTGGTTTATTAAGCAAAAGTGCGTCAAATACGCTCCCATAACTGATCATAACATTTAAAAGATACGTCGTCGGTGAAAATATTTTCAATTCGGACTTAGTCTCTGTAGGGAGAGGCTACCGAGAAGCGCTACCGACGAAGACTTTCTGATTAATTTAAAAATCAACCGAAAGAGATAGAGCCGTGGTTTATTAAGCAAAAGTGCTTCAAATACGCTCCTATAACTCAATCTAACATTTAAAAGGTACCTCGTCGGTGAAAATAATTTCAGTTCGGACTTAGATTTTTTCCTACCGAGTGGCTACCGTGAAGAGTCGCCGACGACGGCTTTAGAAATTATTTAAAAATCAACCGTAAGAGATAGAGCCGTGGTTTATTAAGAAAAAGTGCGTCAAAGAAGCTCCCATAACTGAACATAACATTTAAAAGATACGTCGTCGGTGAAAATATTTTCAATTCGGACTTGGTCTCTGTACGGAGAGGCTACCGAGAAGCGCTACCGACGAAGACTTTCTGATTAATTTAAAAATCAACAGTAAGAGATAGAGCCGTGGTTTATTAAGCAAAAGTGCTTCAAATACGCTCCTATAACGCAATCTGACATTTAAAAGGTACCTCGTCGGTGAAAATAATTTCAGTTCGGACTTAGATTTTTTCCTACCGAGTGGCTAGCGTGAAGAGTCGCCGACGACGGCTTTAGAAATTATTTAAAAATCAACCGTAAGAGATAGAGCCGTGGTTTATTAAGAAAAAGTGCGTCAAATACGCTCCCATAACTGATCATAACATTTAAAAGATACGTCGTCGGTGAATATATTTTCAATTCGGACCTAGTCTCTGTACGGAGAGGCTACCGAGAAGCGCTACCGACGAAGACTTTCTGATTAATTTAAAAATCAACAGTAAGAGATAGAGCCGTGGTTTATTAAGCAAAAGTGCTTCAAATACGCTCCTATAACTCAATCTAACATTTAAAAGGTACCTCGTCGGTGAAAATAATTTCAGTTCGGACTTAGATTTTTTCCTACCTAGTGGCTACCGCGAAGAGTCGCCGACGACGACTTTAGAAATTATTTAAAAATCAACCGTAAGAGATAGAGCCGTGGTTTATTAAGCAAAAGTGCGTCAAATACGCTCCCATAACTGATCATAACATTTAAAAGATACGTCGTCGGTGAAAATATTTTCAATTCGGACTTAGTCTCTGTAGGGAGAGGCTACCGAGAAGCGCTACCGACGAAGACTTTCTGATTAATTTAAAAATCAACCGAAAGAGATAGAGCCGTGGTTTATTAAGCAAAAGTGCTTCAAATACGCTCCTATAACTCAATCTAACATTTAAAAGGTACCTCGTCGGTGAAAATAATTTCAGTTCGGACTTAGATTTTTTCCTACCGAGTGGCTACCGTGAAGAGTCGCCGACGACGGCTTTAGAAATTATTTAAAAATCAACCGTAAGAGATAGAGCCGTGGTTTATTAAGAAAAAGTGCGTCAAATAAGCTCCCATAACTGAACATAACATTTAAAAGATACGTCGTCGGTGAAAATATTTTCAATTCGGACTTGGTCTCTGTACGGAGAGGCTACCGAGAAGCGCTACCGACGAAGACTTTCTGATTAATTTAAAAATCAACAGTAAGAGATAGAGCCGTGGTTTATTAAGCAAAAGTGCTTCAAATACGCTCCTATAACTCAATCTAACATTTAAAAGGTACCTCGTCGGTGAAAATAATTTCAGTTCGGACTTAGATTTTTTCCTACCGAGTGGCTACCGTGAAGAGTCGCCGACGACGGCTTTAGAAATTATTTAAAAATCAACCGTAAGAGATAGAGCCGTGGTTTATTAAGAAAAAGTGCGTCAAATACGCTCCCATAACTGATCATAACATTTAAAAGATACGTCGTCGGTGAAAATATTTTCAATTCGGACTTAGTCTCTGTACGGAGAGGCTACCGAGAAGCGCTACCGACGAAGACTTTCTGATTAATTTAAAAATCAACAGTAAGAGATAGAGCCGTGGTTTATTAAGCAAAAGTTCTTCAAATACGCTCCTATAACTCAATCTAACATTTAAAAGGTACCTCGTCGGTGAAAATAATTTCAGTTCGGACTTAGATTTTTTCCTACCGAGTGGCTACCGTGAAGAGTCGCCGACGACGGCTTTAGAAAGTATTTTAAAATCAACCGTAAGAGATAGAGCCGTAGTTTATTATGCAAAAGTGTGTCAAATACGCTCCCATAACTGATCATAACATTTAAAAGATACGTCGTCAGTGAAAATACTTTCAATTCGGACTTAGTCTCTGTAGGGAGAGGCTACCGAGAACCGTAACCGACGAAGACTTTCTGATTAATTTAAAAATCAACCGAAAGAGATAGAGCCGTGGTTTATTAAGCAAAAGTGCTTCAAATACGCTCCTATAACTCAATCTAACATTTAAAAGGTACCTCGTCGGTGAAAATAATTTCAGTTCGGACTTAGATTTTTTCCTACCGAGTGGCTACCGCGAAGAGTCGCCGACGACGGCTTTAGAAATTATTTAAAAATCAACCGTAAGAGATAGAGCCGTGGTTTATTAAGAAAAAGTGCGTCAAATACGCTCCCATAACTGATCATAACATTTAAAGATACGTCGTCGGTGAAAATATTTTCAATTCGGACTTAGTCTCTGTACGGAGAGGCTACCGAGAAGCGCTACCGACGAAGACTTTCTGATTAATTTAAAAATCAACCGTAAGAGATAGAGCCGTAGTTTATTATGCAAAAGTGCGTCAAATACGCTCCCATAACTGATCATAACATTTAAAAGGTACGTCGTCGGTGAAAATATTTTCAATTCGGACTTAGTCTCTGTACGGAGAGGCTACCGAGAAGCGCTACCGACGAAGACTTTCTGATTAATTTAAAAATCAACAGTAAGAGATAGAGCCGTGGTTTATTAAGCAAAAGTGCTTCAAATACGCTCCTATAACTCAATCTAACATTTAAAAAGTACCTCGTCGGTGAAAATAATTTCAGTTCGGACTTAGATTTTTTCCTACCGAGTGGCTACCGTGAAGAGTCGCCGACGACGGCTTTAGAAAGTATTTTAAAATCAACCGTAAGAGATAGAGCCGTGGTTTATTAAGCAAAAGTGCGTCAAATAAGCTCCCATAACTGAACATAACATTTAAAAGATATGTCGTCGGTGAAAATATTTTCAATTCGGACTTGGTCTCTGTACGGAGAGGCTACCGAGAAGCGCTACCGACGAAGACTTTCTGATTAATTTAAAAATCAACAGTAAGAGATAGAGCCGTGGTTTATTAAGCAAAAGTGCTTCAAATACGCTCCTATAACTCAATCTAACATTTAAAAAGTACCTCGTCGGTGAAAATAATTTCAGTTCGGACTTAGATTTTTTCCTACCGAGTGGCTACCGTGAAGAGTCGCCGACGACGGCTTTAGAAAGTATTTTAAAATCAACCGTAAGAGATAGAGCCGTGGTTTATTAAGCAAAAGTGCGTCAAATAAGCTCCCATAACTGAACATAACATTTAAAAGATATGTCGTCGGTGAAAATATTTTCAATTCGGACTTGGTCTCTGTACGGAGAGGCTACCGAGAAGCGCTACCGACGAAGACTTTCTGATTAATTTAAAAATCAAGAGTAAGAGATAGAGCCGTGGTTTATTAAGTAAAAGTGCTTCAAATACGCTCCTATAACTCAATCTAACATTTAAAAGGTACCTCGTCGGTGAAACTAATTTCAGTTCGGACTTAGATTTTTTCCTACCGAGTGGCTACCGTGAAGAGTCGCCGACGACGGCTTTAGAAATTATTTAAGAATCAACCGTAAGAGATAGAGCCGTGGTTTATTAAGCAAAAGTGCGTCAAATAAGCTCCCATAACTGAACATAACATTTAAAAGATACGTCGTCGGTGAAAATATTTTCAATTCGGACTTGGTCTCTGTACGGAGAGGTTACCGAGAAGCGCTACCGACGAAGACTTTCTGATTAATTTAAAAATCAACAGTAAGAGATAGAGCCGTGGTTTATAAAGTAAAAGTGCTTCAAATACGCTCCTATAACTCAATCTAACATTTAAAAGGTACCTCGTCGGTGAAAATAATTTCAGTTCGGACTTAGATTTTTTCCTACCGAGTGGCTACCGTGAAGAGTCGCCGACGACGGCGTTAGAAATTATTTAAAAATCAACCGTAAGAGATAGAGCCGTGGTTCATTAAGAAAAAGTGCGTCAAATACGCTCCCATAACTGATCATAACATTTAAAAGATACGTCGTCGGTGAAAATATTTTCAATTTGGACTTAGTCTCTGTACGGAGAGGCTACCGAGAAGCGCTACCGACGAAGACTTTCTGATTAATTTAAAAATCAACCGTAAGAGATAGAGCCGTAGTTTATTATGCAAAAGTGCGTCAAATACGCTCCCATAACTGATCATAACATTTAAAAGATACGTCGTCAGTGAAAATATTTTCAATTTGGACTTAGTCTCTGTAGGGAGAGGCTACCGAGAACCGCTACCGCCGAAGACTTTCTGATTAATTTAAAAATCAACCGAAATAGATAGAGCCGTGGTTTATTAAGCAAAAGTGCTTCAAATACGCTCCTATAACTCAATCTAACATTTAAAAGGTACCTCGTCGGTGAAAATAATTTCAGTTCGGACTTAGATTTTTTCCTACCGAGTGGCTACCGTGAAGAGTCGCCGACGACGGCTTTAGAAAGTATTTTAAAATCAACCGTAAGAGATAGAGCCGTAGTTTATTATGCAAAAGTGCGTCAAATACGCTCCCATAACTGATCATAACATTTAAAAGATACGTCGTCGGTGAAAATATTTTCAATTCGGACTTAGTCTCTGTACGGAGAGGCTACCGAGAAGCGCTACCGACGAAGACTTTCTGATTAATTTAAAAATCAACAGTAAGAGATAGAGCCGTGGTTTATTAAGCAAAAGTGCTTCAAATACGCTCCTATAACTCAATCTAACATTTAAAAAGTACCTCGTCGGTGAAAATAATTTCAGTTCGGACTTAGATTTTTTCCTACCGAGTGGCTACCGTGAAGAGTCGCCGACGACGGCTTTAGAAAGTATTTTAAAATCAACCGTAAGAGATAGAGCCGTGGTTTATTAAGCAAAAGTGCGTCAAATAAGCTCCCATAACTGAACATAACATTTAAAAGATATGTCGTCGGTGAAAATATTTTCAATTCGGACTTGGTCTCTGTACGGAGAGGCTACCGAGAAGCGCTACCGACGAAGACTTTCTGATTAATTTAAAAATCAACAGTAAGAGATAGAGCCGTGGTTTATTAAGCAAAAGTGCTTCAAATACGCTCCTATAACTCAATCTAACATTTAAAAAGTACCTCGTCGGTGAAAATAATTTCAGTTCGGACTTAGATTTTTTCCTACCGAGTGGCTACCGTGAAGAGTCGCCGACGACGGCTTTAGAAAGTATTTTAAAATCAACCGTAAGAGATAGAGCCGTGGTTTATTAAGCAAAAGTGCGTCAAATAAGCTCCCATAACTGAACATAACATTTAAAAGATATGTCGTCGGTGAAAATATTTTCAATTCGGACTTGGTCTCTGTACGGAGAGGCTACCGAGAAGCGCTACCGACGAAGACTTTCTGATTAATTTAAAAATCAACAGTAAGAGATAGAGCCGTGGTTTATTAAGCAAAAGTGCTTCAAATACGCTCCTATAACTCAATCTAACATTTAAAAGGTACCTCGTCGGTGAAACTAATTTCAGTTCGGACTTAGATTTTTTCCTACCGAGTGGCTACCGTGAAGAGTCGCCGACGACGGCTTTAGAAATTATTTAAGAATCAACCGTAAGAGATAGAGCCGTGGTTTATTAAGCAAAAGTGCGTCAAATAAGCTCCCATAACTGAACATAACATTTAAAAGATACGTCGTCGGTGAAAATATTTTCAATTCGGACTTGGTCTCTGTACGGAGAGGTTACCGAGAAGCGCTACCGACGAAGACTTTCTGATTAATTTAAAAATCAACAGTAAGAGATAGAGCCGTGGTTTATAAAGTAAAAGTGCTTCAAATACGCTCCTATAACTCAATCTAACATTTAAAAGGTACCTCGTCGGTGAAAATAATTTCAGTTCGGACTTAGATTTTTTCCTACCGAGTGGCTACCGTGAAGAGTCGCCGACGACGGCGTTAGAAATTATTTAAAAATCAACCGTAAGAGATAGAGCCGTGGTTCATTAAGAAAAAGTGCGTCAAATACGCTCCCATAACTGATCATAACATTTAAAAGATACGTCGTCGGTGAAAATATTTTCAATTTGGACTTAGTCTCTGTAGGGAGAGGCTACCGAGAAGCGCTACCGACGAAGACTTTCTGATTAATTTAAAAATCAACCGAAAGAGATAGAGCCGTGGTTTATTAAGCAAAAGTGCTTCAAATACGCTCCTATAACTCAATCTAACATTTAAAACGTACCTCGTCGGTGAAAATAATTTCTGTTCGGACTTAGATTTTTTCCTACCGAGTGGCTACCGTGAAGAGTCGCCGACGACGACTTTAGAATTTATTTAAAAATCAACCGTAAGAGATGGAGCCGTGGTTTGTTAAGCAAAAGTGCGTCAAATACGCTCCCATAACTGAACATAACATTTAAAAGATACGTCGTCGGTGAAAATATTTTTAATTCGGACTTAGTCTCTGTACGGAGAGGCTACCGAGAAGCGCTACCGACGAAGACTTTCTGATTCATTTAAAAATCAACCGTAAGAGATAGAGCCGTGGTTTATTAAGCAAAAGTGCTTCAAATACGCTCCTATAACTCAATCTAACATTTAAAAGGTACCTCGTCGGTGAAAATAATTTCAGTTCGGACTTAGATTTTTTCCTACCGAGTGGCTACCGTGAAGAGTCGCCGACGACGGCTTTAGAAAGTATTTTAAAATCAACCGTAAGAGATAGAGCCGTAGTATATTATGCAAAAGTGCGTCAAATACGCTCCCATAACTGATCATAACATTTAAAAGATACGTCGTCAGTGAAAATATTTTCAATTCGGACTTAGTCTCTGTACGGAGAGGCTACCGAGAAGCGCTACCGACGAAGACTTTCTGATTAATTTAAAAATCAACCGTAAGAGATAGAGCCGTGGTTTATTAAGCAAAAGTGCTCCAAATACGCTCCAATAACTCAATCTAACATATAAAAGGTACGTCTTCGGTGAAAATATTTTCAATTCGGACTTAGTCTCTGTACGGAGAGGCTACCGAGAGCCGCTACCGACGAAGACTTTCTGATTAATTTAAAAATCAACCGTAAGAGCTAGAGCCGTGGTTTATTAAGCAAAAGTGTTTCAAATACGCTCCTATAACTCACTCTAACATTTAAAAGGTACCTCGTCGGTGAAAATAATTTCAGTTCGGACTTAGATTTGTTCCTACCGAGTGGCTACCGTGAAGATTCGCCGACGACGACGTTAGAAATTATTTAAAAATCAACCGTAAGAGATGGAGCCGTGGTTTATTACGCAAAAGTGCGTCAAATACGCTTCCATAACCGAACATAACATTTAAAAATACGTCGTCGGTGAAAATATTTTCAATTCGGACTTAGTCTCTGTACGGAGAGGCTACCGAGAAGCGCTACCGACCAAGGCTTTCTGATTAATTTAAAAATCAACCGTAAGAGATAGAGCCGTGGTTTATTAAGCAAAAGTGCTTCAAATACGCTCCTATAACTCAATCTAACATTTAAAAGGTACCTCGTCGGTGAAAATAATTTCAGTTCGGACTTAGATTTTTTCCTACCGAGTGGCTACCGTGAAGAGTCGCCGACGACGGCTTTAGAAATTATTTAAAAATCAACCGTAAGAGATAGAGCCGTGGTTTATTAAGAAAAAGTGCGTCAAATACGCTCCCATAACTGATCATAACATATAAAAGATACGTCGTCGGTGAAAATATTTTCAATTCGGACTTAGTCTCTGTACGGAGAGGCTACCGAGAAGCGCTACCGACGAAGACTTTCTGATTAATTTAAAAATCAACCGTAAGAGATACAGCCGTAGTTTATTAAGCAAAAGTGCTTCAAATACGCTCCTATAACTCAATCTAACATTTAAAAGGTACCTCGTCGGTGAAAATAATTTCAGTTCGGACTTAGATTTTTTCCTACCGAGTGGCTACCGTGAAGATTCGCCGACGACGACGTTAGAAATTATTTAAAAATCAACCGTAAGAGATGGAGCCGTGGTTTATTACGCAAAAGTGCGTCAAATACGCTCCCATAACCGAACATAACATTTAAAAATACGTCGTCGGTGAAAATATTTTCAATTCGGACTTAGTCTCTGTACGGAGAGGCTACCGAGAAGCGCTACCGACCAAGGCTTTCTGATTAATTTAAAAATCAACCGTAAGAGATAGAGCCGTGGTTTATTAAGCAAAAGTGCTTCAAATACGCTCCTATAACTCAATCTAACATATAAAAGGTACCTCGTCGGTGAAAATAATTACAGTTCGGACTTAGATTTTTTCCTACCGAGTGGCTACCGTGAAGAGTCGCCGATGATGACTTTAGAAATTATTTAAAAATCAACCGTAAGAGATGGAGCCGTGGTTTATTACGCAAAAGTGCGTCAAATACGCTCCCATAACCGAACATAACATTTAAAAGAAACGTCGTCGGTGAAAATATTTTGCAATTCGGACTTAGTCTCTGTACGGAGAGGCTACCGAGAACCGCTACCGACGAAGACTTTCTGATTAATTTAAAAATCAACCGTAAGAGATAGAGCCGTGGTTTATTAAGCAAAAGTGCTCCAAATACGCTCCTATAACTCAATCTAACATTTAAAAGGTACCTCGTCGGTGAAAATAATTTCAGTTCGGACTTAGATTTTTTCCTACCGAGTGGCTACCGTGAAAAGTCGCCGACGACGACGTTAGAAATTATTTAAAAATCAACCGTAAGAGATAGAGCCGTGGTTTATCGCCACAGATTTCAGACAACAGGCGCTTCTCCTGGCTCATTATCGAACACTTAGTTTCAGATAGAACAATTAGTTTAAAATGGAACTAAGTTTCGCATCTGGAGTTTCCTCTGTCACAAGGTCGCCAACTTAGTTTCGTCGAACACATACGGTTTCGAGTGCTATCAGCACAGATTTCGCAGAACGGGAGTCTATCCTGGCACAGTATCGACCAGTTAGTTTCGTCGAACATACACGGTTTCGAGTGGCATCGCTACAGTTTTCAGAGAACAGGCGCTTCTCCTGGCACCTTATCGAACTCATAGATTCAGATAGAACAATTAGTTTAAAATGGAACTAAGTTTCGCATCTGGAGATTACTCTCCCACAAGGTCGACCACATAGTTTCGTCGGACACATACGGTTTCGAGTAGCATCGCCACAGATTTCAGAGAACAGGCGCTTCTCCTGGCACCGTATCGAACACTTAGTTTCAGATAGAACAATTAGTTTAAAATGGAACTAAGCTTCGCATCTGGAGTTTCCTCCCTCACAAGGTCGACCACTTAGTTTCGTCGAACACATACGGTTTCGAGTAGCATCGTCACCGATTTCAGAGAACAGGCGCTTCTCCTGGCGCAGTATCGAACACTTAGTTACAGATAGAACACTTAGTTTAAAATGGAACTATGTTTCGCATTTGGTGTTTCCTCTCTCACAAGGTGGGCCACTGAGTTTCATCGAACGTATACGGTTTCGAGTAGCATCGCCACAGATTTCAGGGAACAGGTGCTTCTCCTGGCACAGTATCGAACGCATAGTTTCAGATAGAACAATTAGTTTAAAATGGTACTATGTTTCGCATCTGGAGTTTCCTCTTTCACAAGGCGACCACATAGTTTCGTCGAACACATACGGTTTCGAGTAGCATCGCCAAAGATTTCAGAGAACCGGCGTTTCTCCTGGCACACTATCGAACACTTAGTTTCAGATAGAACAATTATTTTAAAATGGAATTAAGTTTCGCAATTGGAGTTTCCTCTCTCACAAGGTCGGCCACTTAGTTTCGTCGAACACATACGGTTTCGAGTGGCATCGCCACAGATTTCAGAGAACAGGCGCTTCTCCTGGCACAATATCGAACACTTAGTTTCAGATAGAACAATTAGTTTAAAACGGAACTAAGTTTCGCATCTGTAGTTTCCTCTCTCACAAGGACGACCATTTAGATTCGTCGAACACATACGGTTTCGAGCAGCATCGCCACAGATTTCAGAGAACAGGCGCTTCTCCTGGCACAGTATCGAACACTTTCAGATAGAACAATTAGTTTAAAATGGAAGTAAGTTTCGCATTTGGAGTTTCCTCTCTCACAAGTCGGCCATTTAGTTTCGTCGAACACATACGGTTACGAGTGGCATCGCCACAGATTTCAGATACCAGGCGCTTCTCCTGGCACAGTATCGAACACTTAGTTTCAGATAGAACAATTAATTTAAAATGGAACTAAGAATCACATCTGGAATTTCCTCTCTCACAAGGTCGGCCACTTAGTTTCGTCGGACACATACGTTTTCGAGTGGCATCGCCACAGATTTCAGAGAACAGGCGCTTCTCCTGGCACAGTATCGAACACTTAGTTTCAGATAGAACAATTAGTTTAAAACGGAACTAAGTTTCGCATCTGTAGTTTCCTCTCTCACAAGGACGACCATTTAGATTCGTCGAACACATACGGTTTCGAGTAGCATCGCTTCTCTTGGCACAGTATCGAACACTTAGTTTCAGATAGAACAATTAGTTTAAAATGGAACTAAGCTCCGCATCTGGAATTTCCTCTCTCACCATGTCGGCCACTTAGTTTCGTCGAAGACATACGGTTTCGTGTAGCATCGTCAGAGATTTCAAAGAACAGGCACTTCTCCTGGCACAGTATCGAACACCTAGTCTCAGACAGAACAATTAGTTTACAATGGAACTAAGTTTCGCATCTGGAGTTTCCTCTCTCACAAGGTCGACCACTTAGTTTCGTCGAACACATACGGTTTCGAGTGGCATCGCCACAGATTTCCGAGAACAGGCGATTCTCCTGGCACAATATCGAACACTTAGTTTCAGATAGAACAATTAGTTTAAAATGGAACTATGTTCCGCATCTGGTGAATCGTCTCTCACAAGGTCGACCACTTAGTTTCGTCGAACACATACGGTTTCGAGTGGCATCGCCACAGATTTCCAAGAACAGGCGCTTCTCCTGGCACAGTATCGAACACTTAGTTTCAAATAGAACAATTAGTTTAAAATGGAACTAAATTTCGCATCTGGACTTTCCTCTCTCACAAGGTCGACCACTTAGGTTCGTCGAACACATACGGTTTCGAGTGGCATCGCTACACGTTTCAGAGAACAGGCGCTTCTCCTGGCACAGTATCGAACACTTAGTTACAGATAAAACACTTAGTTTAAAATGGAACTATGTTTCGCATCTGGAGTTTCCTCTCTCACAAGGTCAACCACTTACTTTCGTCGAACACATACGGTTTCGAGTGGCATCGCCACAGATTTCAGAGAACGGGCGCTTCTCCTGGCACAGTATCGCACACTTAGTTTCAGATAGAATAATTAGTTTAAAACGGTACTAAGTTTCGCATCAGGAGTTTCCTCTCTCACAAGGTCGACCACTTAGTTTCGTCGAACACATACGGTTTCGAGTAGCATCGCCACAGGTTTCAGAGAACAGGCGCTTCTCCTGGCACAGTATCGAACACTTAGTTTCATATAGAACAATTACTTTAAAATGGAACTAAGTTTCGCATCTGGAGTTTCCTCTCTCACAAGAACGACCACCTAGTTTCGTCGAACACACACGGTTTCGAGGGCGCATCGCCACAGATTTCAGAGAACAGGCGCTTCTCCTGGCACAGTATCGAACACTCAGTATCAGATAGAACAATTAGTTTAAAATGGAACAAAGCTTCGCCCCTGGAGTTTCCTCTCTCAGAAGGTCGACCACTGAGTTTCGTCTAACACATACGGTTTCGAGTGGCATCGCCACAGATATCAGAGAACAGGCGCTTCTCCTGGCACAGTATCGGACACTTAGTATCAAATAGAACAATTAGTTTAAAATGGAACAAAGCTTCGTATTTGGAGTTTCCTCTCTCACAAGGCGGACCACTTAGTTTCGTCGAACACATACGGTTTCGAGTAGCATCGCCACAGATTTCAGAGAACAGGCGCTTCTCCTGGCATAGTATCGAACACTTAGTTTCAGATAGAACAATTAGTTTAAAATGGACTATGTTTCGCATCTGGAGTATCCTCTCTCACAAGGTCAACCACTTAGTTTCGTCGAACACATACGGTTTCGAGGGCGCATCGCCACAGAATTCAGAGTACCGGCGTTTCTCCTGGCACATTATCGAACACATAGTTATAGATAGAACAATTAGTTTGAAATGGAACTAAGTTTCGCATCTGGAGTTTCCTCTCTCACAAGAACGACCACCTAGTTTCGTCGAACACACACGGTTTCGAGGGCGCATCGCCACAGATTTCAGAGAACATACGCTTCTCCTGGCACAGTATCGAAAACTTAGTTTCAGATACAACTATTAGTTTTAAATGGAACTGAGTTTCGCATCTGGAGTTTCCTCTCTCACAAGGTCGACCACTTAGTTTCGTCGAACACATACGGTTTCGAGTGACATCGCCACAGATTTCGGAGAACAGGCGCTTCTCCTGGCACAGTATCGAACACTTAGTTTCAGATAGAACAATTAGTTTGAAATGGAACTATGTTTCGCATCTGGAGTTTCCTCTCTCACAAGGTCGGCCACTTAGTTTCGTCGAACACATACGGTTTCGAGTGGCATCGCCACAGATATTAGAGAACAGGCGCTTCTCCTGGCACAGTATCGGACACTTAGTATCAAATAGAACAATTAGTTTAAAATGGAACAAAGCTTCGCATCTGGAGTTTCCTCTCTCACAAGGCGGACCACTTAATTCCGTCGAACACATACGGTTTCGAGTAGCATCGCGACAGATTTCAGAGATCAGGCGCTTCCCCTGGCACAGTATCGAACACTTAGTTTCAGATAGAACAATTAGTTTAAAATGGAACTAAGTTTTGCATCTGGCGTTTCCTATCTCACAAGGTCGACCTCTCAGTTTCGTCGAACAGATACGGTTTCGAGTGGCATCGCTACACATTTCGGAGAACAGGCGCTTCTCCTGGCACAGTATCGAACACTTAGTTTCAGATAGAATAATTAATTTAAAATGGAACTAAGTTTCGCAACTGGAGTTTCTTCTCTCACAAGGCGGCCACATAGTTTCGTGGAACACATTCGGTTTCGAGTAGCATCGCCACAGATTTCAGAGAACAGGCGCTTCTCCTGGGACAGTATCGAACACTTAGTTTCAGAGAGAACAATTAGTTTAAAATGGAAATATGTTTCGCATTTGGAGTTTCCTCTCTCACAAGGTCGGCCACTTAATTTCGTCGACCACATACGGTTTCGAGTAGCATCGCCACAGATTTCAGAGAACAGGCGCTTCTCCTGGCACAGTATCGAACACTTAGTTTCAGATAGAACAATTAATTTAAAATGGAACTAAATTTCGCAACTGGAGTTTCTTCTCTCACAAGGCGGCCACATAGTTTCGTGGAACACATTCGGTTTCGAGTAGCATCGCCACAGATTTCAGAGAACAGGCGCTTCTCCTGGGACAGTATCGAACACTTAGTTTCAGAGAGAACAATTAGTTTAAAATGGAAATATGTTTCGCATTTGGAGTTTCCTCTCTCACAATGTCGGCTACTTAATTTCGTCGACCACATACGGTTTCGAGTAGCATCGCCACAGATTTCAGAGAACAGGCGTTTATCGTGGCACACTATCGAACACTTAGTTCCAGATAGAACAATTAGTTTTAAATGGAACTATGTTTCGCATCCGGGGTTTCCTCTCTCACAAGGTCGACCACATAGTTTCGTCGAACACATACGGTTTCGAGTGGCATCGCCACATATTTCAGAGAACAGGCGCATCTGCTGGCACAGTATCGATCACTTAGTTTCAGATAGAACAATTAATTTAAAATGGAACTAAGTTTCGCAACTGGAGTTTCCTCTCTCACAAGGCGGCCACATTGTTTCGTGGAACACATTCGGTTTCGAGTAGCATCGCCACAGATTTCAGAGAACAGGCGCTTCTCCTGGGACAGTATCGAACACTTAGTTTCAGATAGAACAATTAGTTTAAAATGGAAATATGTTTCGCATTTGGAGTTTCCTCTCTCACAAGGTCGGCCACTTAATTTCGTCGACCACATACGGTTTCGAGTAGCATCGCCACAGATTTCAGAGAACAGGCGCTTCTCCTGGCACAGTATCGAACACTTAGTTTCAGATAGAACAATTAGTTTAAAATGGAACTAAGTTTCGCATCTGAATGTTCCTCTCTCACAAGGTCGGCCACTTAGTTTCGTCGAACACATACGGTTTCGAGTGGCATCGCCACAGATTTCAGAGAACAGGCGCTTCTGCTGGCACAGTATCGAACACTTAGTTTCAGATAGAACAATTAATTTAAAATGGAACTAAGTTTCGCAACTGCAGTTTCTTCTCTCACAAGGCGGCCACATAGTTTCGTGGAACACATTCGGTTTCGAGTAGCATCGCCACAGATTTCAGAGAACAGGCGCTTCTCCTGGGACAGTATCGAACACTTAGTTTCAGAGAGAACAATTAGTTTAAAATGGAAATATGTTTCGCATTTGGAGTTTCCTCTCTCACAAGGTCGACCACTTAGTTTCGTGGAACACATACGGTTTCGAGTGGCAACGCCACAGATTTCAGAGAACAGGCGCTTCTGCTGGCACAGTATCGAACACTTAGTTTCAGATAGAACAATTAATTTAAATTGGAACTAAGTTTCGCATCTGAATGTTCCTCTCTCACAAGGTCGGCCACTTAGTTTCGTCGAACACATACGGTTTCGAGTGGCATCGCCACAGATTTCAGAGAACAGGCGCTTCTGCTGGCACAGTATCGAACACTTAGTTTCAGATAGAACAATCAGTTTAAAATGGAACTAAGTTTCGCATCTGGAGATTCCTCTCTCACAAGGTCGGCCACTTAGTTTCGTCGAACACATACGGTTTCGAGTAGCATCGCCAGAGATTTCAGAGAACAGGCGCTTCTCCTGGCACAGTATCGAACACTTAGTTTCAGATAGAACAATTAGTTTAAAATGGAAATAAGTTTCGCATCTGGAGATTCCTCTCTCACAAAGCCGACTACTTAGTTTCGTCGAACACGTACGGTTTCGAGTGGCATCGCCACAGATTTCAGAGAACAGGCGTTTATCGTGGCACACTATCGAGCACTTAGTTCCAGATAGAACAATTAGTTTTAAATGGAACTATGTTTCGCATCCGGGGTTTCCTCTCTCACAAGGTCGACCACATAGTTTCGTCGAACACATACGGTTTCGAATGGCATCGCCACATATTTCAGAGAACAGGCGCTTCTGCTGGCACAGTATCGATCACTTAGTTTCAGATAGAACAATTAATTTAAAATGGAACTAAGTTTCGCATCTGAAGTTTCCTCTCTCAAAAGGTCGGCCACTTAGTTTCGTCGAACACATACGGTTTCGAGTGGCATCGCCCGAGATTTCAGAGAGCAGGCGCTTCTCCTGGCACAGTATCGAATACTTAGTTTCAGATAGAACAATTAGTTTAAAATGGAACTAAGTTTCGCATCTGGAGTTTCCTCTCTTACAAGGTCGACCACTTAGTTTCGTCGAACACATACAGTTTCGAGTAGCATCGCCAAAGATTTCAGAGAACAGGCGCTTCTCCTGGGACAGTATCGAACACTTAGTTTCAGAGAGAACAATTAGTTTAAAATGGAAATATGTTTCGCATTTGGAGTTTCCTCTCTCACAAGGTCGGCCACTTAATTTCGTCGACCACATACGGTTTCGAGTAGCATCGCCACAGATTTCAGAGAACAGGCGCTTCTCCTGGCGCAGTATCGAACACTTAGTCACAGATAGAACACTCAGTTTAAAATGGAAATAAGTTTCGCATCTGGAGTTTCCTCTCTCACAAGGTCGACCACCTAGTTTCGTCGAACATATACGGTTTCGAGTAGCATCGCCACAGATTTCAGAGAGCAGGCGCTTCTCCTGGCACAGTAACGAACACTTAGTTTCAGATAGAACAATCAGTTTAAAATGGAACTAAGTTTCGCATCTGGAGATTCCTCTCTCACAAGGTCGCCCACTTAGTTTCGTCGAACACATACGGTTTCGAGTGGCATCGCCAGAGATTTCAGAGAACAGGCGCTTCTCCTGGCACAGTATCGAACACTTAGTTTCAGATAGAACAATTAGTTTAAAATGGAAATAAGTTTCGCATCTGGAGATTCCTCTCTCACAAGGCCGACTACTTAGTTTCGTCGAACACGTACGGTTTCGAGTAGCATCGCGACAGATTTCAGAGAACAGGCGCTTATCCTGGCACAGTAACGAACACTTAGTTTCAGATAGAACAATCAGTTTAAAATGGAACTAAGTTTCGCATCTGGAGATTCCTCTCTCACAAGGTCGCCCACTTAGTTTCGTCGAACACATACGGTTTCGAGTGGCATCGCCAGAGATTTCAGAGAACAGGCGCTTCTCCTGGCACAGTATCGAACACTTAGTTTCAGATAGAATAATTAATTTAAAATGGAACTAAGTTTCGCAACTGGAGTTTCTTCTCTCACAAGGCGGCCACATAGTTTCGTGGAACACATTCGGTTTCGAGTAGCATCGCCACAGATTTCAGAGAACAGGCGCTTCTCCTGGGACAGTATCGAACACTTAGTTTCAGAGAGAACAATTAGTTTAAAATGGAAATATGTTTCGCATTTGGAGTTTCCTCTCTCACAAGGTCGGCCACTTAATTTCGTCGACCACATACGGTTTCGAGTAGCATCGCCACAGATTTCAGAGAACAGGCGCTTCTCCTGGCACAGTATCGAACACTTAGTTTCAGATAGAACAATTAATTTAAAATGGAACTAAATTTCGCAACTGGAGTTTCTTCTCTCACAAGGCGGCCACATAGTTTCGTGGAACACATTCGGTTTCGAGTAGCATCGCCACAGATTTCAGAGAACAGGCGCTTCTCCTGGGACAGTATCGAACACTTAGTTTCAGAGAGAACAATTAGTTTAAAATGGAAATATGTTTCGCATTTGGAGTTTCCTCTCTCACAATGTCGGCCACTTAATTTCGTCGACCACATACGGTTTCGAGTAGCATCGCCACAGATTTCAGAGAACAGGCGTTTATCGTGGCACACTATCGAACACTTAGTTCCAGATAGAACAATTAGTTTTAAATGGAACTATGTTTCGCATCCGGGGTTTCCTCTCTCACAAGGTCGACCACATAGTTTCGTCGAACACATACGGTTTCGAGTGGCATCGCCACATATTTCAGAGAACAGGCGCATCTGCTGGCACAGTATCGATCACTTAGTTTCAGATAGAACAATTAATTTAAAATGGAACTAAGTTTCGCAACTGGAGTTTCCTCTCTCACAAGGCGGCCACATTGTTTCGTGGAACACATTCGGTTTCGAGTAGCATCGCCACAGATTTCAGAGAACAGGCGCTTCTCCTGGGACAGTATCGAACACTTAGTTTCAGAGAGAACAATTAGTTTAAAATGGAAATATGTTTCGCATTTGGAGTTTCCTCTCTCACAAGGTCGGCCACTTAATTTCGTCGACCACATACGGTTTCGAGTAGCATCGCCACAGATTTCAGAGAACAGGCGCTTCTCCTGGCACAGTATCGAACACTTAGTTTCAGATAGAACAATTAGTTTAAAATGGAACTAAGTTTCGCATCTGAATGTTCCTCTCTCACAAGGTCGGCCACTTAGTTTCGTCGAACACATACGGTTTCGAGTGGCATCGCCACAGATTTCAGAGAACAGGCGCTTCTGCTGGCACAGTATCGAACACTTAGTTTCAGATAGAACAATTAATTTAAAATGGAACTAAGTTTCGCAACTGCAGTTTCTTCTCTCACAAGGCGGCCACATAGTTTCGTGGAACACATTCGGTTTCGAGTAGCATCGCCACAGATTTCAGAGAACAGGCGCTTCTCCTGGGACAGTATCGAACACTTAGTTTCAGAGAGAACAATTAGTTTAAAATGGAAATATGTTTCGCATTTGGAGTTTCCTCTCTCACAAGGTCGACCACTTAGTTTCGTGGAACACATACGGTTTCGAGTGGCAACGCCACAGATTTCAGAGAACAGGCGCTTCTGCTGGCACAGTATCGAACACTTAGTTTCAGATAGAACAATTAATTTAAATTGGAACTAAGTTTCGCATCTGAATGTTCCTCTCTCACAAGGTCGGCCACTTAGTTTCGTCGAACACATACGGTTTCGAGTGGCATCGCCACAGATTTCAGAGAACAGGCGCTTCTGCTGGCACAGTATCGAACACTTAGTTTCAGATAGAACAATTAATTTAAAATGGAACTAAGTTTCGCAACTGGAGTTTCTTCTCTCACAAGGCGGCTACATAGTTTCGTGGAACACATTCGGTTTCGAGTAGCATCGCCACAGATTTCAGAGAACAGGCGCTTCTCCTGGGACAGTATCGAACACTTAGTTTCAGAGAGAACAATTAGTTTAAAATGGAAATATGTTTCGCATCTGAAGTTTCCTCTCTCACAAGGTCGACCACTTAGTTTCGCCGAGCTCATACGGTTTCGAGTGGCATCGCCCGAGATTTCAGAGAACAGGCGCTTCTCCTGGCACAGTATCGAATACTTTGTTTCAGATAGAACAATTAATTTAAATTGGAATTAAGTTTCGCATCTGAATGTTCCTCTCTCACAAGGTCGGCCACTTAGTTTCGTCGAACACATACGGTTTCGAGTGGCATCGCCACAGATTTCAGAGAACAGGCGCTTCTGCTGGCACAGTATCGAACACTTAGTTTCAGATAGAACAATTAATTTAAAATGGAACTAAGTTTCGCAACTGGAGTTTCTTCTCTCACAAGGCGGCCACATAGTTTCGTGGAACACATTCGGTTTCGAGTAGCATCGCCACAGATTTCAGAGAACAGGCGCTTCTCCTGGGACAGTATCGAACACTTAGTTTCAGAGAGAACAATTAGTTTAAAATGGAAATATGTTTTGCATTTGGAGTTTCCTCTCTCACAAGGTCGGCCACTTAATTTCGTCGACCACATACGGTTTCGAGTAGCATCGCCACAGATTTCAGAGAACAGGCGTTTATCGTGGCACACTATCGAACACTTAGTTCCAGATAGAACAATTAGTTTTAAATGGAACTATGTTTCGCATCCGGGGTTTCCTCTCTCACAAGGTCGACCACATAGTTTCGTCGAACACATACGGTTTCGAGTGGCATCGCCACATATTTCAGAGAACAGGCGCATCTGCTGGCACAGTATCGATCACTTAGTTTCAGATAGAACAATTAATTTAAAATGGAACTAAGTTTCGCAACTGGAGTTTCCTCTCTCACAAGGCGGCCACATTGTTTCGTGGAACACATTCGGTTTCGAGTAGCATCGCCACAGATTTCAGAGAACAGGCGCTTCTCCTGGGACAGTATCGAACACTTCGTTTCAGAGAGAACAATTAGTTTAAAATGGAAATATGTTTCGCATTTGGAGTTTCCTCTCTCACAAGGTCGGCCACTTAATTTCGTCGACCACATACGGTTTCGAGTAGCATCGCCACAGATTTCAGAGAACAGGCGCTTCTCCTGGCACAGTATCGAACACTTAGTTTCAGATAGAACAATTAGTTTAAAATGGAACTAAGTTTCGCATCTGAATGTTCCTCTCTCACAAGGTCGGCCACTTAGTTTCGTCGAACACATACGGTTTCGAGTGGCATCGCCACAGATTTCAGAGAACAGGCGCTTCTGCTGGCACAGTATCGAACACTTAGTTTCAGATAGAACAATTAATTTAAAATGGAACTAAGTTTCGCAACTGCAGTTTCTTCTCTCACAAGGCGGCCACATAGTTTCGTGGAACACATTCGGTTTCGAGTAGCATCGCCACAGATTTCAGAGAACAGGCGCTTCTCCTGGGACAGTATCGAACACTTAGTTTCAGAGAGAACAATTAATTTAAAATGGAACTAAGTTTCGCAACTGGAGTTTCTTCTCTCACAAGGCGGCCACATAGTTTCGTGGAACACATTCGGTTTCGAGTAGCATCGCCACAGATTTCAGAGAACAGGCGCTTCTCCTGGGACAGTATCGAACACTTAGTTTCAGATAGAACAATTAATTTAAAATGGAACTAAGTTTCGCAACTGGAGTTTCTTCTCTCACAAGGCGGCCACATAGTTTCGTGGAACACATTCGGTTTCGAGTGGCATCGCCCGAGATTTCAGAGAACAGGCGCTTCTCCTGGCACAGTATCGAATACTTTGTTTCAGATAGAACAATTAATTTAAATTGGAATTAAGTTTCGCATCTGAATGTTCCTCTCTCACAAGGTCGGCCACTTAGTTTCGTCGAACACATACGGTTTCGAGTGGCATCGCCACAGATTTCAGAGAACAGGCGTTTATCGTGGCACACTATCGAACACTTAGTTCCAGATAGAACAATTAGTTTTAAATGGAACTATGTTTCGCATCCGGGGTTTCCTCTCTCACAAGGTCGACCACATAGTTTCGTCGAACACATACGGTTTCGAGTGGCATCGCCACATATTTCAGAGAACAGGCGCATCTGCTGGCACAGTATCGATCACTTAGTTTCAGATAGAACAATTAATTTAAAATGGAACTAAGTTTCGCAACTGGAGTTTCCTCTCTCACAAGGCGGCCACATTGTTTCGTGGAACACATTCGGTTTCGAGTAGCATCGCCACAGATTTCAGAGAACAGGCGCTTCTCCTGGGACAGTATCGAACACTTAGTTTCAGAGAGAACAATTAGTTTAAAATGGAAATATGTTTCGCATTTGGAGTTTCCTCTCTCACAAGGTCGACCACTTAGTTTCGTGGAACACATACGGTTTCGAGTGGCAACGCCACAGATTTCAGAGAACAGGCGCTTCTGCTGGCACAGTATCGAACACTTCGTTTCAGAGAGAACAATTAGTTTAAAATGGAAATATGTTTCGCATTTGGAGTTTCCTCTCTCACAAGGTCGGCCACTTAATTTCGTCGACCACATACGGTTTCGAGTAGCATCGCCACAGATTTCAGAGAACAGGCGCTTCTCCTGGCACAGTATCGAACACTTAGTTTCAGATAGAACAATTAGTTTAAAATGGAACTAAGTTTCGCATCTGAATGTTCCTCTCTCACAAGGTCGGCCACTTAGTTTCGTCGAACACATACGGTTTCGAGTGGCATCGCCACAGATTTCAGAGAACAGGCGCTTCTGCTGGCACAGTATCGAACACTTAGTTTCAGATAGAACAATTAATTTAAAATGGAACTAAGTTTCGCAACTGCAGTTTCTTCTCTCACAAGGCGGCCACATAGTTTCGTGGAACACATTCGGTTTCGAGTAGCATCGCCACAGATTTCAGAGAACAGGCGCTTCTCCTGGGACAGTATCGAACACTTAGTTTCAGAGAGAACAATTAGTTTAAAATGGAAATATGTTTCGCATTTGGAGTTTCCTCTCTCACAAGGTCGACCACTTAGTTTCGTGGAACACATACGGTTTCGAGTGGCAACGCCACAGATTTCAGAGAACAGGCGCTTCTGCTGGCACAGTATCGAACACTTAGTTTCAGATAGAACAATTAATTTAAATTGGAACTAAGTTTCGCATCTGAATGTTCCTCTCTCACAAGGTCGGCCACTTAGTTTCGTCGAACACATACGGTTTCGAGTGGCATCGCCACAGATTTCAGAGAACAGGCGCTTCTGCTGGCACAGTATCGAACACTTAGTTTCAGATAGAACAATTAATTTAAAATGGAACTAAGTTTCGCAACTGGAGTTTCTTCTCTCACAAGGCGGCCACATAGTTTCGTGGAACACATTCGGTTTCGAGTAGCATCGCCACAGATTTCAGAGAACAGGCGCTTCTCCTGGGACAGTATCGAACACTTAGTTTCAGAGAGAACAATTAGTTTAAAATGGAAATATGTTTCGCATCTGAAGTTTCCTCTCTCACAAGGTCGACCACTTAGTTTCGCCGAGCTCATACGGTTTCGAGTGGCATCGCCCGAGATTTCAGAGAACAGGCGCTTCTCCTGGCACAGTATCGAATACTTTGTTTCAGATAGAACAATTAATTTAAATTGGAATTAAGTTTCGCATCTGAATGTTCCTCTCTCACAAGGTCGGCCACTTAGTTTCGTCGAACACATACGGTTTCGAGTGGCATCGCCACAGATTTCAGAGAACAGGCGCTTCTGCTGGCACAGTATCGAACACTTAGTTTCAGATAGAACAATTAATTTAAAATGGAACTAAGTTTCGCAACTGGAGTTTCTTCTCTCACAAGGCGGCCACATAGTTTCGTGGAACACATTCGGTTTCGAGTAGCATCGCCACAGATTTCAGAGAACAGGCGCTTCTCCTGGGACAGTATCGAACACTTAGTTTCAGAGAGAACAATTAGTTTAAAATGGAAATATGTTTCGCATTTGGAGTTTCCTCTCTCACAAGGTCGGCCACTTAATTTCGTCGACCACATACGGTTTCGAGTAGCATCGCCACAGATTTCAGAGAACAGGCGTTTATCGTGGCACACTATCGAACACTTAGTTCCAGATAGAACAATTAGTTTTAAATGGAACTATGTTTCGCATCCGGGGTTTCCTCTCTCACAAGGTCGACCACATAGTTTCGTCGAACACATACGGTTTCGAGTGGCATCGCCACATATTTCAGAGAACAGGCGCATCTGCTGGCACAGTATCGATCACTTAGTTTCAGATAGAACAATTAATTTAAAATGGAACTAAGTTTCGCAACTGGAGTTTCCTCTCTCACAAGGCGGCCACATTGTTTCGTGGAACACATTCGGTTTCGAGTAGCATCGCCACAGATTTCAGAGAACAGGCGCTTCTCCTGGGACAGTATCGAACACTTCGTTTCAGAGAGAACAATTAGTTTAAAATGGAAATATGTTTCGCATTTGGAGTTTCCTCTCTCACAAGGTCGGCCACTTAATTTCGTCGACCACATACGGTTTCGAGTAGCATCGCCACAGATTTCAGAGAACAGGCGCTTCTCCTGGCACAGTATCGAACACTTAGTTTCAGATAGAACAATTAGTTTAAAATGGAACTAAGTTTCGCATCTGAATGTTCCTCTCTCACAAGGTCGGCCACTTAGTTTCGTCGAACACATACGGTTTCGAGTGGCATCGCAACAGATTTCAGAGAACAGGCGCTTCTGCTGGCACAGTATCGAACACTTAGTTTCAGATAGAACAATTAATTTAAAATGGAACTAAGTTTCGCAACTGGAGTTTCTTCTTTCAAAAGGCGGCCACATAGTTTCGTGGAACACATTCGGTTTCGAGTAGCATCGCTACAGATTTCAGAGAACAGGCGCTTCTCCTGGGACAGTATCGAACACTTAGTTTCAGAGAGAACAATTAGTTTAAAATGGAAATATGTTTCGCATTTGGAGTTTCCTCTCTCACAAGGTCGGCCACTTAATTTCGTCGACCACATACGGTTTCGAGTAGCATCGCCACAGATTTCAGAGAACAGGCGCTTCTCCTGGCACAGTATCGAACACTTAGTTTCAGATAGAACAATCAGTTTAAAATGGAACTAAGTTTCGCATCTGAATGTTCCTCTCTCACAAGGTCGGCCACTTAGTTTCGTCGAACACATACGGTTTCGAGTGGCATCGCCACAGATTTCAGAGAACAGGCGCTTCTCCTGGCACAGTATCGAACACTTAGTTTCAGATAGAACAATTAGTTTAAAATGGAAATAAGTTTCGCATCTGGAGATTCCTCTCTCACAAGGCCGACTACTTAGTTTCGTCGAACACGTACGGTTTCGAGTGGCATCGCCACAGATTTCAGAGAACAGGCGTTTATCGTGGCACACTATCGAACACTTAGTTCCAGATCGAACCATTAGTTTTAAATGGAACTATGTTAGGCATCCGGGGTTTCCTCTCTCACAAGGTCGACCACTTAGTTTCGTCGAACACATACGGTTTCGAGTAGCATCGCCACAGATTTCAGAGAACAGGCGCTTCTCCTGGCACAGTATCGAACACTTAGTTTCAGATAGAACAATTAGTTTAAAATGGAAATAAGTTTCGCATCTGGAGATTCCTCTCTCACAAGGCCGACTACTTAGTTTCGTCGAACACGTACGGTTTCGAGTGGCCTCGCCACAGATTTCAGAGAACAGGCGTTTATCGTGGCACACTATCGAACACTTAGTTCCAGATAGAACAATTAGTTTTAAATGGAACTATGTTTCGCATCCGGGGTTTCCTCTCTCACAAGGTCGACCACATAGTTTCGTCGAACACATACGGTTTCGAGTGGCATCGCCACATATTTCAGAGAACAGGCGCATCTGCTGGCACAGTATCGATCACTTAGTTTCAGATAGAACAATTAATTTAAAATGGAACTAAGTTTCGCAACTGGAGTTTCCTCTGTCACAAGGCGGCCACATTGTTTCGTGGAACACATTCGGTTTCGAGTAGCATCGCCACAGATTTCAGAGAACAGGCGCTTCTCCTGGCAAAGTATCGAACACTTAGTTTCGGATGGAACATTTGGTTTAAAGTGGAACTAAGTTTCGCATCTGGAGTTTCCTCTCTCACAAGGTCGACCACTTTGTATCGTTGAACACCTACGGTTTCGAGTGGCAACGCCACATATTTCAGAGAACAGGCGCTTCTCCTGGCACAGTACCGAACACTTAGTTTCAGATAGAACAAATAGTTTAAAATGGAACTATGTTTCGCATCTGGAGTTTCCTCTCTCACAAGGTCGACCACTTTGTATCGTTGAACACCTACGGTTTCGAGTGGCAACGCCACATATTTCAGAGATCAGGCGATTCTCCTGGCACAGTATCGGACACATAGTTTCAAATAGAACAATTAGTTTAAAATGGTACTAGGTTTCGCATCTGGAGTTTCCTCCCTCACGAGGCGGCCACTTAGTTTCGTGGAAAACATATGGTTTCGAGTAGCATCGCCACAGATTTCAGAGAACAGGCGCTTCTCCTAGCACAGTATCGAACACTTAGTTTCGGATGGAACATTTGGTTTAAAGTGGAACAAAGTTTCGCATCTTGAGTTTCCTCTCTCACAAGGTCGACCATTTAGTTTCGTCGAACACATACGGTTTCGAGTAGCATCGCGACAGATTTCCGAGAACAGGCGCTTCTCCTGGCACTGTATCGAACACTTAGTTTCAGATAGAACAATCAGTTTAAAATGGAACTAATTTTCGCATCTGGAGTTTCCTCTCTCACAAGGTCGACCACTTAGTTTCGTCGAACACATACGGTTTCGAGTGGCATCGCCACAGATTTCAGAGAACAGGCGCTTCTCCTGGCACAGTATCGAACACTTAGTTTCAGATAGAACAATTAGTTTAAAATGGTACCAAGTTTCGGATCAGGAGTTTCCTCCCTCACAAGTTCGACCACTTAGTTTCGTCGAACACATACGGTTTCGAGAGGCATCGTCACATATTTCAGAGAACAGGCGCTTCTCCTGGCACAGTACCGAACACTTAGTTTCAGATAGAACAAATAGTTTAAAATGGAACTATGTTTCGCATCCGGATTTTCCTCTGCCACAAGGTCGACCACTTAGTTTCGTGGAAAACATTCGGTTTCGAGTAGCATCGCCACAGATTTCAGAGAACAGGCGCTTCTCCTGGCACAGTATCGAACACTTAGTTTCGGATGGAACATTTGGTTTAAAGTGGAACTAAGTTTCGCATCTGGAGTTTCCTCTCTCACAAGGTCGACAACTTAGTTTCGTCAAACACATACGGTTTCGAGTGCCACCGCCACAGATTTCAGAGAACAGGCGCTTCTCCTGGCACAGTATCGGACACATAGTTTCAAATAGAACTATTAGTTTAAAATGGTACTAGGTTTCGCATCTGGAGTTTCCTCCCTCACGAGGCGGCCACTTAGTTTCGTGGAAAACATATGGTTTCGAGTAGCATCGCCACAGATTTCAGAGAACAGGCGCTTCTCCTAGCACAGTATCGAACACTTAGTTTCGGATGGAACATTTGGTTTAAAGTGGAACAAAGTTTCGCATCTGGAGTTTCCTCTCTCACAAGGTCGACCATTTAGTTTCGTCGAACACATACGGTTTCGAGTAGCATCGCGACAGATTTCCGAGAACAGGCGCTTCTCCTGGCACTGTATCGAACACTTAGTTTCAGATAGAACAATCAGTTTAAAATGGAACTAAGTTTCGCATCTGGAGTTTCCTCTCTCACAAGGTCGACCACTTAGTTTCGTCGAACACATACGGTTTCGAGTGGCATCGCCACAGATTTCAGAGAACAGGCGCTTCTCCTGGCACAGTATCGAACACTTAGTTTCAGATAGAACAATTAGTTTAAAATGGTACCAAGTTTCGGATCAGGAGTTTCCTCCCTCACAAGTTCGACCACTTAGTTTCGTCGAACACATACGGTTTCGAGAGGCATCGTCACATATTTCAGAGAACAGGCGCTTCTCCTGGGACAGTATCGAACACTTAGTTTCAGAGAGAACAATTAGTTTAAAATGGAAATATGTTTCGCATTGGGAGTTTCCTCTCTCACAAGATCAACCACTTAGTTTCGTTGAACACATACGGTTTCGAGTGGCATCGCCACAGATTTCAGAGAACAGGCGCTTCTCCTGTCACAGTATCGAACACTTAGTTTCAGATAGAACAATTAGTTTAAAATGGAACTAAGTTTCGCATCTGAATGTTCCTCTCTCACAAGGCCGGCCACTTAGTTTCGTCGAACACATACGGTTTCGAGTGGCATCGCCACAGATTTCAGAGAACACGCGCTTCTGCTGGCACCGTATCGAACACTTAGTTTCAGATAGAACAATTAGTTTAAAATGGAACTAAGTTTCGCATCTGGAGTTTCCTCTCTCACAAGGTCGGCCACTTAGTTTCGTCGAACACGTACGGTTTCGAGTGGCATCGCCACAGATTTCGGAGAACAGCCGCTTCTCCTGGCACAGTATCGAACACTTAGTTTCAGATAGAACATTTAGTTTAAAATGGAACTAAGTTTCGCATCTGGAGTTTCCTCTCTCACAAGGTCGACCACTTAGTTTCGCCGAACACATACGGTTTCGAGTAGCATCGCCACAGATTTCAGGGAACAGGCGTTTCTCCTGGCACAGTATCGAACACTTAGTTTCAGATAGAACAATTAGTTTAAAATGGAACTAAGTTTCGCATCTGGAGTTTCCTCTCACAATGTCGACCACTTAGTTTCGTCGAACACATACTGTTTCGAGTGGTATCGCTACAGATTTCAGAGAACAGGCGTTTCTCCTGGCACAGTATCGAACACTTAGTTTTAGCTAGAACGATTAGTTTAAAATGGAACTAAGTTTCGCATCTGGAGTTTCCTCTCTCACAAGGTCGACCACTTAGTTTCGCCGATCACATACTGTTTCGAGTAGCATCGCCACAGATTTCAGAGAACAGGCGCTTCTCCTGGCACTGTATCGAACACTTAGTTTCAGACAGAACGATTAGTTTAAAATGGAACTAAGTTTCGCATCTGGAGTTTCCTCTCTCACAAGGTCGACCACTTAGTTTCGCCGAACACATACTGTTTCGAGCAGCATCGCCACAGATTTCAGAGAACAGGCGCTTCTCCTGGCACTGTATCGAACACTTAGTTTCAGACAGAACATTTAGTTTAAAATGGAACTAAGTTTCGCATCTGGAGTTTCCTCTCTCACAAGGTCGACCACTTAGTTTCGCCGAACACATACGGTTTCGAGTAGCATCGCCACAGATTTCAGGGAACAGGCGCTTCTCCTGGCACTGTATCGAACACTTAGTTTCAGACAGAACATTTAGTTTAAAATGGAACAAAGTTTCGCATCTGGAGTTTCCTCTCTCACAAGGTCGACCACTTAGTTTCGTCGAACACATACGGTTTCGAGTAGCATCGCCACTGATCTCAGAGAACAGGCGCTACTCCTGGCACAGTATCGAACACTTATTTCAGAGAGAACAATTAGTTTAAAATGGAACTAAGTTTCGCATCTGGAGTTTCCTCTCTCACAAGGTCGACCACTTAGTTTCGTCGAACACATACTGTTTCGAGTGGCATCGCCACAGATTTCAGAGAACAGGCGCTTCTCCTGGCACTGTATCGAACACTTAGTTTCAGACAGAACGATTAGTTTAAAATGGAACTAAGTTTCGCATCTGGAGTTTCCTCTCTCACAAGGTCGACCACTCTGTATCGTTGAACACCTACGGTTTCGAGTGGCAACGCCACAGATTTCAAAGAACAGGCCCTTCTCCTGGCACAGTATCGAACACATAATTTCAGATAGAACAATTAGTTTAAAATGGTACTAAGTTTCGCATCTGGAGTTTCCTCTCGCACAAGGTCGACCACTTTGTATCGTTGAACACCTACGGTTTCGAGTGGCAACGCCACAGATTTCAAAGAACAGGCCCTTCTCCTGGCACAGTATCGAACACATAATTTCAGATAAAACAATTAGTTTAAAATGGTACTAAGTTTCGCATCGGGAGTTTCCTCCCTCACGAGGCGGCCACTTAGTTTCGTGGAAAACATATGGTTTCGAGTAGCATCGCCACAGATTTCAGAGAACAGGCGCTTCTCCTAGCACAGTATCGAACACTTAGTTTCGGATGGAACATTTGGTTTAAAGTGGAACAAAGTTTCGCATCTGGAGTTTCCTCTCTCACAAGGTCGACCATTTAGTTTCGTCGAACACATACGGTTTCGAGTAGCATCGCGACAGATTTCCGAGAACAGGCGCTTCTCCTGGCACTGTATCGAACACTTAGTTTCAGATAGAACAATCAGTTTAAAATGGAACTAAGTTTCGCATCTGGAGTTTCCTCTCTCACAAGGTCGACCACTTAGTTTCGTCGAACACATACGGTTTCGAGTGGCATCGCCACAGATTTCAGAGAACAGGCGCTTCTCCTGGCACAGTATCGAACACTTAGTTTCAGATAGAACAATTAGTTTAAAATGGTACCAAGTTTCGGATCAGGAGTTTCCTCCCTCACAAGTTCGACCACTTAGTTTCGTCGAACACATACGGTTTCGAGAGGCATCGTCACATATTTCAGAGAACAGGCGCTTCTCCTGGGACAGTATCGAACACTTAGTTTCAGAGAGAACAATTAGTTTAAAATGGAAATATGTTTCGCATTGGGAGTTTCCTCTCTCACAAGATCAACCACTTAGTTTCGTTGAACACATACGGTTTCGAGTGGCATCGCCACAGATTTCAGAGAACAGGCGCTTCTCCTGGCACAGTATCGAACACTTAGTTTCAGATAGAACAATTAGTTTAAAATGGTACCAAGTTTCGGATCAGGAGTTTCCTCCCTCACAAGTTCGACCACTTAGTTTCGTCGAACACATACGGTTTCGAGAGGCATCGTCACATATTTCAGAGAACAGGCGCTTCTCCTGGCACAGTATCGAACACTTAGTTTCAGATAGAACATTTAGTTTAAAATGGAACTAAGTTTCGCATCTGGAGTTTCCTCTCTCACAAGGTCGACCACTTAGTTTCGCCGAACACATACGGTTTCGAGTAGCATCGCCACAGATTTCAGGGAACAGGCGTTTCTCCTGGCACAGTATCGAACACTTAGTTTCAGATAGAACAATTAGTTTAAAATGGAACTAAGTTTCGCATCTGGAGTTTCCTCTCACAATGTCGACCACTTAGTTTCGTCGAACACATACTGTTTCGAGTGGTATCGCTACAGATTTCAGAGAACAGGCGTTTCTCCTGGCACAGTATCGAACACTTAGTTTTAGCTAGAACGATTAGTTTAAAATGGAACTAAGTTTCGCATCTGGAGTTTCCTCTCTCACAAGGTCGACCACTTAGTTTCGCCGAACACATACTGTTTCGAGCAGCATCGCCACAGATTTCAGAGAACAGGCGCTTCTCCTGGCACTGTATCGAACACTTAGTTTCAGACAGAACATTTAGTTTAAAATGGAACTAAGTTTCGCATCTGGAGTTTCCTCTCTCACAAGGTCGACCACTTAGTTTCGCCGAACACATACGGTTTCGAGTAGCATCGCCACAGATTTCAGGGAACAGGCGCTTCTCCTGGCACTGTATCGAACACTTAGTTTCAGACAGAACATTTAGTTTAAAATGGAACAAAGTTTCGCATCTGGAGTTTCCTCTCTCACAAGGTCGACCACTTAGTTTCGTCGAACACATACGGTTTCGAGTAGCATCGCCACTGATCTCAGAGAACAGGCGCTACTCCTGGCACAGTATCGAACACTTATTTCAGAGAGAACAATTAGTTTAAAATGGAACTAAGTTTCGCATCTGGAGTTTCCTCTCTCACAAGGTCGACCACTTAGTTTCGTCGAACACATACTGTTTCGAGTGGCATCGCCACAGATTTCAGAGAACAGGCGCTTCTCCTGGCACTGTATCGAACACTTAGTTTCAGACAGAACGATTAGTTTAAAATGGAACTAAGTTTCGCATCTGGAGTTTCCTCTCTCACAAGGTCGACCACTCTGTATCGTTGAACACCTACGGTTTCGAGTGGCAACGCCACAGATTTCAAAGAACAGGCCCTTCTCCTGGCACAGTATCGAACACATAATTTCAGATAGAACAATTAGTTTAAAATGGTACTAAGTTTCGCATCTGGAGTTTCCTCTCGCACAAGGTCGACCACTTTGTATCGTTGAACACCTACGGTTTCGAGTGGCAACGCCACAGATTTCAAAGAACAGGCCCTTCTCCTGGCACAGTATCGAACACATAATTTCAGATAAAACAATTAGTTTAAAATGGTACTAAGTTTCGCATCGGGAGTTTCCTCCCTCACGAGGCGGCCACTTAGTTTCGTGGAAAACATATGGTTTCGAGTAGCATCGCCACAGATTTCAGAGAACAGGCGCTTCTCCTAGCACAGTATCGAACACTTAGTTTCGGATGGAACATTTGGTTTAAAGTGGAACAAAGTTTCGCATCTGGAGTTTCCTCTCTCACAAGGTCGACCATTTAGTTTCGTCGAACACATACGGTTTCGAGTAGCATCGCGACAGATTTCCGAGAACAGGCGCTTCTCCTGGCACTGTATCGAACACTTAGTTTCAGATAGAACAATCAGTTTAAAATGGAACTAAGTTTCGCATCTGGAGTTTCCTCTCTCACAAGGTCGACCACTTAGTTTCGTCGAACACATACGGTTTCGAGTGGCATCGCCACAGATTTCAGAGAACAGGCGCTTCTCCTGGCACAGTATCGAACACTTAGTTTCAGATAGAACAATTAGTTTAAAATGGTACCAAGTTTCGGATCAGGAGTTTCCTCCCTCACAAGTTCGACCACTTAGTTTCGTCGAACACATACGGTTTCGAGAGGCATCGTCACATATTTCAGAGAACAGGCGCTTCTCCTGGGACAGTATCGAACACTTAGTTTCAGAGAGAACAATTAGTTTAAAATGGAAATATGTTTCGCATTGGGAGTTTCCTCTCTCACAAGATCAACCACTTAGTTTCGTTGAACACATACGGTTTCGAGTGGCATCGCCACAGATTTCAGAGAACAGGCGCTTCTCCTGGCACAGTATCGAACACTTAGTTTCAGATAGAACAATTAGTTTAAAATGGTACCAAGTTTCGGATCAGGAGTTTCCTCCCTCACAAGTTCGACCACTTAGTTTCGTCGAACACATACGGTTTCGAGAGGCATCGTCACATATTTCAGAGAACAGGCGCTTCTCCTGGCACAGTATCGAACACTTAGTTTCAGATAGAACATTTAGTTTAAAATGGAACTAAGTTTCGCATCTGGAGTTTCCTCTCTCACAAGGTCGACCACTTAGTTTCGCCGAACACATACGGTTTCGAGTAGCATCGCCACAGATTTCAGGGAACAGGCGTTTCTCCTGGCACAGTATCGAACACTTAGTTTCAGATAGAACAATTAGTTTAAAATGGAACTAAGTTTCGCATCTGGAGTTTCCTCTCACAATGTCGACCACTTAGTTTCGTCGAACACATACTGTTTCGAGTGGTATCGCTACAGATTTCAGAGAACAGGCGTTTCTCCTGGCACAGTATCGAACACTTAGTTTTAGCTAGAACGATTAGTTTAAAATGGAACTAAGTTTCGCATCTGGAGTTTCCTCTCTCACAAGGTCGACCACTTAGTTTCGCCGATCACATACTGTTTCGAGTAGCATCGCCACAGATTTCAGAGAACAGGCGCTTCTCCTGGCACTGTATCGAACACTTAGTTTCAGACAGAACGATTAGTTTAAAATGGAACTAAGTTTCGCATCTGGAGTTTCCTCTCTCACAAGGTCGACCACTTAGTTTCGCCGAACACATACTGTTTCGAGCAGCATCGCCACAGATTTCAGAGAACAGGCGCTTCTCCTGGCACTGTATCGAACACTTAGTTTCAGACAGAACATTTAGTTTAAAATGGAACTAAGTTTCGCATCTGGAGTTTCCTCTCTCACAAGGTCGACCACTTAGTTTTGCCGAACACATACGGTTTCGAGTAGCATCGCCACAGATTTCAGGGAACAGGCGCTTCTCCTGGCACTGTATCGAACACTTAGTTTCAGACAGAACATTTAGTTTAAAATGGAACAAAGTTTCGCATCTGGAGTTTCCTCTCTCACAAGGTCGACCACTTAGTTTCGTCGAACACATACGGTTTCGAGTAGCATCGCCACTGATCTCAGAGAACAGGCGCTACTCCTGGCACAGTATCGAACACTTATTTCAGAGAGAACAATTAGTTTATAATGGAACTAAGTTTCGCATCTGGAGTTTCCTCTCTCACAAGGTCGACCACTTAGTTTCGTCGAACACATACTGTTTCGAGTGGCATCGCCACAGATTTCAGAGAACAGGCGCTTCTCCTGGCACTGTATCGAACACTTAGTTTCAGACAGAACGATTAGTTTAAAATGGAACTAAGTTTCGCATCTGGAGTTTCCTCTCTCACAAGGTCGACCACTCTGTATCGTTGAACACCTACGGTTTCGAGTGGCAACGCCACAGATTTCAAAGAACAGGCCCTTCTCCTGGCACAGTATCGAACACATAATTTCATATAGAACAATTAGTTTAAAATGGTACTAAGTTTCGCATCTGGAGTTTCCTCTCGCACAAGGTCGACCACTTTGTATCGTTGAACACCTACGGTTTCGAGTGGCAACGCCACAGATTTCAAAGAACAGGCCCTTCTCCTGGCACAGTATCGAACACATAATTTCAGATAAAACAATTAGTTTAAAATGGTACTAAGTTTCGCATCGGGAGCTTTCTCTCTCACAAGGCGACCACTTAGTTTCGTGGAAAACATTCGGTTTCGAGTAGCATCGCCACAGATTTCAGAGAACAGGCGCTTCTCCTGGCACTGTATCGAACACTTAGTTTCAGATAGAACAATCAGTTTAAAATGGAACTAAGTTTCGCATCTGGAGTTTCCTCTCTCACAAGGTCGACCACTTAGTTTCGTCGAACACATACGGTTTCGAGTGGCATCGCCACAGATTTCAGAGAACAGGCGCTTCTCCTGGCACAGTATCGAACACTTAGTTTCAGATAGAACAATTAGTTTAAAATGGTACCAAGTTTCGGATCAGGAGTTTCCTCCCTCACAAGTTCGACCACTTAGTTTCGTCGAACACATACGGTTTCGAGAGGCATCGTCACATATTTCAGAGAACAGGCGCTTCTCCTGGGACAGTATCGAACACTTAGTTTCAGAGAGAACAATTAGTTTAAAATGGAAATATGTTTCGCATTTGGAGTTTCCTCTCTCACAAGGTCGGCCCCTTAATTTCGTCGACCACATACGGTTTCGAGTAGCATCGCCACAGATTTCAGAGAACAGGCGCTTCTCCTGGCACAGTATCGAACACTTAGTTTGAGATAGAACAATTAGTTTAAAATGGAAATAAGTTTCACATCTGCAGATTCCTCTCTCACAAGGTCGACTACTTAGTTTCGTCGAACACGTACGGTTTCGAGTGGCATCGCCACAGATTTCAGATAACAGGCGTTTATCGTGGCACACTATCGAACACTTAGTTCCAGATAGAACAATTAGTTTTAAATGGAACTATGTTTCGCATCCGGGGTTTCCTCTCTCACAAGGTCGACCACATAGTTTCGTCGAACACATACGGTTTCGAGTGGCATCGCCACATATTTCAGAGAACAGCCGCTTCTCCTGGCACAGCATCGAACACTTAGTTTCAGATCGAACAATTAGTTTAAAATGGAACTAAGTTTCGCATCTGGAGTTTCCTCTCTCACAATTCGACCACTTAGTTTCGACGAACACATACGGTTTCGAATGGCGTCGCCACAGATTTCAGAGAACAGGCGCTTCTGCTGGCACAGTATCGAACACTTATTTCAGACAGAACAATTAGTTTAAAATGGAACTATGTTTCGCATCTGGAGTATCCTCTCTCACAAGATCAACCACTTAGTTTCGTTGAACACATACGGTTTCGAGTGGCATCGCCACAGATTTCAGAGAACAGGCGCTTCTCCTGTCACAGTATCGAACACTTAGTTTCAGATAGAACAATTAGTTTAAAATGGAACTAAGTTTCGCATCTGAATGTTCCTCTCTCACAAGGCCGGCCACTTAGTTTCGTCGAACACATACGGTTTCGAGTGGCATCGCCACAGATTTCAGAGAACACGCGCTTCTGCTGGCACCGTATCGAACACTTAGTTTCAGATAGAACAATTAGTTTAAAATGGAACTAAGTTTCGCATCTGGAGTTTCCTCTCTCACAAGGTCGGCCACTTAGTTTCGTCGAACACGTACGGTTTCGAGTGGCATCGCCACAGATTTCGGAGAACAGCCGCTTCTCCTGGCACAGTATCGAACACTTAGTTTCAGATAGAACATTTAGTTTAAAATGGAACTAAGTTTCGCATCTGGAGTTTCCTCTCTCACAAGGTCGACCACTTAGTTTCGCCGAACACATACGGTTTCGAGTAGCATCGCCACTGATTTCAGAGAGCAGGCGCTTCTCCTGGCACAGTATCGAACACTTAGTTTCAGATAGAACAATTAGTTTAAAATGGAACTAAGTTTCGCATCTGGAGTTTCCTCTCTCAGCAGGTCGACCACTTAGTTTCGTCGAACACATACGGTTTCGAGTGGCATCGCCACAGATTTCAGAGAACAGGCGCTTCGCCTGGCACAGTATCGAACACTTATTTCAGACAAAACAATTAGTTTAAAATGGAACTATGTTTCGCATCTGGAGTATACTCTCTCACAAGATCAACCACTTACTTTCGTCGAACACATACGGTTTCGAGTGGTATCGCCACACATTTCAGAGAACAGGCGCTTCTCCTGGCACAGTATCGAACACTTAGTTTCCAATGGAACAATTAGTTTAAAATGGAACTAAGTTTCGCATCTGGAGTTTCCTCTCACACAAGGTCGACCACTTAGTTTCGTCGAACACATACGGTTTCGAGTGGCATCGCCACAGATTTCAGAGAACAGGCGTTTCTCCTGGCACAGTATCGAACACTTAGTTTCAGATAGAACAATTAGTTTAAAATGGAACTAAGTTTCGCATCTGGAGTTTCCTCTCACAATGTCGACCACTTAGTTTCGTCGAACACATACGGTTTCGAGTAGCATCGCCACAGACTTCAGAGAACAGGCGCTTCTCCTGGCACTGTATCGAACACTTAGTTTCAGACAGAACAATTAGTTTAAAATGGAACAAAGTTTCGCATCTGGAGTTTCCTCTCCCACAAGGTCGGCCACTTAGTTTCCTCGAACACATACGGTTTCGAGTGGCATCGCCACACATTTCAGAGAACAGGCGCTTCTCCTGGCACAGTATCGAACACTTAGTTTCCAATGCAACAATTAGTTTAAAATGGAACTAAGTTTCGCATCTGGAGTTTCCTCTCACACAAGGTCGACCACTTAGTTTCGTCGAACACATACGGTTTCGAGTGGCATCGCCACAGATTTCAGAGAACAGGCGTTTCTCCTGGCACAGTATCGAACACTTAGTTTCAGATAGAACAATTAGTTTAAAATGGAACTAAGTTTCGCATCTGGAGTTTCCTCTCACAATGTCGACCACTTAGTTTCGTCGTACACATACTGTTTCGAGTGGTATCGCTACAGATTTCAGAGAACAGGCGTTTCTCCTGGCACAGTATCGAACACTTAGTTTCAGCTAGAACGATTAGTTTAAAATGGAACTAAGTTTCGCATCTGGAGTTTCCTCTCTCACAAGGTCGACCACTTAGTTTCGCCGAACACATACTGTTTCGAGTAGCATCGCCACAGATTTCAGAGAACAGGCGCTTCTCCTGGCACTGTATCGAACACTTAGTTTCAGACAGAACATTTAGTTTAAAATGGAACTAAGTTTCGCATCTGGAGTTTCCTCTCTCACAAGGTCGACCACTTAGTTTCGCCGAACACATACGGTTTCGAGTAGCATCGCCACTGATTTCAGAGAGCAGGCGCTTCTCCTGGCACAGTATCGAACACTTAGTTTCAGATAGAACAATTAGTTTAAAATGGAACTAAGTTTCGCATCTGGAGTTTCCTCTCTCAGCAGGTCGACCACTTAGTTTCGTCGAACACATACGGTTTCGAGTGGCATCGCCACAGATTTCAGAGAACAGGCGCTTCGCCTGGCACAGTATCGAACACTTATTTCAGACAAAACAATTAGTTTAAAATGGAACTATGTTTCGCATCTGGAATATACTCTCTCACAAGATCAACCACTTACTTTCGTCGAACACATACGGTTTCGAGTGGTATCGCCACACATTTCAGAGAACAGGCGCTTCTCCTGGCACAGTATCGAACACTTAGTTTCCAATGGAACAATTAGTTTAAAATGGAACTAAGTTTCGCATCTGGAGTTTCCTCTCACACAAGGTCGACCACTTAGTTTCGTCGAACACATACGGTTTCGAGTGGCATCGCCACAGATTTCAGAGAACAGGCGTTTCTCCTGGCACAGTATCGAACACTTAGTTTCAGATAGAACAATTAGTTTAAAATGGAACTAAGTTTCGCATCTGGAGTTTCCTCTCACAATGTCGACCACTTAGTTTCGTCGAACACATACGGTTTCGAGTAGCATCGCCACAGACTTCAGAGAACAGGCGCTTCTCCTGGCACTGTATCGAACACTTAGTTTCAGACAGAACAATTAGTTTAAAATGGAACAAAGTTTCGCATCTGGAGTTTCCTCTCCCACAAGGTCGGCCACTTAGTTTCCTCGAACACATACGGTTTCGAGTGGCATCGCCACACTATTCAGAGAACAGGCGCTTCTCCTGGCACAGTGTCGAACACACAGTTTCAGGTAGAACAATTAGTTTAAAATGGAACAAAGCTTCGCATTTCGAGTTTCCTCTCTCACAAGGTCGACAACTTAGTTTCGTTGAACACATTCGGTTTCGAGTGGCATCGCCACAGATTTCAGAAATCAGGCGCTTCTCCTGGCACAGTATCGAACACTTAGTATCAGATAGAACAATTAGTTTAAAATGGAAATAAGCTTCGCATCTGGAGTTTCCTCTCTCACAAGGTCGACCACTTAGTTTCGTCGAACACATACGGTTTTGAGTGGCAACGCCACAGATTTCAGAGAACAGGCGCTTCTCCTGGAACAATATAGAACACTTAGTTTCAGATAGAACAATTAGTTTAAAATGGTACTAAGTTTCGCATCAGCAGTTTCCTCCCTCACAAGTTCGACCACTTAGTTTCGTCGAACACATACGGTTTCGAGCGGCATCGTCACATATTTCAGAGAACAGGCGCTTCTCCTGGCACAGTACCGAACACTTAGTTTCAGATAGAACAAATAGTTTAAAATGGAACTATGTTTCGCATCTGGATTTTCCTCTGCCACAAGGTCGACCACTTATTTTCGTCGAACACATACGGTTTCGAGTAGCATCGCCACAGATTTCAGAGATCAGGCGATTCTCCTGGCACTGTATCGAACACTTAGTTTCAGATAGAACAATCAGTTTAAAATGGAACTAAGTTTCGCATCTGGAGTTTCCTCTCTCACAAGGTCGACAACTTAGTTTCGTCAAACACATACGGTTTCGAGTGCCATCGCCACAGATGTCAGAGAACAGGCGCTTCTCATGGCACAGTATCGAACACTTAGTATCAGATAGAACAATTAGTTTAAAATGGAACTAAGTTTCGCATCTGGAGTTTCCTCTCTCAGCAGGTCGACCACTTAGTTTCGTCGAACACATACGGTTTCGAGTAGCATCGCGACAGATTTTCGAGAACAGGCGCTTCTCCTGGCACTGTATCGAACACTTAGTTTCAGATAGAACAATCAGTTTAAAATGGAACTAAGTTTCGCATCTGGAGTTTCCTCTCTCACAAGGTCGACAACTTAGTTTCGTCAAACACATACGGTTTCGAGTGCCATCGCCACAGATGTCAGAGAACAGGCGCTTCTCATGGCACAGTATCGAACACTTAGTATCAGATAGAACAATTAGTTTAAAATGGAAATAAGCTTCGCATCTGGAGTTTCCTCTCTCACAAGGTCGACCACTTAGTTTCGTCGAACACATACGGTTTCGAGTGGCATCGCCACAGATTTCAGAGAACAGGCGCTTCTCCTGGCACAGTATCGAACACTTAGTTTCAGATAGAACAATTAGTTTAAAATGGTACCAAGTTTCGGATCAGGAGTTTCCTCCCTCACAAGTTCGACCACTTAGTTTCGTCGAACACATACGGTTTCGAGAGGCATCGTCACATATTTCAGAGAACAGGCGCTTCTCCTGGCACAGTACCGACCACTTAGTTTCAGATAGAACAAATAGTTTAAAATGGAACTATGTTTCGCATCTGGATTTTCCTCTGCCACAAGGTCGACCACTTAGTTTCGTGGAAAACATTCGGTTTCGAGTAGCATCGCCACAGATTTCAGAGAACAGGCGCTTCTCCTGGCACAGTATCGAACACTTAGTTTCGGATGGAACATTTGGTTTAAAGTGGAACTAAGTTTCGCATCTGGAGTTTCCTCCCACACAAGGCGGCCACTTAGTTTCGTCGAACACATACGGTTTCGAGTAGCATCGCCACAGACTTCAGAGAACAGGCGCTTCTCCTGGCACTGTATCGAACACTTAGTTTCAGACAGAACAATTAGTTTAAAATGGAACAAAGTTTCGCATCTGGAGTTTCCTCTCCCACAAGGTCGGCCACTTAGTTTCCTCGAACACATACGGTTTCGAGTGGCATCGTCACATATTTCAGAGAACAGGCGCTTCTCCTGGCACAGTACCGAACACTTAGTTTCAGATAGAACAAATAGTTTAAAATGGAACTATGTTTCGCATCTGGATTTTCCTCTGCCACAAGGTCGACCACTTATTTTCGTCGAACACATACGGTTTCGAGTAGCATCGCCACAGATTTCAGAGAACAGGCGCTTCTCCTGGCACAGTATCGAACACTTAGTTTCAGATAGAACAATTAGTTTAAAATGGTACCAAGTTTCGGATCAGGAGTTTCCTCCCTCACAAGTTCGACCACTTAGTTTCGTCGAACACATACGGTTTCGAGAGGCATCGTCACATATTTCAGAGAACAGGCGCTTCTCCTGGCACAGTACCGAACACTTAGTTTCAGATAGAACAAATAGTTTAAAATGGAACTATGTTTCGCATCTGGATTTTCCTCTGCCACAAGGTCGACCACTTAGTTTCGTGGAAAACATTCGGTTTCGAGTAGCATCGCCACAGATTTCAGAGAACAGGCGCTTCTCCTGGCACAGTATCGAACACTTAGTTTCGGATGGAACATTTGGTTTAAAGTGGAACTAAGTTTCGCATCTGGAGTTTCCTCCCACACAAGGCGGCCACTTAGTTTCGTCGAACACATACGGTTTCGAGTAGCATCGCCACAGACTTCAGAGAACAGGCGCTTCTCCTGGCACTGTATCGAACACTTAGTTTCAGACAGAACAATTAGTTTAAAATGGAACAAAGTTTCGCATCTGGAGTTTCCTCTCCCACAAGGTCGGCCACTTAGTTTCCTCGAACACATACGGTTTCGAGTGGCATCGTCACATATTTCAGAGAACAGGCGCTTCTCCTGGCACAGTACCGAACACTTAGTTTCAGATAGAACAAATAGTTTAAAATGGAACTATGTTTCGCATCTGGATTTTCCTCTGCCACAAGGTCGACCACTTATTTTCGTCGAACACATACGGTTTCGAGTAGCATCGCCACAGATTTCAGAGAACAGGCGCTTCTCCTGGAACAGTATCGAACACTTAGTTTCAGATAGAACAATTAGTTTAAAATGGTACCAAGTTTCGGATCAGGAGTTTCCTCCCTCACAAGTTCGACCACTTAGTTTCCTCGAACACATACGGTTTCGAGAGGCATCGTCACATATTTCAGAGAACAGGCGCTTCTCCTGGCACAGTACCGAACACTTAGTTTCAGATAGAACAAATAGTTTAAAATGGAACTATGTTTCGCATCTGGATTTTCCTCTGCCACAAGGTCGACCACTTAGTTTCGTGGAAAACATTCGGTTTCGAGTAGCATCGCCACAGATTTCAGAGAACAGGCGCTTCTCCTGGCACAGTATCGAACACTTAGTTTCGGATGGAACATTTGGTTTAAAGTGGAACTAAGTTTCGCATCTGGAGTTTCCTCCCACACAAGGCGGCCACTTAGTTTCGTCGAACACATACGGTTTCGAGTAGCATCGCCACAGACTTCAGAGAACAGGCGCTTCTCCTGGCACTGTATCGAACACTTAGTTTCAGACAGAACAATTAGTTTAAAATGGAACAAAGTTTCGCATCTGGAGTTTCCTCTCCCACAAGGTCGGCCACTTAGTTTCCTCGAACACATACGGTTTCGAGTGGCATCGTCACATATTTCAGAGAACAGGCGCTTCTCCTGGCACAGTACCGAACACTTAGTTTCAGATAGAACAAATAGTTTAAAATGGAACTATGTTTCGCATCTGGATTTTCCTCTGCCACAAGGTCGACCACTTATTTTCGTCGAACACATACGGTTTCGAGTAGCATCGCCACAGATTTCAGAGAACAGGCGCTTCTCCTGGAACAGTATCGAACACTTAGTTTCAGATAGAACAATTAGTTTAAAATGGTACTAAGTTTCGCATCAGGAGTTTCCTCCCTCACAAGTTCGACCACTTAGTTTCGTCGAACACATACGGTTTCGAGTGGCATCGTCACATATTTCAGAGAACAGGCGCTTCTCCTGGCACAGTACCGAACACTTAGTTTCAGATAGAACAAATAGTTTAAAATGGAACTATGTTTCGCATCTGGATTTTCCTCTGCCACAAGGTCGACCACTTAGTTTCGTGGAAAACATTCGGTTTCGAGTAGCATCGCCACAGATTTCAGAGAACAGGCGCTTCTCCTGGCACAGTATCGAACACTTAGTTTCGGATGGAACATTTGGTTTAAAGTGGAACTAAGTTTCGCATCTGGAGTTTCCTCCCACACAAGGCGGCCACTTAGTTTCGTCGAACACATACGGTTTCGAGTAGCATCGCCACAGACTTCAGAGAACAGGCGCTTCTCCTGGCACTGTATCGAACACTTAGTTTCAGACAGAACAATTAGTTTAAAATGGAACAAAGTTTCGCATCTGGAGTTTCCTCTCCCACAAGGTCGGCCACTTAGTTTCCTCGAACACATACGGTTTCGAGTGGCATCGTCACATATTTCAGAGAACAGGCGCTTCTCCTGGCACAGTACCGAACACTTAGTTTCAGATAGAACAAATAGTTTAAAATGGAACTATGTTTCGCATCTGGATTTTCCTCTGCCACAAGGTCGACCACTTATTTTCGTCGAACACATACGGTTTCGAGTAGCATCGCCACAGATTTCAGAGAACAGGCGCTTCTCCTGGCACAGTATCGAACACTTAGTTTCAGATAGAACAATTAGTTTAAAATGGTACCAAGTTTCGGATCAGGAGTTTCCTCCCTCACAAGTTCGACCACTTAGTTTCGTCGAACACATACGGTTTCGAGAGGCATCGTCACATATTTCAGAGAACAGGCGCTTCTCCTGGCACAGTACCGAACACTTAGTTTCAGATAGAACAAATAGTTTAAAATGGAACTATGTTTCGCATCTGGATTTTCCTCTGCCACAAGGTCGACCACTTAGTTTCGTGGAAAACATTCGGTTTCGAGTAGCATCGCCACAGATTTCAGAGAACAGGCGCTTCTCCTGGCACAGTATCGAACACTTAGTTTCGGATGGAACATTTGGTTTAAAGTGGAACTAAGTTTCGCATCTGGAGTTTCCTCCCACACAAGGCGGCCACTTAGTTTCGTCGAACACATACGGTTTCGAGTAGCATCGCCACAGACTTCAGAGAACAGGCGCTTCTCCTGGCACTGTATCGAACACTTAGTTTCAGACAGAACAATTAGTTTAAAATGGAACAAAGTTTCGCATCTGGAGTTTCCTCTCCCACAAGGTCGGCCACTTAGTTTCCTCGAACACATACGGTTTCGAGTGGCATCGTCACATATTTCAGAGAACAGGCGCTTCTCCTGGCACAGTACCGAACACTTAGTTTCAGATAGAACAAATAGTTTAAAATGGAACTATGTTTCGCATCTGGATTTTCCTCTGCCACAAGGTCGACCACTTATTTTCGTCGAACACATACGGTTTCGAGTAGCATCGCCACAGATTTCAGAGAACAGGCGCTTCTCCTGGCACAGTATCGAACACTTAGTTTCAGATAGAACAATTAGTTTAAAATGGTACCAAGTTTCGGATCAGGAGTTTCCTCCCTCACAAGTTCGACCACTTAGTTTCGTCGAACACATACGGTTTCGAGAGGCATCGTCACATATTTCAGAGAACAGGCGCTTCTCCTGGCACAGTACCGAACACTTAGTTTCAGATAGAACAAATAGTTTAAAATGGAACTATGTTTCGCATCTGGATTTTCCTCTGCCACAAGGTCGACCACTTAGTTTCGTGGAAAACATTCGGTTTCGAGTAGCATCGCCACAGATTTCAGAGAACAGGCGCTTCTCCTGGCACAGTATCGAACACTTAGTTTCGGATGGAACATTTGGTTTAAAGTGGAACTAAGTTTCGCATCTGGAGTTTCCTCCCACACAAGGTGGCCACTTAGTTTCGTCGAACACATACGGTTTCGAGTAGCATCGCCACAGACTTCAGAGAACAGGCGCTTCTCCTGGCACTGTATCGAACACTTAGTTTCAGACAGAACAATTAGTTTAAAATGGAACAAAGTTTCGCATCTGGAGTTTCCTCTCCCACAAGGTCGGCCACTTAGTTTCCTCGAACACATACGGTTTCGAGTGGCATCGTCACATATTTCAGAGAACAGGCGCTTCTCCTGGCACAGTACCGAACACTTAGTTTCAGATAGAACAAATAGTTTAAAATGGAACTATGTTTCGCATCTGGATTTTCCTCTGCCACAAGGTCGACCACTTATTTTCGTCGAACACATACGGTTTCGAGTAGCATCGCCACAGATTTCAGAGAACAGGCGCTTCTCCTGGAACAGTATCGAACACTTAGTTTCAGATAGAACAATTAGTTTAAAATGGTACCAAGTTTCGGATCAGGAGTTTCCTCCCTCACAAGTTCGACCACTTAGTTTCCTCGAACACATACGGTTTCGAGAGGCATCGTCACATATTTCAGAGAACAGGCGCTTCTCCTGGCACAGTACCGAACACTTAGTTTCAGATAGAACAAATAGTTTAAAATGGAACTATGTTTCGCATCTGGATTTTCCTCTGCCACAAGGTCGACCACTTAGTTTCGTGGAAAACATTCGGTTTCGAGTAGCATCGCCACAGATTTCAGAGAACAGGCGCTTCTCCTGGCACAGTATCGAACACTTAGTTTCGGATGGAACAATTGGTTTAAAGTGGAACTAAGTTTCGCATCTGGAGTTTCCTCCCAAACAAGGCGGCCACTTAGTTTCGTCGAACACATACGGTTTCGAGTAGCATCGCCACAGACTTCAGAGAACAGGCGCTTCTCCTGGCACTGTATCGAACACTTAGTTTCAGACAGAACAATTAGTTTAAAATGGAACAAAGTTTCGCATCTGGAGTTTCCTCTCCCACAAGGTCGGCCACTTAGTTTCCTCGAACACATACGGTTTCGAGTGGCATCGTCACATATTTCAGAGAACAGGCGCTTCTCCTGGCACAGTACCGAACACTTAGTTTCAGATAGAACAAATAGTTTAAAATGGAACTATGTTTCGCATCTGGATTTTCCTCTGCCACAAGGTCGACCACTTATTTTCGTCGAACACATACGGTTTCGAGTAGCATCGCCACAGATTTCAGAGAACAGGCGCTTCTCCTGGAACAGTATCGAACACTTAGTTTCAGATAGAACAATTAGTTTAAAATGGTACTAAGTTTCGCATCAGGAGTTACCTCCCTCACAAGTTCGACCACTTAGTTTCGTCGAACACATACGGTTTCGAGTGGCATCGTCACATATTTCAGAGAACAGGCGCTTCTCCTGGCACAGTACCGAACACTTAGTTTCAGATAGAACAAATAGTTTAAAATGGAACTATGTTTCGCATCTGGATTTTCCTCTGCCACAAGGTCGACCACTTAGTTTCGTCGAACACATACGGTTTCGAGTAGCATCGCCACAGATTTCAGAGATCAGGCGCTTCTCCTGGCACAGTATCGGACACATAGTTTCAGATAGAACAATTAGTTTAGAATGGTACTAGGTTTCGCATCTGGAGTTTCCTCCCTCACGAGGCGGCCACTTAGTTTCGTGGAAAACATTCGGTTTCGAGTAGCATCGCCACAGATTTCAGAGAACAGGCGCTTCTCCTAGCACAGTATCGAACACTTAGTTTCGGATGGAACATTTGGTTTAAAGTGGAACTAAGTTTCGCATCTGGAGTTTCCTCTCTCACAAGGTCGGCCACTTAGTTTCGTCGAAAACATACGGTTTCGAGTGGTATCGCCACAGATTTCAGAGAACAGGCGTTTCTCCAGGCACAGTATCGAACACTTAGTTTCAGCTAGAACGATTAGTTTAAAATGGAACTAAGTTTCGCATCTGGAGTTTCCTCTCTCACAAGGTCGACCACTTAGTTTCGCCGAACACATACGGTTTCGAGTAGCATCGCCACTGATCTCAGAGAACAGGCGCTACTCCTGGCACAGTATCGAACACTTAGTTTCAGATAGAACAATAAGTTTAAAATGGAACTAAGTTTCGCATCTGGAGTTTCCTCTCTCACAAGATCAACCACATAGTTTCGTCGAACACATACGGTTTCGAGTGGCATCGCCACACATTTCAGAGAACAGGCGCTTCTCCTGGCACAGTATCGAACACTTAGTTTCCAATGGAACAATTAGTTTAAAATGGAACTAAGTTTCGCATCTGGAGTTTCCTCTCACACAAGGTCGACCACTTAGTTTCGTCGAACACATACGGTTTCGAGTGGCATCGCCACAGATTTCAGAGAACAGGCGTTTCTCCTGGCACAGTATCGAACACTTAGTTTCAGATAGAACAATTAGTTTAAAATGGAACTAAGTTTCGCATCTGGAGTTTCCTCTCACAATGTCGACCACTTAGTTTCGTCGAACACATACGGTTTCGAGTGGCATCGCCACACATTTCAGAGAACAGGCGCTTCTCCTGGCACAGTATCGAACACTTAGTTTCCAATGGAACAATTAGTTTAAAATGGAACTATGTTTCGCATCTGGATTTTCCTCTGCCACAAGGTCGACCACTTATTTTCGTCGAACACATACGGTTTCAGGTAGCATCGCCACAGATTTCAGAGAACAGGCGCTTCTCCTGGCACAGTATCGAACACTTAGTTTCAGATAGAACAATTAGTTTAAAATGGTACCAAGTTTCGGATCAGGAGTTTCCTCCCTCACAAGTTCGACCACTTAGTTTCGTCGAACACATACGGTTTCGAGAGGCATCGTCACATATTTCAGAGAACAGGCGCTTCTCCTGGCACAGTACCGAACACTTAGTTTCAGATAGAACAAATAGTTTAAAATGGAACTATGTTTCGCATCTGGATTTTCCTCTGCTACAAGGTCGACCACTTAGTTTCGTGGAAAACATTCGGTTTCGAGTAGCATCGCCACAGATTTCAGAGAACAGGCGCTTCTCCTGGCACAGTATCGAACACTTAGTTTCGGATGGAACATTTGGTTTAAAGTGGAACTAAGTTTCGCATCTGGAGTTTCCTCCCACACAAGGCGGCCACTTAGTTTCGTCGAACACATACGGTTTCGAGTAGCATCGCCACAGACTTCAGAGAACAGGCGCTTCTCCTGGCACTGTATCGAACACTTAGTTTCAGACAGAACAATTAGTTTAAAATGGAACAAAGTTTCGCATCTGGAGTTTCCTCTCCCACAAGGTCGGCCACTTAGTTTCCTCGAACACATACGGTTTCGAATGGCATCGTCACATATTTCAGAGAACAGGCGCTTCTCCTGGCACAGTACCGAACACTTAGTTTCAGATAGAACAAATAGTTTAAAATGGAACTATGTTTCGCATCTGGATTTTCCTCTGCCACAAGGTCGACCACTTATTTTCGTCGAACACATACGGTTTCGAGTAGCATCGCCACAGATTTCAGAGAACAGGCGCTTCTCCTGGAACAGTATCGAACACTTAGTTTCAGATAGAACAATTAGTTTAAAATGGTACTAAGTTTCGCATCAGGAGTTTCCTCCCTCACAAGTTCGACCACTTAGTTTCGTCGAACACATACGGTTTCGAGTGGCATCGTCACATATTTCAGAGAACAGGCGCTTCTCCTGGCACAGTACCGAACACTTAGTTTCAGATAGAACAAATAGTTTAAATTGGAACTATGTTTCGCATCTGGATTTTCCTCTGCCACAAGGTCGACCACTTAGTTTCGTCGAACACATACGGTTTCGAGTAGCATCGCCACAGATTTCAGAGATCAGGCGCTTCTCCTGGTACAGTATCGGACACATAGTTTCAGATAGAACAATTAGTTTAAAATGGTACTAGGTTTCGCATCTGGAGTTTCCTCCCTCACGAGGCGGCCACTTAGTTTCGTGGAAAACATTCGGTTTCGAGTAGCATCGCCACAGATTTCAGAGAACAGGCGCTTCTCCTAGCACAGTATCGAACACTTAGTTTCGGATGGAACATTTGGTTTAAAGTGGAATTAAGTTTCGCATCTGGAGTTTCCTCTCTCACAAGGTCGACCATTTAGATTCGTCGAACACATACGGTTTCGAGTAGCATCGCCACTGATTTCAGAGAGCAGGCGCTTCTCCTGGCACAGTATCGAACACTTAGTTTCAGATAGAACAATTAGTTTAAAATGGAACTAAGTTTCGCATCTGGAGTTTCCTCTCTCAGTAGGTCGACCACTTAGTTTCGTCGAACACATACGATTTCGAGTAGCATCGCGACAGATTTCCGAGAACAGGCGCTTCTCCTGGCACAGTATCGAACACTTAGTTTCAGATAGAACAATCAGTTTAAAATGGAACTAAGTTTCGCATCTGGAGATTCCTCTCTCACAAGGTCGACAACTTAGTTTCGTCAAACACATACGGTTTCGAGTGGCATCGCCACAGATTTCAGAGAACAGGCGCTTCTCCTGGCACAGTACCGAACACTTAGTTTCAGATAGAACAAATAGTTTAAATTGGAACTATGTTTCGCATCTGGATTTTCCTCTGCCACAAGGTCGACCACTTAGTTTCGTCGAACACATACGGTTTCGAGTAGCATCGCCACAGATTTCAGAGATCAGGCGCTTCTCCTGGTACAGTATCGGACACATAGTTTCAGATAGAACAATTAGTTTAAAATGGTACTAGGTTTCGCATCTGGAGTTTCCTCCCTCACGAGGCGGCCACTTAGTTTCGTGGAAAACATTCGGTTTCGAGTAGCATCGCCACAGATTTCAGAGAACAGGCGCTTCTCCTAGCACAGTATCGAACACTTAGTTTCGGATGGAACATTTGGTTTAAAGTGGAATTAAGTTTCGCATCTGGAGTTTCCTCTCTCACAAGGTCGACCATTTAGATTCGTCGAACACATACGGTTTCGAGTAGCATCGCCACTGATTTCAGAGAGCAGGCGCTTCTCCTGGCACAGTATCGAACACTTAGTTTCAGATAAAACAATTAGTTTAAAATGGAACTAAGTTTCGCATCTGGAGTTTCCTCTCTCAGTAGGTCGACCACTTAGTTTCGTCGAACACATACGATTTCGAGTAGCATCGCGACAGATTTCCGAGAACAGGCGCTTCTCCTGGCACAGTATCGAACACTTAGTTTCAGATAGAACAATCAGTTTAAAATGGAACTAAGTTTCGCATCTGGAGATTCCTCTCTCACAAGGTCGACAACTTAGTTACGTCAAACACATACGGTTTCGAGTGGCATCGCCACAGATTTCAGAGAACAGGCGCTTCTCCTGGCACAGTATCGAACACTTAGTATCAGATAGAACAATTAGTTTAAAATGGAAATAAGCTTCGCATCTGGAGTTTCCTCTCTCACAAGGTCGACCACTTAGTTTCGTCGAACACATACGGTTTCGTGTGGCATCGGCACAGATTTCAGAGAACAGGAGCTTCGCCTGGCACAGTATCGAACACTTATTTCAGACAGAACAATTCGTTTAAAATGGAACTATGTTTCGCATCTGGAGTATCCTCTCTCACAAGGTCGACAACTTAGTTTCGTCGAACACATACGGTTTCGAGTGGTATCGCCACAGATTTCAGAGAACAGGCGCTTCTCCTGGAACAGTATCGAACACTTAGTTTCAGATAGAACAATTAGTTTAAAATGGAACTAAGTTTGGCATCTGGAGTTTCCCCTCTCACAAGGTCGGCCACTTAGTTTCGTCGAAAACATACGGTTTCGAGTGGCATCGCCTCAGATTTCAGGGACAGGCGCTTCTCCTGGCACAGTATCGAAAACATAGTTTCAGATAGAACAATTAGTTTAAAATGGAACTATGTTTCGCATCTGGAGTTTCCTCTCACACAAGGTCGACCACTTAGTTTCGTCGAACACATACGGTTTCGAGTGGCATCGCCACAGATTTCAGAGAACAGGCGCTTCTCCTGGCACAGTATCGAACACTTAGTTTCCAATAGAACAATTAGTTTAAAATGGAACTAAGTTTCGCATCTGGAGTTTCCTCTCACACAAGGTCGACCACTTAGTTTCGTCGAACACATACGGTTTCGAGTGGCATCGCCACAGATTTCAGAGAACAGGCTTTTCTCCTGGCACAGGATCGAACACTTAGTTTCAGATAGAACAATTAGTTTAAAATGGAACTAAGTTTCGCATCTGGAGTTTCCTCTCACAAGGTCGACCACTTAGTTTCGTCGAACACATACGGTTTCGAGTGGTATCGCCACAGATTTCAGAGAACAGGCGATTCTCCTGGCACAGTATCGAACACTTAGTTTCAGCTAGAACGATTAGTTTAAAATGGAACTAAGTTTCGCATCTGGAGTTTCCTCTCTCACAAGGTCGACCACTTAGTTTCGCCGATCACATACGGTTTCGAGTAGCATCGCCACAGATTTCAGGGAACAGGCGCTTCTCCTGGCACTGTATCGAACACTTAGTTTCAGACAGAACATTTAGTTTAAAATGGAACAAAGTTTCGCATCTGGAGTTTCCTCTCTCACAAGGTCGACCACTTAGTTTCGTCGAACACATACGGTTTCGAGTAGCATCGCCACTGATCTCAGAGAACAGGCGCTACTCCTGGCACAGTATCGAACACTTAGTTTCAGATAGAACAATAAGTTTAAAATGGAACTAAGTTTCGCATCTGGAGTTTCCTCTCTCACAAGATCAACCACTTAGTTTCGTCGAACACATACGGTTTCGAGTGGCATCGCCACACATTTCAGAGAACAGGCGCTTCTCCTGGCATAGTATCGAACACTTAGTTTCAGCTAGAACGATTAGTTTAAAATGGAACTAAGTTTCGCATCTGGAGTTTCCTCTCTCACAAGGTCGACCACTTTGTTTCGCCGAACACATACTGTTTCGAGTAGCATCGCCCCAGATTTCAGAGAACAGGCGCTTCTCCTGGCACTGTATCGAACACTTAGTTTCAGACAGAACATTTAGTTTAAAATGGAACAGAGTTTCGCATCTGGAGTTTCCTCTCTCACAAGGTCGACCACTTAGTTTCGTCGAACACATACGGTTTCGAGTAGCATCGCCACTGATCTCAGAGAACAGGCGCTACTCCTGGCACAGTATCGAATACTTAGTTTCAGATAGAACAATTAGTTTAAAATGGAACTAAGTTTCGCATCTGGAGTTTCCTCTCTCACAAGGTCCACCACATAGTTTCGTCGAACACATACGGTTTCGAGTGGCATCGCCACAGATTTCAGAGAACAGGCGTTTCTCCTGGCACAGTATCGAACACTTAGTTTCAGCTAGAACGATTAATTTAAAATGGAACTAAGATTCGCATCTGGAGTTTCCTCTCTCACAAGGTCGACCACTTAGTTTCGTCGAACACATACGGTTTCGAGTAGCATCGCCACAGACTTCAGAGAACAGGCGCTTCTCCTGGCACTGTATCGAACACTTAGTTTCAGACAGAACAATTAGTTTAAAATGGAACTAAGTTTCGCATCTGGAGTTTCCTCTCACAAGGTCGACCACTTAGTTTCGTCGAACACATACGGTTTCGAGTGGTATCGCCACAGATTTCAGAGAACAGGCGTTTCTCCTGGCACAGTATCGAAGACTTAGTTTCAGCTAGAACGATTAGTTTAAAATGGAACTAAGTTTCGCATCTGGAGTTTCCTCTCTCACAAGGTCGACAACTTAGTTTCGCCGAACACATACGGTTTCGAGTAGCATCGCCACAGATTTCAGGGAACAGGCGCTTCTCCTGGCACTGTATCGAACACTTAGTTTCAGACAGAACAATCAGTTTAAAATGGAATTATATTTCGCATCTGGAGTTTCTTCTATCACAAGGTCGACGACTTAGTTTCGACGAACACATACGGTTTCGAGTGGCATCGCCACAGATTTCAGAGAACAGGCGCTTCTCCTGGCACAGTATCGAACACTTAGTATCAGATAGAACAATTAGTTTAAAATGGAAATAAGCTTCGCATCTGGAGTTTCCTCTCTCACAAGGTCGACCACTTAGTTTCGTCGAACACATACGGTTTCGAGTGGCATCGCCACACATTTCAGAGAACAGGCGCTTCTCCTGGCACAGTATCGAACACTTAGTTTCCAATGGAACAATTAGTTTAAAATGGAACTAAGTTTCGCATCTGGAGTTTCCTCTCACACAAGGTCGACCACTTAGTTTCGTCGAACACATACGGTTTCGAGTGGCATCGCCACAGATTGCAGAGAACAGGCGTTTCTTCTGGCACAGTATCGAACACTTAGTTTCAGATAGAACAATTAGTTTAAAATGGAACTAAGTTTCGCATCTGGAGTTTCCTCTCACAATGTCGACCACTTAGTTTCGTCGAACACATACTGTTTCGAGTGGTATCGCTACAGATTTCAGAGAACAGGCGTTTCTCCTGGCACAGTATCGAACACTTAGTTTCAGCTAGAACGATTAGTTTAAAATGGAACTAAGTTTCGCATCTGGAGTTTCCTCTCTCACAAGGTCGACCACTTTGTTTCGCCGAACACATACTGTTTCGAGTAGCATCGCCCCAGATTTCAGAGAACAGGCGCTTCTCCTGGCACTGTATCGAACACTTAGTTTCAGACAGAACATTTAGTTTAAAATGGAACAGAGTTTCGCATCTGGAGTTTCCTCTCTCACAAGGTCGACCACTTAGTTTCGTCGAACACATACGGTTTCGAGTAGCATCGCCACTGATCTCAGAGAACAGGCACTACTCCTGGCACAGTATCGAATACTTAGTTTCAGATAGAACAATTAGTTTAAAATGGAACTAAGTTTCGCATCTGGAGTTTCCTCTCTCACAAGGTCCACCACATAGTTTCTTCGAACACATACGGTTTCGAGTGGCATCGCCACAGATTTCAGAGAACAGGCGTTTCTCCTGGCACAGTATCGAACACTTAGTTTCAGCTAGAACGATTAATTTAAAATGGAACTAAGATTCGCATCTGGAGTTTCCTCTCTCACAAGGCCGACCACTTAGTTTCGTCGAACACATACGGTTTCGAGTAGCATCGCCAGAGACTTCAGAGAACAGGCGCTTCTCCTGGCACTGTATCGAACACTTAGTTTCAGACAGAACAATTAGTTTAAAATGGAACAAAGTTTCGCATCTGGAGTTTCCTCTCCCACAAGGTCGGCCACTTAGTTTCCTCGAACACGTATGGTTTCGAGTGGTGTCGCCACACTATTCAGAGAACAGGCGCTTCTCCTGGCACAGTGTCGAACACACAGTTTCAGGTAGAACAATTAGTTTAAAATGGAACAAAGCTTCGCATTTCGAGTTTCCTCTCTCACAAGGTCGACCACTTAGTTTCGTCGAACACATGCGGTTTCGAGTGGCATCGCCACAGATTTCAGAGAACAGACGCTTCTCCTGGCACAGTATCGAACACTTAGTTTCCAATAGAACAATTAGTTTAAAATGGAACTAAGTTTCGCATCTGGAGTTTCCTCTCACACAAGGTCGACCACTTAGTTTCGTCGAACACATACGGTTTCGAGTGGCATCGCCACAGATTTCAGAGAACAGGCGTTTCTCCTGGCACAGGATCGAACACTTAGTTTCAGATAGAACAATTAGTTTAAAATGGAACTAAGTTTCGCATCTGGAGTTTCCTCTCACAAGGTCGACCACTTAGTTTCGTCGAACACATACGGTTTCGAGTGGTATCGCCACAGATTTCAGAGAACAGGCGTTTCTCCTGGCACAGTATCGAACACTTAGTTTCAGCTAGAACAATTAGTTTAAAATGGAACAAAGCTTCGCATTTCGAGTTTCCTCTCTCACAAGGTCGACCACTTAGTTTCGTCGAACACATGCGGTTTCGAGTGGCATCGCCACAGATTTCAGAGAACAGACGCTTCTCCTGGCACAGTATCGAACACTTAGTTTCCAATAGAACAATTAGTTTAAAATGGAACTAAGTTTGGCATCTGGAGTTTCCCCTCTCACAAGGTCGGCCACTTAGTTTCGTCGAAAACATACGGTTTCGAGTGGCATCGCCTCAGATTTCAGGGACAGGCGCTTCTCCTGGCACAGTATCGAAAACATAGTTTCAGATAGAACAATTAGTTTAAAATGGAACTATGTTTCGCATCTGGAGTTTCCTCTCACACAAGGTCGACCACTTAGTTTCGTCGAACACATACGGTTTCGAGTGGCATCGCCACAGATTTCAGAGAACAGGCGCTTCTCCTGGCACAGTATCGAACACTTAGTTTCCAATAGAACAATTAGTTTAAAATGGAACTAAGTTTCGCATCTGGAGTTTCCTCTCACACAAGGTCGACCACTTAGTTTCGTCGAACACATACGGTTTCGAGTGGCATCGCCACAGATTTCAGAGAACAGGCGTTTCTCCTGGCACAGGATCGAACACTTAGTTTCAGATAGAACAATTAGTTTAAAATGGAACTAAGTTTCGCATCTGGAGTTTCCTCTCTCACAAGGTCGACCACTTAGTTTCGTCGAACACATACGGTTTCGAGTAGCATCGCCACTGATCTCAGAGAACAGGCGCTACTCCTGGCACAGTATCGAATACTTAGTTTCAGATAGAACAATTAGTTTAAAATGGAACTAAGTTTCGCATCTGGAGTTTCCTCTCTCACAAGGTCCACCACATAGTTTCGTCGAACACATACGGTTTCGAGTGGCATCGCCACAGATTTCAGAGAACAGGCGTTTCTCCTGGCACAGTATCGAACACTTAGTTTCAGCTAGAACGATTAATTTAAAATGGAACTAAGATTCGCATCTGGAGTTTCCTCTCTCACAAGGTCGACCACTTAGTTTCGTCGAACACATACGGTTTCGAGTAGCATCGCCAGAGACTTCAGAGAACAGGCGCTTCTCCTGGCACTGTATCGAACACTTAGTTTCAGACAGAACAATTAGTTTAAAATGGAACAAAGTTTCGCATCTGGAGTTTCCTCTCCCACAAGGTCGGCCACTTAGTTTCCTCGAACACGTACGGTTTCGAGTGGCGTCGCCACACTATTCAGAGAACAGGCGCTTCTCCTGGCACAGTGTCGAACACACAGTTTCAGGTAGAACAATTAGTTTAAAATGGAACTAAGTTTCGCATCTGGAGTTTCCTCTCACAAGGTCGACCACTTAGTTTCGTCGAACACATACGGTTTCGAGTGGCATCGCCACAGATTGCAGAGAACAGGCGTTTCTTCTGGCACAGTATCGAACACTTAGTTTCAGATAGAACAATTAGTTTAAAATGGAACTAAGTTTCGCATCTGGAGTTTCCTCTCTCACAAGGTCGACCACTTAGTTTCGTCGAACACATACGGTTTCGAGTAGCATCGCCACTGATCTCAGAGAACAGGCGCTACTCCTGGCACAGTATCGAACACTTAGTTTCAGATAGAACAATAAGTTTAAAATGGAACTAAGTTTCGCATCTGGAGTTTCCTCTCTCACAAGATCAACCACTTAGTTTCGTCGAACACATACGGTTTCGAGTGGCATCGCCACACATTTCAGAGAACAGGCGCTTCTCCTGGCACAGTATCAAACACTTAGTTTCCAATGGAACAATTAGTTTAAAATGGAACTAAGTTTCGCATCTGGAGTTTCCTCTCACACAAGGTCGACCACTTAGTTTCGTCGAACACATACGGTTTCGAGTGGCATCGCCACAGATTGCAGAGAACAGGCGTTTCTTCTGGCACAGTATCGAACACTTAGTTTCAGATAGAACAATTAATTTAAAATGGAACTAAGATTCGCATCTGGAGTTTCCTCTCTCACAAGGCCGACCACTTAGTTTCGTCGAACACATACGGTTTCGAGTAGCATCGCCAGAGACTTCAGAGAACAGGCGTTTCTCCTGGCACAGTATCGAACACTTAGTTTCAGACAGAACAATTAGTTTAAAATGGAACAAAGTTTCGCATCTGGAGTTTCCTCTCCCACAAGGTCGGCCACTTAGTTTCCTCGAACACGTATGGTTTCGAGTGGTGTCGCCACACTATTCAGAGAACAGGCGCTTCTCCTGGCACAGTGTCGAACACACAGTTTCAGGTAGAACAATTAGTTTAAAATGGAACAAAGCTTCGCATTTCGAGTTTCCTCTCTCACAAGGTCGACCACTTAGTTTCGTCGAACACATGCGGTTTCGAGTGGCATCGCCACAGATTTCAGAGAACAGACGCTTCTCCTGGCACAGTATCGAACACTTAGTTTCCAATAGAACAATTAGTTTAAAATGGAACTAAGTTTCGCATCTGGAGTTTCCTCTCACACAAGGTCGACCACTTAGTTTCGTCGAACACATACGGTTTCGAGTGGCATCGCCACAGATTTCAGAGAACAGGCGTTTCTCCTGGCACAGGATCGAACACTTAGTTTCAGATAGAACAATTAGTTTAAAATGGAACTAAGTTTCGCATCTGGAGTTTCCTCTCACAAGGTCGACCACTTAGTTTCGTCGAACACATACGGTTTCGAGTGGTATCGCCACAGATTTCAGAGAACAGGCGTTTCTCCTGGCACAGTATCGAACACTTAGTTTCAGCTAGAACAATTAGTTTAAAATGGAACAAAGCTTCGCATTTCGAGTTTCCTCTCTCACAAGGTCGACCACTTAGTTTCGTCGAACACATGCGGTTTCGAGTGGCATCGCCACAGATTTCAGAGAACAGACGCTTCTCCTGGCACAGTATCGAACACTTAGTTTCCAATAGAACAATTAGTTTAAAATGGAACTAAGTTTGGCATCTGGAGTTTCCCCTCTCACAAGGTCGGCCACTTAGTTTCGTCGAAAACATACGGTTTCGAGTGGCATCGCCTCAGATTTCAGGGACAGGCGCTTCTCCTGGCACAGTATCGAAAACATAGTTTCAGATAGAACAATTAGTTTAAAATGGAACTATGTTTCGCATCTGGAGTTTCCTCTCACACAAGGTCGACCAATTAGTTTCGTCGAACACATACGGTTTCGAGTGGCATCGCCACAGATTTCAGAGAACAGGCGCTTCTCCTGGCACAGTATCGAACACTTAGTTTCCAATAGAACAATTAGTTTAAAATGGAACTAAGTTTCGCATCTGGAGTTTCCTCTCACACAAGGTCGACCACTTAGTTTCGTCGAACACATACGGTTTCGAGTGGCATCGCCACAGATTTCAGAGAACAGGCGTTTCTCCTGGCACAGGATCGAACACTTAGTTTCAGATAGAACAATTAGTTTAAAATGGAACTAAGTTTCGCATCTGGAGTTTCCTCTCTCACAAGGTCGACCACTTAGTTTCGTCGAACACATACGGTTTCGAGTAGCATCGCCACTGATCTCAGAGAACAGGCGCTACTCCTGGCACAGTATCGAATACTTAGTTTCAGATAGAACAATTAGTTTAAAATGGAACTAAGTTTCGCATCTGGAGTTTCCTCTCTCACAAGGTCCACCACATAGTTTCGTCGAACACATACGGTTTCGAGTGGCATCGCCACAGATTTCAGAGAACAGGCGTTTCTCCTGGCACAGTATCGAACACTTAGTTTCAGCTAGAACGATTAATTTAAAATGGAACTAAGATTCGCATCTGGAGTTTCCTCTCTCACAAGGTCGACCACTTAGTTTCGTCGAACACATACGGTTTCGAGTAGCATCGCCAGAGACTTCAGAGAACAGGCGCTTCTCCTGGCACTGTATCGAACACTTAGTTTCAGACAGAACAATTAGTTTAAAATGGAACAAAGTTTCGCATCTGGAGTTTCCTCTCCCACAAGGTCGGCCACTTAGTTTCCTCGAACACGTACGGTTTCGAGTGGCGTCGCCACACTATTCAGAGAACAGGCGCTTCTCCTGGCACAGTGTCGAACACACAGTTTCAGGTAGAACAATTAGTTTAAAATGGAACTAAGTTTCGCATCTGGAGTTTCCTCTCACAAGGTCGACCACTTAGTTTCGTCGAACACATACGGTTTCGAGTGGCATCGCCACAGATTGCAGAGAACAGGCGTTTCTTCTGGCACAGTATCGAACACTTAGTTTCAGATAGAACAATTAGTTTAAAATGGAACTAAGTTTCGCATCTGGAGTTTCCTCTCTCACAAGGTCGACCACTTAGTTTCGTCGAACACATACGGTTTCGAGTAGCATCGCCACTGATCTCAGAGAACAGGCGCTACTCCTGGCACAGTATCGAACACTTAGTTTCAGATAGAACAATAAGTTTAAAATGGAACTAAGTTTCGCATCTGGAGTTTCCTCTCTCACAAGATCAACCACTTAGTTTCGTCGAACACATACGGTTTCGAGTGGCATCGCCACACATTTCAGAGAACAGGCGCTTCTCCTGGCACAGTATCAAACACTTAGTTTCCAATGGAACAATTAGTTTAAAATGGAACTAAGTTTCGCATCTGGAGTTTCCTCTCACACAAGGTCGACCACTTAGTTTCGTCGAACACATACGGTTTCGAGTGGCATCGCCACAGATTGCAGAGAACAGGCGTTTCTTCTGGCACAGTATCGAACACTTAGTTTCAGATAGAACAATTAGTTTAAAATGGAACTAAGTTTCGCATCTGGAGTTTCCTCTCACAATGTCGACCACTTAGTTTCGTCGAACACATACTGTTTCGAGTGGTATCGCTACAGATTTCAGAGAACAGGCGTTTCTCCTGGCACAGTATCGAACACTTAGTTTCAGCTAGAACGATTAGTTTAAAATGGAACTAAGTTTCGCATCTGGAGTTTCCTCTCTCACAAGGTCGACCACTTTGTTTCGCCGAACACATACTGTTTCGAGTAGCATCGCCCCAGATTTCAGAGAACAGGCGCTTCTCCTGGCACTGTATCGAACACTTAGTTTCAGACAGAACATTTAGTTTAAAATGGAACAGAGTTTCGCATCTGGAGTTTCCTCTCTCACAAGGTCGACCACTTAGTTTCGTCGAACACATACGGTTTCGAGTAGCATCGCCACTGATCTCAGAGAACAGGCGCTACTCCTGGCACATTATGGAATACTTAGTTTCAGATAGAACAATTAGTTTAAAATGGAACTAAGTTTCGCATCTGGAGTTTCCTCTCTCACAAGGTCCACCACATAGTTTCGTCGAACACATACGGTTTCGAGTGGCATCGCCACAGATTTCAGAGAACAGGCGTTTCTCCTGGCACAGTATCGAACACTTAGTTTCAGCTAGAACGATTAATTTAAAATGGAACTAAGATTCGCATCTGGAGTTTCCTCTCTCACAAGGTCGACCACTTAGTTTCGTCGAACACATACGGTTTCGAGTAGCATCGCCAGAGACTTCAGAGAACAGGCGCTTCTCCTGGCACTGTATCGAACACTTAGTTTCAGACAGAACAATTAGTTTAAAATGGAACAAAGTTTCGCATCTGGAGTTTCCTCTCCCACAAGGTCGGCCACTTAGTTTCCTCGAACACGTACGGTTTCGAGTGGCGTCGCCACACTATTCAGAGAACAGGCGCTTCTCCTGGCACAGTGTCGAACACACAGTTTCAGGTAGAACAGTTAGTTTAAAATGGAACAAAGCTTCGCATTTCGAGTTTCCTCTCTCACAAGGTCGACCACTTAGTTTCGTCGAACACATGCGGTTTCGAGTGGCATCGCCACAGATTTCAGAGAACAGACGCTTCTCCTGGCACAGTATCGAACACTTAGTTTCCAATAGAACAATTAGTTTAAAATGGAACTAAGTTTCGCATCTGGAGTTTCCTCTCACACAAGGTCGACCACTTAGTTTCGTCGAACACATACGGTTTCGAGTGGCATCGCCACAGATTTCAGAGAACAGGCGTTTCTCCTGGCACAGGATCGAACACTTAGTTTCAGATAGAACAATTAGTTTAAAATGGAACTAAGTTTCGCATCTGGAGTTTCCTCTCACAAGGTCGACCACTTAGTTTCGTCGAACACATTCGGTTTCGAGTGGTATCGCCACAGATTTCAGAGAACAGGCGTTTCTCCTGGCACAGTATCGAACACTTAGTTTCAGCTAGAACGATTAGTTTAAAATGGAACTAAGTTTCGCATCTGGAGTTTCCTCTCTCACAAGGTCGACCACTTAGTTTCGCCGAACACATACGGTTTCGAGTAGCATCGCCACAGATTTCAGGGAACAGGCGCTTCTCCTGGCACTGTATCGAACACTTAGTTTCAGACAGAACATTTAGTTTAAAATGGAACAAAGTTTCGCATCTGGAGTTTCCTCTCTCACAAGGTCGACCACTTAGTTTCGTCGAACACATACGGTTTCGAGTAGTATCGCCACTGATCTCAGAGAACAGGCGCTACTCCTGGCACAGTATCGAACACTTAGTTTCAGATAGAACAATAAGTTTAAAATGGAACTAAGTTTCGCATCTGGAGTTTCCTCTCTCACAAGGTCGACCACCTAGTTTCGTCGAACACATACGGTTTCGAGTGGTATCGCCACAGATTTCAGAGAACAGGCGTTTCTCCTGGCACAGTATCGAACACTTAGTTTCAGCTAGAACAATTAGTTTAAAATGGAACAAAGCTTCGCATTTCGAGTTTCCTCTCTCAGAAGGTCGACCACTTAGTTTCGTCGAACACATGCGGTTTCGAGTGGCATCGCCACAGATTTCAGAGAACAGACGCTTCTCCTGGCACAGTATCGAACACTTAGTTTCCAATAGAACAATTAGTTTAAAATGGAACTAAGTTTGGCATCTGGAGTTTCCCCTCTCACAAGGTCGGCCACTTAGTTTCGTCGAAAACATACGGTTTCGAGTGGCATCGCCTCAGATTTCAGGGACAGGCGCTTCTCCTGGCACAGTATCGAAAACATAGTTTCAGATAGAACAATTAGTTTAAAATGGAACTATGTTTCGCATCTGGAGTTTCCTCTCACACAAGGTCGACCACTTAGTTTCGTCGAACACATACGGTTTCGAGTGGCATCGCCACAGATTTCAGAGAACAGGCGCTTCTCCTGGCACAGTATCGAACACTTAGTTTCCAATAGAACAATTAGTTTAAAATGGAACTAAGTTTCGCATCTGGAGTTTCCTCTCACACAAGGTCGACCACTTAGTTTCGTCGAACACATACGGTTTCGAGTGGCATCGCCACAGATTTCAGAGAACAGGCGTTTCTCCTGGCACAGGATCGAACACTTAGTTTCAGATAGAACAATTAGTTTAAAATGGAACTAAGTTTCGCATCTGGAGTTTCCTCTCTCACAAGGTCGACCACTTAGTTTCGTCGAACACATACGGTTTCGAGTAGCATCGCCACTGATCTCAGAGAACAGGCGCTACTCCTGGCACAGTATCGAATACTTAGTTTCAGATAGAACAATTAGTTTAAAATGGAACTAAGTTTCGCATCTGGAGTTTCCTCTCTCACAAGGTCCACCACATAGTTTCGTCGAACACATACGGTTTCGAGTGGCATCGCCACAGATTTCAGAGAACAGGCGTTTCTCCTGGCACAGTATCGAACACTTAGTTTCAGCTAGAACGATTAATTTAAAATGGAACTAAGATTCGCATCTGGAGTTTCCTCTCTCACAAGGTCGACCACTTAGTTTCGTCGAACACATACGGTTTCGAGTAGCATCGCCAGAGACTTCAGAGAACAGGCGCTTCTCCTGGCACTGTATCGAACACTTAGTTTCAGACAGAACAATTAGTTTAAAATGGAACAAAGTTTCGCATCTGGAGTTTCCTCTCCCACAAGGTCGGCCACTTAGTTTCCTCGAACACGTACGGTTTCGAGTGGCGTCGCCACACTATTCAGAGAACAGGCGCTTCTCCTGGCACAGTGTCGAACACACAGTTTCAGGTAGAACAATTAGTTTAAAATGGAACTAAGTTTCGCATCTGGAGTTTCCTCTCACAAGGTCGACCACTTAGTTTCGTCGAACACATACGGTTTCGAGTGGCATCGCCACAGATTGCAGAGAACAGGCGTTTCTTCTGGCACAGTATCGAACACTTAGTTTCAGATAGAACAATTAGTTTAAAATGGAACTAAGTTTCGCATCTGGAGTTTCCTCTCTCACAAGGTCGACCACTTAGTTTCGTCGAACACATACGGTTTCGAGTAGCATCGCCACTGATCTCAGAGAACAGGCGCTACTCCTGGCACAGTATCGAACACTTAGTTTCAGATAGAACAATAAGTTTAAAATGGAACTAAGTTTCGCATCTGGAGTTTCCTCTCTCACAAGATCAACCACTTAGTTTCGTCGAACACATACGGTTTCGAGTGGCATCGCCACACATTTCAGAGAACAGGCGCTTCTCCTGGCACAGTATCAAACACTTAGTTTCCAATGGAACAATTAGTTTAAAATGGAACTAAGTTTCGCATCTGGAGTTTCCTCTCACACAAGGTCGACCACTTAGTTTCGTCGAACACATACGGTTTCGAGTGGCATCGCCACAGAATGCAGAGAACAGGCGTTTCTTCTGGCACAGTATCGAACACTTAGTTTCAGATAGAACAATTAGTTTAAAATGGAACTAAGTTTCGCATCTGGAGTTTCCTCTCCCACAAGGTCGGCCACTTAGTTTCCTCGAACACGTACGGTTTCGAGTGGCGTCGCCACACTATTCAGAGAACAGGCGCTTCTCCTGGCACAGTGTCGAACACACAGTTTCAGGTAGAACAATTAGTTTAAAATGGAACAAAGCTTCGCATTTCGAGTTTCCTCTCTCACAAGGTCGACCACTTAGTTTCGTCGAACACATGCGGTTTCGAGTGGCATCGCCACAGATTTCAGAGAACAGACGCTTCTCCTGGCACAGTATCGAACACTTAGTTTCCAATAGAACAATTAGTTTAAAATGGAACTAAGTTTCGCATCTGGAGTTTCCTCTCACACAAGGTCGACCACTTAGTTTCGTCGAACACATACGGTTTCGAGTGGCATCGCCACAGATTTCATAGAACAGGCGTTTCTCCTGGCACAGGATCGAACACTTAGTTTCAGATAGAACAATTAGTTTAAAATGGAACTAAGTTTCGCATCTGGAGTTTCCTCTCACAAGGTCGACCACTTAGTTTCGTCGAAAACATACGGTTTCGAGTGGTATCGCCACAGATTTCAGAGAACAGGCGTTTCTCCTGGCACAGTATCGAACACTTAGTTTCAGCTAGAACGATTAGTTTAAAATGGAACTAAGTTTCGCATCTGGAGTTTCCTCTCTCACAAGGTCGACCACTTAGTTTCGCCGAACACATACGGTTTCGAGTAGCATCGCCACAGATTTCAGGGAACAGGCGCTTCTCCTGGCACTGTATCGAACACTTAGTTTCAGACAGAACATTTAGTTTAAAATGGAACAAAGTTTCGCATCTGGAGTTTCCTCTCTCACAAGGTCGACCACTTAGTTTCGTCGAACACATACGGTTTCGAGTAGTATCGCCACTGATCTCAGAGAACAGGCGCTACTCCTGGCACAGTATCGAACACTTAGTTTCAGATAGAACAATAAGTTTAAAATGGAACTAAGTTTCGCATCTGGAGTTTCCTCTCTCACAAGGTCGACCACCTAGTTTCGTCGAACACATACGGTTTCGAGTGGTATCGCCACAGATTTCAGAGAACAGGCGTTTCTCCTGGCACAGTATCGAACACTTAGTTTCAGCTAGAACAATTAGTTTAAAATGGAACAAAGCTTCGCATTTCGAGTTTCCTCTCTCACAAGGTCGACCACTTAGTTTCGTCGAACACATGCGGTTTCGAGTGGCATCGCCACAGATTTCAGAGAACAGACGCTTCTCCTGGCACAGTATCGAACACTTAGTTTCCAATAGAACAATTAGTTTAAAATGGAACTAAGTTTGGCATCTGGAGTTTCCCCTCTCACAAGGTCGGCCACTTAGTTTCGTCGAAAACATACGGTTTCGAGTGGCATCGCCTCAGATTTCAGGGACAGGCGCTTCTCCTGGCACAGTATCGAAAACATAGTTTCAGATAGAACAATTAGTTTAAAATGGAACTATGTTTCGCATCTGGAGTTTCCTCTCACACAAGGTCGACCACTTAGTTTCGTCGAACACATACGGTTTCGAGTGGCATCGCCACAGATTTCAGAGAACAGGCGCTTCTCCTGGCACAGTATCGAACACTTAGTTTCCAATAGAACAATTAGTTTAAAATGGAACTAAGTTTCGCATCTGGAGTTTCCTCTCACACAAGGTCGACCACTTAGTTTCGTCGAACACATACGGTTTCGAGTGGCATCGCCACAGATTTCAGAGAACAGGCGTTTCTCCTGGCACAGGATCGAACACTTAGTTTCAGATAGAACAATTAGTTTAAAATGGAACTAAGTTTCGCATCTGGAGTTTCCTCTCTCACAAGGTCGACCACTTAGTTTCGTCGAACACATACGGTTTCGAGTAGCATCGCCACTGATCTCAGAGAACAGGCGCTACTCCTGGCACAGTATCGAATACTTAGTTTCAGATAGAACAATTAGTTTAAAATGGAACTAAGTTTCGCATCTGGAGTTTCCTCTCTCACAAGGTCCACCACATAGTTTCGTCGAACACATACGGTTTCGAGTGGCATCGCCACAGATTTCAGAGAACAGGCGTTTCTCCTGGCACAGTATCGAACACTTAGTTTCAGCTAGAACGATTAATTTAAAATGGAACTAAGATTCGCATCTGGAGTTTCCTCTCTCACAAGGTCGACCACTTAGTTTCGTCGAACACATTCGGTTTCGAGTGGTATCGCCACAGATTTCAGAGAACAGACGCTTCTCCTGGCACAGTATCGAACACTTAGTTTCCAATAGAACAATTAGTTTAAAATGGAACTAAGTTTCGCATCTGGAGTTTCCTCTCACACAAGGTCGACCACTTAGTTTCGTCGAACACATACGGTTTCGAGTGGCATCGCCACAGATTTCAGAGAACAGGCGTTTCTCCTGGCACAGGATCGAACACTTAGTTTCAGATAGAACAATTAGTTTAAAATGGAACTAAGTTTCGCATCTGGAGTTTCCTCTCACAAGGTCGACCACTTAGTTTCGTCGAACACATACGGTTTCGAGTGGTATCGCCACAGATTTCAGAGAACAGGCGTTTCTCCTGGCACAGTATCGAACACTTAGTTTCAGCTAGAACGATTAGTTTAAAATGGAACTAAGTTTCGCATCTGGAGTTTCCTCTCTCACAAGGTCGACCACTTAGTTTCGCCGAACACATACGGTTTCGAGTAGCATCGCCACAGATTTCAGGGAACAGGCGCTTCTCCTGGCACTGTATCGAACACTTAGTTTCAGACAGAACATTTAGTTTAAAATGGAACAAAGTTTCGCATCTGGAGTTTCCTCTCTCACAAGGTCGACCACTTAGTTTCGTCGAACACATACGGTTTCGAGTGGCATCGCCACAGATTTTAGAGAACAGGCGCTTCTCCTGGCACAGTATCGAACACTTAGTTTCCAATAGAACAATTAGTTTAAAATGGAACTATGTTTCGCATCTGGAGTTTCCTCTCACACAAGGTCGACCACTTAGTTTCGTCGAACACATACGGTTTCGAGTGGCATCGCCACAGATTTCAGAGAACAGGCGCTTCTCCTGGCACAGTATCGAACACTTAGTTTCCAATAGAACAATTAGTTTAAAATGGAACTAAGTTTCGCATCTGGAGTTTCCTCTCACACAAGGTCGACCACTTAGTTTCGTCGAACACATACGGTTTCGAGTGGCATCGCCACAGATTTCAGAGAACAGGCGTTTCTCCTGGCACAGTATCGAACACTTAGTTTCAGATAGAACAATTAGTTTAAAATGGAACTAAGTTTCGCATCTGGAGTTTCCGCTCACAAGGTCGACCACTTAGTTTCGTCGAACACATACGGTTTCGAGTGGTATCGCCACAGATTTCAGAGAACAGGCGTTTCTCCTGGCACAGTATCGAACACTTAGTTTCAGCTAGAACGATTAGTTTAAAATGGAACTAAGTTTCGCATCTGGAGTTTCCTCTCTCACAAGGTCGACCACTTAGTTTCGCCGAACACATACGGTTTCGAGTAGCATCGCCACAGATTTCAGGGAACAGGCGCTTCTCCTGGCACAGTATCGAAAACTTAGTACCAGATAGAACAATTAGTTTAAAATGGAACAAAGCTTCGCATCTGTAGTTTCTTCTCTCACAAGGTCGGCCACTTAGTTTCGTCGAATACATACGGTTTCGAGTGGCATCGCCACAGATATCAGAGAACAGGCGCTTCACCTGGCACAGTATCGAACACTCAGTATCAGATAGAAGATTTAGTTTAAAATGGAACTATGTTTCGCATCTGGAGTTTCCTCTCACACAAGGTCGACCACTTAGTTTCGTCGAACACATACGGTTTCGAGTGGCATCGCCACAGATTTCAGAGAACAGGCGCTTCTCCTGGCACAGTATCGAACACTTAGTTTCAGCTAGAACGATTAGTTTAAAATGGAACTAAGTTTCGCATCTGGAGTTTCCTCTCTCACAAGGTCGACCACTTAGTTTCGTCGAACACATACGGTTTCGAGTGGCATCGCCCCAGATTTCAGAGAACAGGCGTTTCTCCTGGCACAGTATCGAACACTTAGTTTCAGATAGAACAATTAGTTTAAAATGGAACTAAGTTTCGCATCTGGAGTTTCCGCTCACAAGGTCGACCACTTAGTTTCGTCGAACACATACGGTTTCGAGTGGTATCGCCACAGATTTCAGAGAACAGGCGTTTCTCCTGGCACAGTATCGAACACTTAGTTTCAGCTAGAACGATTAGTTTAAAATGGAACTAAGTTTCGCATCTGGAGTTTCCTCTCTCACAAGGTCGACCACTTAGTTTCGCCGAACACATACGGTTTCGAGTAGCATCGCCACAGATTTCAGGGAACAGGCGCTTCTCCTGGCACAGTATCGAAAACTTAGTACCAGATAGAACAATTAGTTTAAAATGGAACAAAACTTCGCATCGGTAGTTTCTTCTCTCACAAGGTCGGCCACTTAGTTTCGTCGAATACATACGGTTTCGAGTGGCCTCGCCACAGATATCAGAGAACAGGCGCTTCTCCTGGCACAGTATCGAACACTCAGTATCAGATAGAACATTTAGTTTAAAATGGAACTATGTTTCGCATCTGGAGTTTCCTCTCACACAAGGTCGACCACTTAGTTTCGTCGAACACATACGGTTTCGAGTGGCATCGCCACAGATTTCAGAGAACAGGCGCTTCTCCTGGCACAGTATCGAACACTTAGTTTCAGCTAGAACGATTAGTTTAAAATGGAACTAAGTTTCGCATCTGGAGTTTCCTCTCTCACAAGGTCGACCACTTAGTTTCGTCGAACACATACGGTTTCGAGTGGCATCGCCACAGATTTCAGAGAACAGGCGTTTCTCCTGGCACAGTATCGAACACTTAGTTTCAGATAGAACAATTAGTTTAAAATGGAACTAAGTTTCGCATCTGGATTTTCCGCTCACAAGGTCGACCACTTAGTTTCGTCGAACACATACGGTTTCGAGTGGTATCGCCACAGATTTCAGAGAACAGGCGTTTCTCCTGGCACAGTATCGAACACTTAGTTTCAGCTAGAACGATTAGTTTAAAATGGAACTAAGTTTCGCATCTGGAGTTTCCTCTCTCACAAGGTCGACCACTTAGTTTCGCCGAACACATACGGTTTCGAGTAGCATCGCCACAGATTTCAGGGAACAGGCGCTTCTCCTGGCACAGTATCGAAAACTTAGTACCAGATAGAACAATTAGTTTAAAATGGAACAAAGCTTCGCATCTGTAGTTTCTTCTCTCACAAGGTCGGCCACTTAGTTTCGTCGAATACATACGGTTTCGAGTGGCATCGCCACAGATATCAGAGAACAGGCGCTTCTCCTGGCACAGTATCGAACACTCAGTATCAGATAGAACATTTAGTTTAAAATGGAACAGAGTTTCGCATCTGGAGTTTCCTCTCTCACAAGTTCGACTACTTAGTTTCGTCGAACACATACTGTTTCGAGTGGTATCGCTACAGATTTCAGAGAACAGGCGTTTCTCCTGGCACAGTATCGAACACTTAGTTTCAGCTAGAACGATTAGTTTAAAATGGAACTAAGTTTCGCATCTGGAGTTTCCTCTCTCACAAGGTCCACCACATAGTTTCGTCGAACACATACGGTTTCGAGTGGCATCGCCACAGATTTCAGAGAACAGGCGTTTCTCCTGGCACAGTATCGAACACTTAGTTTCAGCTAGAACGATTAATTTAAAATGGAACTAAGTTTCGCATCTGGAGTTTCCTCTCTCACAAGGTCGACCACTTAGTTTCGTCGAACACATACGGTTTCGAGTAGCATCGCCACAGACTTCAGAAAACAGGCGCTTCTCCTGGCACTGTATCGAACACTTAGTTTCAGACAGAACAATTAGTTTAAAATGGAACAAAGTCTCGCATCTGGAGTTTCCTCTCCCACAAGGTCGGCCACTTAGTTTCCTCGAACACATACGGTTTCGAGTGGCATCGCCACACTATTCAGAGAACAGGCGCTTCTCCTGGCACAGTATCGAAAACATAGTTTCAGATAGAACAATTAGTTTAAAATGGAACTATGTTTCGCATCTGGAGTTTCCTCTCACACAAGGTCGACCACTTAGTTTCGTCGAACACATACGGTTTCGAGTGGCATCGCCACAGATTTCAGAGAACAGGCGCTTCTCCTGGCACAGTATCGAACACTTAGTTTCCAATAGAACAATTAGTTTAAAATGGAACTAAGTTTCGCATCTGGAGTTTCCTCTCACACAAGGTCGACCACTTAGTTTCGCCGAACACATACGGTTTCGAGTAGCATCGCCACAGATTTCAGGGAACAGGCGCTTCTCCTGGCACTGTATCGAACACTTAGTTTCAGACAGAACAATCAGTTTAAAATGGAATTATGTTTCGCATCTGGAGTTTCTTCTATCACAAGTTCGACGACTTAGTTTCGACGAACACATACGGTTTCGAGTGGCATCGCCACAGATTTCAGTGAACAGGCGCTTCTCCTGGCACAGTATCGAACACTTAGTTTCAGATAGAACAATTAGTTTAAAATGGAACTAAGTTTCGCATCTGGAGTTTCCTCTCACAATGTCGACCACTTAGTTTCGTCGAACACATACTGTTTCGAGTGGTATCGCTACAGATTTCAGAGAACAGGCGTTTCTCCTGGCACAGTATCGAACACTTAGTTTCAGATAGAACAATTAGTTTAAAATGGAACTAAGTTTGGCATCTGGAGTTTCCTCTCTCACAAGGTCGGCCACTTAGTTTCGTCGAACACATACGGTTTCGAGTGGCATCGCCTCAGATTTCAGGGACAGGCCCTTCTCCTGGCACAGTATCGAAAACATAGTTTCAGCTAGAACGATTAGTTTAAAATGGAACTAAGTTTCGCATCTGGAGTTTCCTCTCTCACAAGGTCGACCACTTAGTTTCGCCGAACACATACGGTTTCGAGTAGCATCGCCACAGATTTCAGGGAACAGGCGCTTCTCCTGGCACTGTATCGAACACTTAGTTTCAGACAGAACAATCAGTTTAAAATGGAATTATATTTCGCATCTGGAGTTTCTTCTATCACAAGGTCGACGACTTAGTTTCGACGAACACATACGGTTTCGAGTGGCATCGCCACAGATTTCAGAGAACAGGCGCTTCTCCTGGCACAGTATCGAACACTTAGTTTCCAATAGAACAATTAGTTTAAAATGGAACTAAGTTTCGCATCTGGAGTTTCCTCTCACACAAGGTCGACCACTTAGTTTCGTCGAACACATACGGTTTCGAGTGGCATCGCCACAGATTTCAGAGAACAGGCGTTTCTCCTGGCACAGTATCGAACACTTAGTTTCCAATAGAACAATTAGTTTAAAATGGAACTAAGTTTCGCATCTGGAGTTTCCTCTCACACAAGGTCGACCCCTTAGTTCCGTCGAACACATACGGTTTCGAGTAGCATCGCCACAGATTTCAGGGAACAGGCGCTTCTCCTGGCACTGTATCGAACACTTAGTTTCAGACAGAACAATCAGTTTAAAATGGAATTATGTTTCGCATCTGGAGTTTCTTCTATCACAAGGTAGACGACTTAGTTTCGACGAACACATACGGTTTCGAGTGGCATCGCCACAGATTTCAGTGAACAGGCGCTTCTCCTGGCACAGTATCGAAAACTTAGTATCAGATAGAACAATTAGTTTAAAATGGAACAAAGCTTCGCATCTGTAGTTTCTTCTCTCACAAGGTCGGCCACTTAGTTTCGTCGAATACATACGGTTTCGAGTGGCATCGCCACAGATATCAGAGAACAGGCGCTTCTCCTGGCACTGTATCGAACACTTAGTTTCAGACAGAACATTTAGTTTAAAATGGAACAGAGTTTCGCATCTGGAGTTTCCTCTCTCACAAGGTCGACCACTTAGTTTCGTCGAACACATACGGTTTCGAGTAGCATCGCCACTGATCTCAGAGAACAGGCGCTACTCCTGGCACAGTATCGAATACTTAGTTTCAGACAGAACAATTAGTTTAAAATTGAACTATGTTTCGCATCTGGAGTTTCCTCTCTCACAAGGTCGACCACTTAGTTTCGCCAAACACATACTGTTTCGAGTAGCATCGCCACAGATTTCAGAGAACAGGCGCTTCTCCTGGCACTGTATCGAACACTTAGTTTCAGACAGAACATTTAGTTTAAAATGGAACAGAGTTTCGCATCTGGAGTTTCCTCTCTCACAAGGTCGACCACTTAGTTTCGTCGAACACATACGGTTTCGAGTAGCATCGCCACTTATCTTAGAGAACAGGCGCTACTCCTGGCACAGTATCGAATACTTAGTTTCAGATAGAACAATTAGTTTAAAATGGAACTAAGTTTCGCATCTGCAGTTTCCTCTCTCACAAGGTCCACCACATAGTTTCGTCGAACACATACGGTTTCGAGTGGCATCGCCACAGATTTCAGAGAACAGGCGTTTCTCCTGGCACAGTATCGAACACTTAGTTTCAGCTAGAACGATTAGTTTAAAATGGAACTAAGTTTCGCATCTGGAGTTTCCTCTCTCACAAGGTCGACCACTTAGTTTCGCCGAACACATACGGTTTCGAGTAGCATCGCCACAGATTTCAGGGAACAGGCGCTTCTCCTGGCACAGTATCGAAATCTTAGTACCAGATAGAACAATTAGTTTAAAATGGAACAAAGCTTCGCATCTGTAGTTTCTTCTCTCACAAGGTCGGCCACTTAGTTTCGTCGAATACATACGGTTCCGAGTGGCATCGCCACAGATATCAGAGAACAGGCGCTTCTCCTGGCACAGTATCGAACACTCAGTATCAGATAGAACATTTAGTTTAAAATGGAACAGAGTTTCGCATCTGGAGTTTCCTCTCTCACAAGTTCGACCACTTAGTTTCGTCGAACACATACTGTTTCGAGTGGTATCGCTACAGATTTCAGAGAACAGGCGTTTCTCCTGGCACAGTATCGAACACTTAGTTTCAGCTAGAACGATTAGTTTAAAATGGAACTAAGTTTCGCATCTGGAGTTTCCTCTCTCACATGGTCGACCACTTAGTTTCGCCAAACACATACTGTTTCGAGTAGCATCGCCACAGATTTCAGAGAACAGGCGCTTCTCCTGGCACTGTATCGAACACTTAGTTTCAGACAGAACATTTAGTTTAAAATGGAACAGAGTTTCGCATCTGGAGTTTCCTCTCTCACAAGGTCGACCACTTAGTTTCGTCGAACACATACGGTTTCGAGTAGCATCGCCACTGATCTCAGAGAACAGGCGCTACTCCTGGCACAGTATCGAATACTTAGTTTCAGACAGAACAATTAGTTTAAAATTGAACTATGTTTCGCATTTGGAGTTTCCCCTCTCGCAAGGTCGACCACTTAGTTTTGTCGAACACATGTGGTTTCGAGTTACATCGCCACACATTTTAGAGAACAGGCGCTTCTCCTGGCACAGTATCGAACACACAGTTTCAGGTAGAACAATTAGTTTAAAATGGAACAAAGCTACGCATTTCGAGTTTCCTCTCTCACAAGGTCGACAACTTAGTTTCGTTGAACACATTCGGTTTCGAGTGGCATCGCCACAGATTTCAGAAATAGGGCGCTTCGCCTGGCACAGTATCGGACACTTAGTTTCAGATAGAAAAATTAGTTTAAAATTGAACTATGTTTCGCATTTGGAGTTTCCCCTCTCGCAAGGTCGACCACTTAGTTTTGTCGAACACATGTGGTTTCGAGTTACATCGCCACACATTTTAGAGAACAGGCGCTTCTCCTGGCACAGTATCGAACACATAGTTTCAGATAGAACAATTAGTTTAAAATGGAACTATGTTTCGCATCTGGAGTTTCCTCTCTCACAAGGTCGACCACTTAGTTTCGTCGAACACATGCGGTTTCGAGTGGCATCGCCACAGATTTCAGAGAACAGACGCTTCTCCTGGCACAGTATCGAACACTTAGTTTCAGATAGAACAATTAGTTTAAAATGGAACTAAGTTTGGCATCTGGAGTTTCCTCTCTCAAAAGGTCGGCCACTTAGTTTCGTCGAACACATACGGTTTCGAGTGGCATCGCCTCAGATTTCAGGGACAGGCGCTTCTCCTGGCACAGTATCGAAAACATAGTTTCAGATAGAACAATTAGTTTAAAATGGAACTATGTTTCGCATCTGGAGTTTCCTCTCACACAAGGTCGACCACTTAGTTTAGTCGAACACATACGGTTTCGAGTGGCATCGCCACAGATTTCAGAGAACAGGCGCTTCTCCTGGCACAGTATCGAACACTTAGTTTCCAATAGAACAATTAGTTTAAAACGGAACTAAGTTTCGCATCTGGAGTTTCCTCTCACACAAGGTCGACCCCTTAGTTCCGTCGAACACATACGGTTTCGAGTAGCATCGCCACAGATTTCAGGGAACAGGCGCTTCTCCTGGCACTGTATCGAACACTTAGTTTCAGACAGAACAATCAGTTTAAAATGGAATTATGTTTCGCATCTGGAGTTTCTTCTATCACAAGGTCGACGACTTAGTTTCGACGAACACATACGGTTTCGAGTGGCATCGCCACAGATTTCAGTGAACAGGCGCTTCTCCTGGCACAGTATCGAAAACTTAGTATCAGATAGAACAATTAGTTTAAAATGGAACAAAGCTTCGCATCTGTAGTTTCTTCTCTCACAAGGTCGGCCACTTAGTTTCGTCGAATACATACGGTTTCGAGTGGCATCGCCACAGATATCAGAGAACAGGCGCTTCTCCTGGCACAGTATCGAACACTCAGTATCAGATAGAACAATTAGTTTAAAATGGAACAACGCTTCGCATCTGGAGTTTCCTCTCTTACAAGGCGGACCACTTAGTTCCGTCGAACACATGCGGTTTCGAGTGGCATCGCCACAGATTTCAGAGAACAGACGCTTCTCCTGGCACAGTATCGAACACTTAGTTTCAGATAGAACAATTAGTTTAAAATGGAACTAAGTTTGGCATCTGGAGTTTCCTCTCTCACAAGGTCGGCCACTTAGTTTCGTCGAACACATACGGTTTCGAGTGGCATCGCCTCAGATTTCAGGGACAGGCGCTTCTCCTGGCACAGTATCGAAAACATAGTTTCAGATAGAACAATTAGTTTAAAATGGAACTATGTTTCGCATCTGGAGTTTCCTCTCACACAAGGTCGACCACTTAGTTTCGTCGAACACATACGGTTTCGAGTGGCATCGCCACAGATTTCAGAGAACAGGCGCTTCTCCTGGCACAGTATCGAACACTTAGTTTCCAATAGAACAATTAGTTTAAAATGGAACAAAGTTTCGCATCTGGAGTTTCCTCTCACACAAGGTCGACCACTTAGTTTCGTCGAACACATACGGTTTCGAGTGGCATCGCCACAGATTTCAGAGAACAGGCGTTTCTCCTGGCACAGGATCGAACACTTAGTTTCAGATAGAACAATTAGTTTAAAATGGAACTAAGTTTCGCATCTGGAGTTTCCTCTCACAAGGTCGACCACTTAGTTTCGTCGAACACATACGGTTTCGAGTGGTATCGCCACAGATTTCAGAGAACAGGCGTTTCTCCTGGCACAGTATCGAACACTTAGTTTCAGCTAGAACGATTAGTTTAAAATGGAACTAAGTTTCGCATCTGGAGTTTCCTCTCTGACAAGGTCGGCCACTTAGTTTCGCCGAACACATACGGTTTCGAGTAGCATCGCCACAGATTTCAGGGAACAGGCGCTTCTCCTGGCACAGTATCGAAAACATAGTTTCAGATAGAACAATTAGTTTAAAATGGAACTATGTTTCGCATCTGGAGTTTCCTCTCTCACAAGGTCGGCCACTTAGTTTCGTCGAACACATACGGTTTCGAGTGGCATCGCCTCAGATTTCAGGGACAGGCGCTTCTCCTGGCACAGTATCGAAAACATAGTTTCAGATAGAACAATTAGTTTAAAATGGAACTATGTTTCGCATCTGGAGTTTCCCCTCTCACAAGGTCGGCCACTTAGTTTCGTCGAAAACATACGGTTTCGAGTGGCATCGCCTCAGATTTCAGGGACAGGCGCTTCTCCTGTCACAGTATCGAAAACATAGTTTCAGATAGAACAATTAGTTTAAAATGGAACTATGTTTCGCATCTGGAATTTCCTCTCACACAAGGTCGACCACTTAGTTTCGTCGAACACATACGGTTTCGAGTGGCATCGCCACAGATTTCAGAAAACAGGCGCTTCTCCTGGCACAGTATCGAACACTTAGTTTCCAATAGAACAATTAGTTTAAAATGGAACAAAGTTTCGCATCTGGAGTTTCCTCTCACACAAGGTCGACCACTTAGTTTCGTCGAACACATACGGTTTCGAGTGGCATCGCCACAGATTTCAGAGAACAGGCGTTTCTCCTGGCACAGGATCGAACACTTAGTTTCAGATAGAACAATTAGTTTAAAATGGAACTAAGTTTCGCATCTGGAGTTTCCTCTCACAAGGTCGACCACTTAGTTTCGTCGAACACATACGGTTTCGAGTGGTATCGCCACAGATTTCAGAGAACAGGCGTTTCTCCTGGCACCGTATCGAACACTTAGTTTCAGCTAGAACGATTAGTTTAAAATGGAACTAAGTTTCGCATCTGGAGTTTCCTCTCTGACAAGGTCGGCCACTTAGTTTCGCCGAACACATACGGTTTCGAGTAGCATCGCCACAGATTTCAGGGAACAGGCGCTTCTCCTGGCACAGTATCGAAAACATAGTTTCAGATAGAACAATTAGTTTAAAATGGAACTATGTTTCGCATCTGGAGTTTCCTCTCTCACAAGGTCGACCACTTAGTTTCGACGAACACATACGGTTTCGAGTGGCATCGCCACAGATTTCAGTGAACAGGCGCTTCTCCTGGCACAGTATCGAAAACTTAGTATCAGATAGAACAATTAGTTTTAAATGGAACAAAGCGTCGCATCTGTAGTTTCTTCTCTCACAAGGCGACCACTTAGTTTCGTCGAACACATACGGTTTCGAGTGGCATGATCACAGGTTTCACAAAACGGGCTCTTCTCCTGGCACCGTATCGAACACTTAGTTTCAGATAGAACAATTAATTTAAAATGGAACTAATTTTCGCATCTGTAGTTTCCTCTCTCACAAGGTCGGCCACTTAGTTTCGTCGAATACATACGGTTTCGAGTGGCATCGCCACAGATATCAGAGAACAGGCGCTTCTCCTGGCACAGTATCGAACACTTAGTATCAGATAGAACAATTAGTTTAAAATGGAACAAAGCTTCGCATCTGTAGTTTCCTCTCTCACAAGGTCGGCCACTTATTTTCGTCGAATACATGCGGTTTCGAGTGGCATCGCCACAGATATCAGAGAACAGGCGCTTCTCCTGGCACAGTATCGAACACTTAGTATCAGATAGAACAATTAGTTTAAAATGGAACAAAGCTTCGCATCTGGAGTTTCCTCTCTCACAAGGCGGACCACTTAGTTTAGTCGAAAACTTACGGTTTCGACTAGCATCGCCACAGATTTCAGAGACCAGACGCTTCTTCTGGCACATTATCGAACACTCTCAGATAGAACAATTAGTTTAAAATGGAACTAAGTTTCGCATCTGAAGTTTCCTCTCTCATAAGGTCGGCCACTTAGTTTCGTCGAACACATACGGTTTCGAGGGGCATCGCCACAGATTTCAGAGAACAGGCGCTTCGCCTGGCAGACTATCAGACACATAGTTTCAGATTGAACAATTAGTTTAAAATTGTACTAAATTTCGCATCTGGAGTTACTTCCGTCACAAGGCGACCACTTAATTTCGTCGAACACATACGGTTTCGAGGGGCATCGCCACAGAGTTCAGAGAACAGGTGCTTCGCCTGGCACAGTATCGAACACTTATTTCAGACAGAACAATTAGTTTAAAATGGAACAAAGCTTCGCATCTGGAGTATCTTCTCTCACAAGGTCAACCACTAAGTTTCGTCGAACACATACCGTTTCGAGTGGCATCGCCACAGATTTCAGAGAACAGGCGTTTCTCCTGGCACACTATCGAACACTTAGTTTCAGATAGAACAATTAGTTTAAAATGGAACTAAGTTTCGCATCTGGAGTTTCCTCTCTCACAAGGTCGACCACTTAGTTTCGTCGAACACATACGGTTTCGAGTGGCATCGCCACAGATTTCAGAGAGCAGGCGCTCCGCTGGCACAGTATCGAACACTTATTTCGGACAGAACAATTAGTTTAAAATGGAACTATGTTTCGCAGGCGGAGTATCCTCTCTCACAAGATCAACCACTTAGTTTCGTCGAACACATACGGTTTCGAGTGGCATCGCCACACATTTCAGAGAACAGGCGCTTCTCCTGGCACAGTATCGAACACTTAGTTTCAGATAGAACAATTAGTTTAAAATGGAACTATGTCTCGCATCTGGAGTTTCCTCTCTCACAAGGTCGACCACTTAGTTTCGTCGAATACATACGGTTTCGAGGGGCATCGCCACAAATTTCAGAGATCAGGCGCTTCGCCTGGCACACTATCGAACACTTATTTCAGACAGAACAATTAGTTTAAAATGGAACTATGTTTCGCATCTGGAGTATCCTCTCTCACAAGATCAACCACTTAGTTTCGTCGAACACATACGGTTTCGAGTGGCATCGCCACACATTTCAGAGAACAGGCGCTTCTCCTGGCACTGTATCGAACACTTAGTTTCAGACAGAACATTTAGTTTGAAATGGAACAAAGTTTCGGATCTGGAGTTTCCTCTCTCACAGGGTCGGCCACTTAGTTTCGTCGAATACATACGGTTTCGAGTGGCATCGCCACAGATTTCAGAGAACAGGCGCTTCTCCTGGCACAGTATCGAACACTTAGTTTCAGATAGAACAATTAGTTTAAAATGGAACTAAGTTTCGCATCTGGAGTTTCCTCTCTCAGTAGGTCGACCACTTAGTTTCGTCGAACACATACGGTTTCGAGTAGCATCGCGACAGATTTCCGAGAACAGGCGCTTCTCCTGGCACAGTATCGAACACTTAGTTTCGGATGGAACATTTGGTTTAAAGTGGAACTAAGTTTCGCATCTGGAGTTTCCTCTCTCACAAGGTCGACCATTTAGATTCGTCGAACACATACGGTTTCGAGTAGCATCGCCACTGATTTCAGAGAGCAGGCGCTTCTGCTGGCACAGTATCGAACACTTAGTTTCAGATAGAACAATTAGTTTAAAATGGAACTAAGTTTCGCATCTGGAGTTTCCTCACTCAGTAGGTCGTCGAACACATACGGTTTCGAGTAGCATCGCGACAGATTTCCGAGAACAGGCGCTTCTCCTGGCACAGTATCGAACACTTAGTTTCAGATAGAACAATCAGTTTAAAATGGAACTAAGTTTCGCATCTGGAGATTCCTCTCTCACAAGGTCGACAACTTAGTTTCGTCAAACACATACGGTTTCGAGTGGCATCGCCACAGATTTCAGAGAACAGGCGCTTCTCCTGGCACAGTATCGAACACTTAGTATCAGATAGAACAATTAGTTTAAAATGGAAATAAGCTTCGCATCTGGAGTTTCCTCTCTCACAAGGTCGACCACTTAGTTTCGTCGAACACATACGGTTTCGTGTGGCATCGGCACAGATTTCAGAGAACAGGAGCTTCGCCTGGCACAGTATCGAACACTTATTTCAGACAGAACAATTCGTTTAAAATGGAACTATGTTTCGCATCTGGAGTATCCTCTCTCACAAGGTCGACAACTTAGTTTCGTCGAACACATACGGTTTCGAGTGGTATCGCCACAGATTTCAGAGAACAGGCGCTTCTCCTGGAACAGTATCGAACACTTAGTTTCAGATAGAACAATTAGTTTAAAATGGAACTAAGTTTGGCATCTGGAGTTTCCCCTCTCACAAGGTCGGCCACTTAGTTTCGTCGAAAACATACGGTTTCGAGTGGCATCGCCTCAGATTTCAGGGACAGGCGCTTCTCCTGGCACAGTATCGAAAACATAGTTTCAGATAGAACAATTAGTTTAAAATGGAACTATGTTTCGCATCTGGAGTTTCCTCTCACACAAGGTCGACCACTTAGTTTCGTCGAACACATACGGTTTCGAGTGGCATCGCCACAGATTTCAGAGAACAGGCGCTTCTCCTGGCACAGTATCGAACACTTAGTTTCCAATAGAACAATTAGTTTAAAATGGAACTATGTTTCGCATCTGGAGTTTCCTCTCACACAAGGTCGACCACTTAGTTTCGTCGAACACATACGGTTTCGAGTGGCATCGCCACAGATTTCAGAGAACAGGCGTTTCTCCTGGCACAGGATCGAACACTTAGTTTCAGATAGAACAATTAGTTTAAAATGGAACTAAGTTTCGCATCTGGAGTTTCCTCTCACAAGGTCGACCACTTAGTTTCGTCGAACACATACGGTTTCGAGTGGTATCGCCACAGATTTCAGAGAACAGGCGTTTCTCCTGGCACAGTATCGAACACTTAGTTTCAGCTAGAACGATTAGTTTAAAATGGAACTAAGTTTCGCATCTGGAGTTTCCTCTCTCACAAGGTCGACCACTTAGTTTCGCCGAACACATACGGTTTCGAGTAGCATCGCCACAGATTTCAGGGAACAGGCGCTTCTCCTGGCACTGTTTCGAACACTTAGTTTCAGACAGAACATTTAGTTTAAAATGGAACAAAGTTCCGCATCTGGAGTTTCCTCTCTCACAAGGTCGACCACTTAGTTTCGTCGAACACATACGGTTTCGAGTAGCATCGCCACTGATCTCAGAGAACAGGCGCTACTCCTGGCACAGTATCGAACACTTAGTTTCAGATAGAACAATAAGTTTAAAATGGAACTAAGTTTCGCAACTGGAGTTTCCTCTCTCACAAGATCAACAACTTAGTTTCGTCGAACACATACGGTTTCGAGTGGCATCGCCACACATTTCAGAGAACAGGCGCTTCTCCTGGCACAGTATCGAACACTTAGTTTCCAATGGAACAATTAGTTTAAAATGGAACTAAGTTTCGCATCTGGAGTTTCCTCTCACACAAGGTCGACCACTTAGTTTCGTCGAACACATACGGTTTCGAGTGGCATCGCCACAGATTTCAGAGAACAGGCGTTTCTCCTGGCACAGTATCGAACACTTAGTTTCAGCTAGAACGATTAATTTAAAATGGAACTAAGTTTCGCATCTGGAGTTTCCTCTCTCACAAGGTCGACCACTTAGTTTCGTCGAACACATACGGTTTCGAGTAGCATCGCCACAGACTTCAGAAAACAGGCGCTTCTCCTGGCACTGTATCGAACACTTAGTTTCAGACAGAACAATTAGTTTAAAATGGAACAAAGTTTCGCATCTGGAGTTTCCTCTCCCACAAGGTCGGCCACTTAGTTTCCTCGAACACATACGGTTTCGAGTGGCATCGCCACACTATTCAGAGAACAGGCGCTTCTCCTGGCACAGTATCGAAAACATAGTTTCAGATAGAACAATTAGTTTAAAATGGAACTATGTTTCGCATCTGGAGTTTCCTCTCACACATGGTCGACCACTTAGTTTCGTCGAACACATACGGTTTCGAGTGGCATCGCCACAGATTTCAGAGAACAGGCGCTTCTCCTGGCACAGTATCGAACACTTAGTTTCCAATAGAACAATTAGTTTAAAATGGAACTAAGTTTCGCATCTGGAGTTTCCTCTCACACAAGGTCGACCACTTAGTTTCGCCGAACACATACGGTTTCGAGTAGCATCGTCACAGATTTCAGGGAACAGGCGCTTCTCCTGGCACAGTATCGAACACTTATTTCAGACAGAACAATTCGTTTAAAATGGAACTATGGTACGCATCTGGAGTATCCTCTCTCACAAGGTCGACAACTTAGTTTCGTCGAACACATACGGTTTCGAGTGGTATCGCCACAGATTTCAGAGAACAGGCGCTTCTCCTGGAACAGTATCGAACACTTAGTTTCAGATAGAACAATTAGTTTAAAATGGAACTAAGTTTGGCATCTGGAGTTTCCCCTCTCACAAGGTCGGCCACTTAGTTTCGTCGAAAACATACGGTTTCGAGTGGCATCGCCTCAGATTTCAGGGACAGGCGCTTCTCCTGGCACAGTATCGAAAACATAGTTTCAGATAGAACAATTAGTTTAAAATGGAACTATGTTTCGCATCTGGAGTTTCCTCTCACACAAGGTCGACCACTTAGTTTCGTCGAACACATACGGTTTCGAGTGGCATCGCCACAGATTTCAGAGAACAGGCGCTTCTCCTGGCACAGTATCGAACACTTAGTTTCCAATAGAACAATTAGTTTAAAATGGAACTAAGTTTCGCATCTGGAGTTTCCTCTCACACAAGGTCGACCACTTAGTTTCGTCGAACACATACGGTTTCGAGTGGCATCGCCACAGATTTCAGAGAACAGGCGTTTCTCCTGGCACAGGATCGAACACTTAGTTTCAGATAGAACAATTAGTTTAAAATGGAACTAAGTTTCGCATCTGGAGTTTCCTCTAACAATGTCGACCACTTAGTTTCGTCGAACACATACTGTTTCGAGTGGTATCGCCACAGATTTCAGAGAACAGGCGTTTCTCCTGGCACAGTATCGAACACTTAGTTTCAGCTAGAACGATTAGTTTAAAATGGAACTAAGTTTCGCATCTGGAGTTTCCTCTCTCACAAGGTCGACCACTTAGTTTCGCCGAACACATACGGTTTCGAGTAGCATCGCCACAGATTTCAGGGAACAGGCGCTTCTCCTGGCACTGTATCGAACACTTAGTTTCAGACAGAACATTTAGTTTAAAATGGAACAAAGTTTCGCATCTGGAGTTTCCTCTCTCACAAGGTCGACCACTTAGTTTCGTCGAACACATACGGTTTCGAGTAGCATCGCCACTGATCTCAGAGAACAGGCGCTACTCCTGGCACAGTATCGAACACTTAGTTTCAGATAGAACAATTAGTTTAAAATGGAACTAAGTTTCGCATCTGGAGTTTCCTCTCTCACAAGATCAACAACTTAGTTTCGTCGAACACATACGGTTTCGAGTGGCATCGCCACACATTTCAGAGAACAGGCGCTTCTCCTGGCACAGTATCGAACACTTAGTTTCCAATGGAACAATTAGTTTAAAATGGAACTAAGTTTCGCATCTGGAGTTTCCTCTCACACAAGGTCGACCACTTAGTTTCGTCGAACACATACGGTTTCGAGTGGCATCGCCACAGATTTCAGAGAACAGGCGTTTCTCCTGGCACAGTATCGAACACTTAGTTTCAGCTAGAACGATTAATTTAAAATGGAACTAAGTTTCGCATCTGGAGTTTCCTCTCTCACAAGGTCGACCACTTAGTTTCGTCGAACACATACGGTTTCGAGTAGCATCGCCACAGACTTCAGAAAACAGGCGCTTCTCCTGGCACTGTATCGAACACTTAGTTTCAGACAGAACAATTAGTTTAAAATGGAACTATGTTTCGCATCTGGAGTTTCCTCTCACACAAGGTCGACCACTTAGTTTCGTCGAACACATACGGTTTCGAGTGGCATCGCCACAGATTTCAGAGAACAGGCGCTTCTCCTGGCACAGTATCGAACACTTAGTTTCCAATAGAACAATTAGTTTAAAATGGAACTAAGTTTCGCATCTGGAGTTTCCTCTCACACAAGGTCGACCACTTAGTTTCGTCGAACACATACGGTTTCGAGTGGCATCGCCACAGATTTCAGAGAACAGGCGTTTCTCCTGGCACAGGATCGAACACTTAGTTTCAGATAGAACAATTAGTTTAAAATGGAACTAAGTTTCGCATCTGGAGTTTCCTCTCACAAGGTCGACCACTTAGTTTCGTCGAACACATACGGTTTCGAGTGGTATCGCCACAGATTTCAGAGAACAGGCGTTTCTCCTGGCACAGTATCGAACACTTAGTTTCAGCTAGAACGATTAGTTTAAAATGGAACTAAGTTTCGCATCTGGAGTTTCCTCTCTCACAAGGTCGACCACTTAGTTTCGCCGAACACATACGGTTTCGAGTAGCATCGCCACAGATTTCAGGGAACAGGCGCTTCTCCTGGCACTGTATCGAACACTTAGTTTCAGACAGAACATTTAGTTTAAAATGGAACAAAGTTTCGCATCTGGAGTTTCCTCTCTCACAAGGTCGACCACTTAGTTTCGTCGAACACATACGGTTTCGAGTAGCATCGCCACTGATCTCAGAGAACAGGCGCTACTCCTGGCACAGTATCGAACACTTAGTTTCAGATAGAACAATTAGTTTAAAATGGAACTAAGTTTCGCATCTGGAGTTTACTCTCTCACAAGATCAACAACTTAGTTTCGTCGAACACATACGGTTTCGAGTGGCATCGCCACACATTTCAGAGAACATGCGCTTCTCCTGGCACAGTATCGAACACTTAGTTTCCAATGGAACAATTAGTTTAAAATGGAACTAAGTTTCGCATCTGGAGTTTCCTCTCACACAAGGTCGACCACTTAGTTTCGTCGAACACATACGGTTTCGAGTGGCATCGCCACAGATTTCAGAGAACAGGCGCTTCTCCTGGCACAGTATCGAACACTTAGTTTCAGCTAGAACGATTAATTTAAAATGGAACTAAGTTTCGCATCTGGAGTTTCCTCTCTCACAAGGTCGACCACTTAGTTTCGTCGAACACATACGGTTTCGAGTAGCATCGCCACAGACTTCAGAAAACAGGCGCTTCTCCTGGCACTGTATCGAACACTTAGTTTCAGACAGAACAATTAGTTTAAAATGGAACTATGTTTCGCATCTGGAGTTTCCTCTCACACAAGGTCGACCACTTAGTTTCGTCGAACACATACGGTTTCGAGTGGCATCGCCACAGATTTCAGAGAACAGGCGCTTCTCCTGGCACAGTATCGAACACTTAGTTTCCAATAGAACAATTAGTTTAAAATGGAACTAAGTTTCGCATCTGGAGTTTCCTCTCACACAAGGTCGACCACTTAGTTTCGCCGAACACATACGGTTTCGAGTAGCATCGTCACAGATTTCAGGGAACAGGCGCTTCTCCTGGCACTGTATCGAACACTTAGTTTCAGACAGAACAATCAGTTTAAAATGGAATTATGTTTCGCATCTGGAGTTTCTTCTATCACAAGGTCGACGACTTAGTTTCGACGAACACATACGATTTCGAGTGGCATCGCCACAGATTTCAGTGAACAGGCGCTTCTCCTGGCACAGTATCGAACACTTAGTTTCCAATGGAACAATTAGTTTAAAATGGAACTAAGTTTCGCATCTGGAGTTTCCTCTCACAATGTCGACCACTTAGTTTCGTCGAACACATACGGTTTCGAGTGGCATCGCCACAGATTTCAGAGAACAGGCGTTTCTCCTGGCACAGTATCGAACACTTAGTTTCAGATAGAACAATTAGTTTAAAATGGAACTAAGTTTCGCATCTGGAGTTTCCTCTCTCACAAGGTCGACCACTTAGTTTCGCCAAACACATACTGTTTCGAGTAGCATCGCCACAGATTTCAGGGACAGGCGCTTCTCCTGGCACTGTATCGAACACTTAGTTTCAGACAGAACATTTAGTTTAAAATGGAACAGAGTTTCGCATCTGGAGTTTCCTCTCTCACAAGGTCGGCCACTTAGTTTCGTCGAACACATACGGTTTCGAGTGGCATCGCCTCAGATTTCAGGGACAGGCGCTTCTCCTGGCACTGTATCGAAAACTTAGTACCAGATAGAACAATTAGTTTAAAATGGAACAAAGCTTCGCATCTGTAGTTTCTTCTCTCACAAGGTCGGCCACTTAGTTTCGTCGAATATATACGGGTTCAAGTGGCATCGCCACAGATATCAGAGAACAGGCGCTTCTCCTGGCACAGTATCGAACACTCAGTATCAGATAGAACATTTAGTTTAAAATGGAACAGAGTTTCGCATCTGGAGTTTCCTCTCTCACAAGGTCGACCACTTAGTTTCGTCGAACACATACTGTTTCGAGTGGTATCGCTACAGATTTCAGAGAACAGGCGTTTCTCCTGGCACAGTATCGAACACTTAGTTTCAGCTAGAACGATTAGTTTAAAATGGAACTAAGTTTCGCATCTGGAGTTTCCTCTCTCACAAGGTCGACCACTTAGTTTCGCCAAACACATACTGTTTCGAGTAGCATCGCCACAGATTTCAGAGAACAGGCGCTTCTCCTGGCACTGTATCGAACACTTAGTTTCAGACAGAACATTTAGTTTAAAATGGAACAGAGTTTCGCATCTGGAGTTTCCTCTCTCACAAGGTCGACCACTTAGTTTCGTCGAACACATACGGTTTCGAGTAGCATCGCCACTGATCTCAGAGAACAGGCGCTACTCCTGGCACAGTATCGAATACTTAGTTTCAGATAGAACAATTACTTTAAAATGGAACTAAGTTTCGCATCTGGAGTTTCCTCTCTCACAAGGTCCACCACATAGTTTCCTCGAACACATACGGTTTCGAGTGGCATCGCCACAGATTTCAGAGAACAGGCGTTTCTCCTGGCACAGTATCGAACACTTAGTTTCAGACAGAACAATTAGTTTAAAATGGAACAAAGTTTCGCATCTGGAGTTTCCTCTCCCACAAGGTCGACCACTTAGTTTCGTCGAACACATGCTGTTTCGAGTAGCATCGCCACAGACTTCAGAGAACAGGCGCTTCTCCTGGCACTGTATCGAACACTTAGTTTCAGACAGAACAATTAGTTTAAAATGGAACAAAGTTTCGCATCTGGAGTTTCCTCTCCCACAAGGTCGGCCACTTAGTTTCCTCGAACACATACGGTTTCGAGTGGCATCGCCACACTATTCAGAGAACAGGCGCTTCTCCTGGCACAGTGTCGAACACACAGTTTCAGGTAGAACAATTAGTTTAAAATGGAACAAAGCTTCGCATTTCGAGTTTCCTCTCTCACAAGGTCGACAACTTAGTTTCGTTGAACACATTCGGTTTCGAGTGGCATCGCCACAGATTTCAGAAATAGGGCGCTTCGCCTGGCACAGTATCGGACACTTAGTTTCAGATAGAAAAATTAGTTTAAAATTGAACTATGTTTCGCATTTGGAGTTTCCTCTCTCACAAGGTCGACCACTTAGTTTCGTCGAACACATGCGGTTTCGAGTAGCATCGCCACAGACTTCAGAGAACAGGCGCTTCTCCTGGCACTGTATCGAACACTTAGTTTCAGACAGAACAATTAGTTTAAAATGGAACAAAGTTTCGCATCTGGAGTTTCCTCTCCCACAAGGTCGGCCACTTAGATTCCTCGAACACATACGGTTTCGAGTGGCATCGCCACACTATTCAGAGAACAGGCGCTTCTCCTGGCACAGTGTCGAACACACAGTTTCAGGTAGAACAATTAGTTTAAAATGGAACAAAGCTTCGCATTTCGAGTTTCCTCTCTCACAAGGTCGACAACTTAGTTTCGTTGAACACATTCGGTTTCGAGTGGCATCGCCACAGATTTCAGAAATAGGGCGCTTCGCCTGGCACAGTATCGGACACTTAGTTTCAGATAGAAAAATTAGTTTAAAATTGAACTATGTTTCGCATTTGGAGTTTCCCCTCTCGCAAGGTCGACCACTTAGTTTTGTCGAACACATGTGGTTTCGAGTTACATCGCCACACATTTTAGAGAACAGGCGCTTCTCCTGGCACAGTATCGAACACATAGTTTCAGATAGAACAATTAGTTTAAAATGGAACTATGTTTCGCACCTGGAGTTTCCTCTCTCACAAGGTCGACCACTTAGTTTCGTCGACCACATGCGGTTTCGAGTGGCATCGCCACAGATTTCAGAGAACAGACGCTTCTCCTGGCACAGTATCGAACACTTAGTTTCAGATAGAACAATTAGTTTAAAATGGAACTAAGTTTGGCATCTGGAGTTTCCTCTCTCACAAGGTCGGCCACTTAGTTTCGTCGAACACATACGGTTTCTAGTGGCATCGCCACAGATTTCAGAGAACAGGCGCCTCTCCTGGCACAGTAACGAACACTTAGTTTCAGATAGAACAATTAGTTTAAAATGGAACTATATTTCGCATCTGGAGCTTCCTCTCTCACAAGGCGACCACTTAGTTTCGTCAAACACATACGGTTTCGAGTGACATCGCCACAGATATCGGTCCATATAAATTATAATTAAATATAATAATATAATATATTTATAAATATATTACATATAAATTATATATATATATTTAATATAATTAATATATATATTATCTGTAATATATTTATACTCTTATATTATTAATAATATATATATTAATAAATGTAATCTATATAATATTAATATATATTAATTGTAATATATATACATTATTAACTTATAAATATACATGATATATTATATATACTGTAGTAGTCTATATTAGAGTTTTTAGAATATATAAATTATAATTAAATATAATAATATAATATATTTATAAATGTATTATTATTTATATAAATATTGTTATATATAAATTAAATATATATATTTAATATAATTAATATATATATATATATTATCGGTAATAAATTTATACTCTTATATTATTAATAATATATATATTAATAAATATAATTTATATAATATTAATCTATATATAAATTATTAAATCATAAATATAAACTATACTATATATATATAATATAATAATCCATATTAAAATTTTTTACAATTTAATATAATAACATATATTAATATTATATATTTATAAATTTATTTTAATTATATATAAAAAAAATATTTATATATATAAATATTAATATATATATATATAAATAATAATTAATTGATTTTTATTACTAGATATTTTTTAATTTATATAGGTATATAATGTAAAATTATTTTTGTTACTAGAGATTGTTTAATTTATATAGGTATATAATGTAAAATTATTTTTGTTACAAGAGATTTTTTCATTTATATATATTAGAGCAGCAACACAATCTGAATGTATGTAGTAAACAAATAGTCGACTGGTTTCTGTCCAGTCGTTTTGGTTACCGCGTTGTTGTTTCGTTATTAATAAAAAAAAAGATTTATACTCTGCAATAGGTTATGGGCCCAGCTCCCTTGGAATAGTATATTTTAGGTAGTTAATTAAAGTCAATATATCGCGAGTGAAGATAATAAGTGTATGTGCGCGAAAATGAGTACCAGCAGTTGTACACGAATAGGAATGTTAGAAAGGGATAATTATGAGACTTGGAAATTACAAGCCGAAGCCCTTTTGGTGAAGAATGATGCATGGGGATATGTGAGTGGTGAGATACCGAAACCGGATTTGGCAGAAGGAGCTATAATGTCACAAAGCAGTGGGAAATTGCTGACAAGAAAGCCAGGTCAGATCTAATACTATCTATCCACCCTCATGCATTAAAACAAATCAAGAATTGTACCACATCTCGAGATGTTTGGCTTAAATTAGAAAGTATCTATCAATCTAAGGGACCTGCTCGAAAAGCGAATCTTTTAAAACAACTCACTTTGCATAAAATGCGTGAAGGTGAAGACACACGAGACCACATTTCTAAATTCTTTGATGTGGTTGACAAGCTACAAGAAATGGATGTAGAAATCAATACAGATTTGTTAGCCATAATGATATTGTATAGTCTCCCAGATAACGGCTGGATAACGGCCACGCGTTCGACTTCGATAACGCTAGTATTCTTCACAAGGACAACGATTACTACCGCCGGAGTATCGCCGAATCCCTATATATACAGTTAGAAAATAGTGTTAAGAAGAAGTTTGAATCGGTCAATTTAGCTATCCATTACACGGACCTCATCGCCCACCTGCTGACGTAGCCGAATTACTTCATATTAGTTAAAAAAGAAAACTGCTTGTACATTGTCACTAATTCTATTAATAGCTAAAGAGATAGATTACGCTTTTTACCTACCACCTTCAATTACAGACACGCACCGGATCACAGGGAAAAATTCCGATTTATAATAACGCCTTTCCTCAGCACTCTTGAACGAACTGTGATGGCTGCTGGATAGTAAGTGATACGTAAATCCATTCACTTCCGCCGATCGATTCTATGGATCGATATTACCGACCCTAGGTCGCACAGAATCCAGGCGGGATTGTGTCCTTACTGTCCAGCAGACCACGTTCAAATAAAGTGCGCAACTGATTGCGTGACGTCAATTAATGTAAATAAATAACCCTTGTCCTTCCTCTCCGCCTCAGTGGTTAGAGTTAATTCTAAGTTTAAAATTTGTACTTTAGTCTTCCTTTAACACCGAAGCCATAAGCACCTAGGGCAGATAATAAGTAGCCTAGGACTTCTTTTAGTGAGTACAATTTTTTCATTTTTTCCGTTAATAATTAGTTTTACATAGGAACAATAGGTATTTAAGAAACTTGTAAAATATTATTGTAATAGAGAAACTTTTTCTTTTCTTTCCATATAGAATTAATGTTCAGACTGAAGAGGGTGCAAAATTGTACCGAAACGTTTCTACGTTAAAAAATAAAGAAGTTTAAATATTTACATTGGTCTATCAAAAGCCGAAACCCAAAATCACACATACTAGTTATTATTGGACCAAGAAATAAACTATTGATTACTATAGTCTCCCAGAGAAATTTGAAAATTTCCGATGTGCAATCGAATCCAGAGATGAATTACCATCACCGGAAATATTGAAGATAAAGATAGTTGAAGAAAGTGATGCACGCAATCAGAAATTAAAGGAAGAAGTTCCGAATGCAATGATGGTTGGAAGACAAGCATTCAAAAATCATAAATTCCGGAACAATAGGCCCAACGAGCGTAGGGAAGAACATAAAGAAGAATTCAAATTCCGTTGTCATAAATGCAAAAAGGTGGGACACAAAGCTATAGACTGCAGACTAGAAGATGGGAAATACAAACCTTGGAAGACGGGAAAGCAGAGTCCCAAGGAATCTAGCTTACTAGTCACAGATAGAAAAGACTATGCTTTAAAGTCCGGACGCGACATAAGTACAAGCGATTGGTGCTTAGATAGTGGTTGTACATCGCATATTACGAAGAAAGAAGAAAGCCTAAAGAATCTGGAGTCATATGAGTTCGAAGACTTGAATTTAGCGACTAACAATACATCAGCTAAAGTATTGGCGAAAGGGACAGCATCTATTATTACCTCAAACAAAGATGGCCGTCAGAAAATAAATTTATTAAATACCTTATATGTTCCAGGATTACGCACAAATTTAATGTCTGTTTCAAAGATTACAGACAAGGGATATAATGTAACCTTCGGTAGAAACGGTGCTCTAGTCAAGGATAGAGCAGGAAGCATTTTAATGCGCGCTGACAGAATCGATGGTTTATATTACATTAGGCAAAACACACAATATGCAGGAAGAATGTCGAGTGAATCAGAAGAAAATTTAAAAATATGGCATGAGAGATACGGACACTTGAACGGAAGAGATCTGAAGAAAATGGTTGCTAATAAAGTGGTATGTGGCATCAGAATCAGAACCCAAAAAGAACTACCTACGTGTGAAGTATGCTTAAAAGGCAAACTTACGCAGACACCTTTCCCAAAAGAGTCCAGTCGTAAATTGGAACTGCTAGAATTAGTACACACAGACTTATGTGGACCGATGAGGACAGAGTCATTGAATGGGTCAAAATATTTCTTAATCTTCATAGAAGACAGAACGAGGTGGTGCGAAGTAAGATTCTTGAAGAGGAAAAGCGAAGCCCTCACTGAATTCAAAAAGTACAAGAGCATGGTTGAAAACTTCACTGGTAGAAAAATCAAATACATTCAGTCCGACAACGGAAAAGAATATTGCAATAAAGAATTTGACGACTATTTACAAAAATCTGGAATCCAAAGAAGATTGACAATCCCGCATACACCGCACCAAAATGGCACCGCGGAACGCATGAATAGAACACTTGTGGAAATGGCAAGATGTCTACTAATTCAATCGAAAGTATCCCCATCGTTTTGGGCAGAAGCACTGCATACAGCTAATTACATCCGCAATAGATGCCCCGCAAACCACTTAAATGGGCAAACACCTTATAAACTTTGGACCGGTAAAAGGCCAAATGTGAAATATTTCCGAACATTCGGATGTAAAGGATATGCATTGGAGCGAGATACAAACAAAGGAAAATTTTCTCCAAGATCCAGAGAGTGTATATTCGTAGGTTATTCCTTGGAATCTAAAGGTTACCGAGTTTGGGTACCTAGTGAAAGGAAAATAATTGTATCCAGAGATATAAATTTCTTCGAAGAAATTGGTGCCGGAACAAAATATGAAGAATTCGTTAGTGAAAATAGGATGATTAATGGAAACAAACTAAAGGAAAGAAAATATGCTGAAATAGAGACAAAAACGATCAGAGACCTCGGAGAACAAAACTCATTACAAGAAGAAGAAGAAGATGATGATGAAGAATACGAAGAAGCTATGGAGTGGACTCACGAAGAACCACAAAATAATGAAAACAGTGAAACCTGCGAACAAAGGGAAGAAGATGGGTTAAATAACCAACATCAAGAGCAAGAACAGGTAATACAAAATCCAGAAGTACAGTTGCGAAGAACCGTTGGGAGACCCAAAATAATAAGGACGGGAAATCCAGGAAGACCCAAGAAACAATATCACTATGAGGTAGCACAACAAGTCACTACAAAAGAAGAAGAGACAGAAGAACATGTGGATACAAGTGAAATTTCGGCTAAAAAGGCAATGGCCAGTAAAGATAGGGAAGAGTGGAAAGCAGCCATACGTAGTGAGATAATGTCTATGATCAAAAATAATACGTGGGAAATCGTAGATCGACCAAGGGACCGAAGCATCGTAAGCTGTCGTTTAATATTACGGAATAAATGTAAGGCTGACGGGACGCTGGATAGAAGGAAGGCGAGACTCGTAGCTCGAGGTTTTACACAAGTCCCGGGAATGGACTTTCATGAAACTTTTGCACCAGTAGCAAGATTGAGTTCCATAAGGACATTAATCGCTCTAGCAGTTGAGCGAGACCGCTTGATCGACCGCTTTTCTGAATGGAGATATAGATGAAGAGATATACATGGAAATACCAGAAATGCTGGAAGAAACATTACAAGACATAAGATCAGCAAAGGACAGTAAAATCAGTAAGGATCAGAAGATCAGAATTAACAAAATGTTGCAAGATATTAAAGGCGAGAATAAAGTCTGTTTACTAAAGAAGGCAATTTATGGTTTGAAACAATCAAGCAGACAATGGAATATTAGACTTGATGAGAAATTGCGTGAATTAGGATTGCAATCGATGAATCCTGACCCTTGTGTTTACTTCAAAATAATGAACGAAAATTTGGTTATCGTGGCGATTTATGTCGATGATATATTAATGATATCAAGAAATAGAGAACACATGGAAGAATTAAAACAAGGACTAATGTCAACGTTTGAAATGAAGGACTTAGGACCCATTCAGCATTGCTTAGGAATTAAGTTCACGCGGAGTAAGGGGAAGATGGCGATGACTCAGAAGACCTATATTGAAGACACATTGAGAAAATTTGGCATGAGTGATGCGAAACCGATTTCTACTCCTTGTGAACTAAATAAACGGGATATAAAGGAAGAAACGAATGAAGATGTATCGGGAGCCGAAATTAAAGGGTTGCCATATAGGGAACTGATAGGATCGTTGATGTACATAGCCATTGCCACGAGACCAGACATAGCTCACGTGGTGAGCTGGCTCAGTCAATTCAGCTCCAATTTTGATCAAAACCATGGGAAAGCTGCGAAAAGAGTTCTGCGATACTTGAGGGGAAGCCTAAATTATGGATTAGTGTTCACCAAAGCCAAAGAAGATTTAATGGGATATGTCGACGCGGATTGGGGAGCCTGCCCGGATGATAGAAGGTCATATACTGGTTACATCTTCAAATATGGAAATGCAGCTATAAGCTGGGAATCACGGAAACAGCGAAGAGTAGCCCTGTCTAGTACGGAGGCAGAGTACATGGCTCTGACAGAAGCGACGAAAGAAGCAATCAACCTCCAAACTTTCCTGAAAGAATTAGGCGTTAGAGATGAGACACCATTGACACTGTGGAACGATAATCAAGGAGCACAAAAATTGGCCAAAAACGCCGTATTTCACAGGAGGACCAAGCATATCGATATAAGGCATCATTTCGTCCGCGATGCATTGAAAGAAAGATCTGTGGTATTAAAATATATGCCAACGCAGGAAATTATGGCCGATGTGCTGACGAAGGGACTACCACGTTCAAAACACGAACACTGTCGCGATTTACTGGGAGTCCAGTCAATCGAAGATTGAAGTTGAAGACTCGGTGGAGAGTAACAACATTTACGATTGAGGGGAAGTATTAGAGCAGCAACACAATCTGAATGTATGTAGTAAACAAATAGTTGACTGGTTTCTGTCCAGTCGTTTTGGTTACCGCGTTGTTGTTTCGTTATTAATAAAAAAAAAAGGTTTATACTCTGCAATAATATAGGTATATAATGTGAAATTATTTTTATTACCAGCGATTTTTTATTAAAATAAATTAATTAATAAATTACTTACATTAATTAAATAAATTATAAATTTTATTGGGATAAAAGAATTAGGTCATTGTTTTTGGTATAATATTAAAAGAAAGAATATGTTTTTATTTAGATACTTTTCGTTAAAGTGGGGATTAACGATTTTTATTTTGATAAAAAAAAGCTTTCTCGTTGAATTGATGTTTTTATTTAGATACTTTTCGTTAAAGTGGGGATTAACAATAAATAGAGTTTTATAAAAAATTTTATATTATAAATTAATATTTTATACTATTTATACAAAAATGTAATTTTTGTTTTAAAATTAATAATATAAATAGGGTAATAAATAAAAATTAGTATTATTTAAATAATTAAATTATAATTAATATAGAATATTAAAAAATAATTAAAGTTAGATTTAGTATTTTAAAAAATTTTAGTTAATTTAGTGCCAGCAACTGCGGTTATACTAATAAAATGAATTAATTTAGGATTAATTAGAATAAGTTGAAATTTAATTGTTTTCAAATTTTTATTTTTTTGGTGAAATAAATAATTAAAAATTTTTAAATATTTAATTTTAAATTATTTTTAAAATTTTTTTTATAAAACTAGGATTAGATACCCTATTATAGAATAAAAGATAATATTAATTTAGTAAATGTTGAATCATTAAATAAAGAAAATTTGGCAGTATTTAATTTAAATTAGAGGAACTTTGTTTAAATAAGTGACCAGTAGTTGTTTCACCCGATCACGAGCCTCATAGTTAATTTCTTTTTCTTGAGTGTACCGAGTTTATTTGACCGGCGTGATTCGAAAAGGAAATACAAAAACTATAGAGGTCCAATAACATGACAATGATTGTTTTCGTCTAGACCGTGCGAAACCAGAGATCGGCACGTCTGACCGGTACATATTACCGTTTGAAGACGTTCGAATTCGCGAATAGTAAACGGATATGAGAGAGAGTGAGAAAGAGCTAATAGTTTGACGAAAGCGCCGCGTAACGAGTAATTACTCGTTCGCGCTTGTCGACGACGGTGTAACGTCGCAGACAGTCAGTTCTTCTTAGAGAGTCCTCAGCAACAGTTCGCACGGAGCGCATCGATTGTCGATCGTGCTCCCGTTATAACGAACACTGCTTTCAGCTTAACACCAGCAAATTGTGAAACTGAATCGAGAATAACACACGACGATTCGTGTTGACTCTTCAGCACAATAGCTGCGCCTTTTAGTAATTTAGCGGTCTTTACCCTGAATTAGTACTGGGGCGAAAATCGGTGGGTTCACCTGGTTTTCGCCAACCATTGTTATTCGACGTGGGAGCGTCAGGAGTCCACTCCTTGGATGACCACTGGTCGGCGGAGCACTACGTTAGTTCGCGCGCTATTCTAAACTTAAGACCCGCTACTCGTTCTCTACCGGGAATCGCCTTGGAACGTTTAGCGTAACCAAAGAGCGACCGGAGAGTTTCGATATCGCTTCCAGGCTTCCAGGACTATTGCGTCCAGGCTTCCTTCACGACGCGGCGTGTTGAGGAAGACGGGTTAGAATTAGCGTTGGTCCTCTCTTACTCCACGTCAAGGCGTGTTGAGAAAGAAACGGTTAGATCAGCCTCCGTTGTCAGCCACCGGGACTAGTTACTAGTAACCGTGGATCTCCCCGCTCACGGAATCCATACAGGAGATTTACAACCTCCGCCTTGGTTTTCCGTTCGAGGCAATACGACTGTGCGGTCGTTGCACTAAAGATTTCATTGCGTTAAATCTAGCCGACCGCCACGATTGTGTTCCTGAAAAAGACGGAACAGATCGGCCAAAACAGTCGACGCGTGGCTTACCGTATTTAAAAGCCACGCACCAGTACACGCATTAGCACACACAGCACGGTTACCGTTGCTGTTTAAGTGTGCGCGTCAAAACATTCCCGAGACAGAACGTTAATACGATTATCGTATTTCAGGTGATTACACCCGTTCGTTCTTTTTCTGTTGTTCCAGAGATTATAACCTAGGACAACCAGGCCCGCCGACAGCCAGGCTACCAAGAAGTCAAATTCTTGTGATCGGCAAAACACTTTGTATTATACAGAGCGAAAAGGGTCTGAAATAAACGACTGTCCTTTTCAGGACAGTCAAAGGGAATCAAAGGCATATTGGTTTGGAGTTACCTTTACCCACTCTCCCTCGTCCGGACCGGAGGAGGAAGTTTCACTTCCTCCAATATCGGTTGGAGTTGGCCGATATTTTAAACAAATTTCAACAAGAATAATTGATAGTCCTCGATAAAAAATACTTGAATATATTTTATGTATTGTCGTTTTAATTAATTATATTATTATTTTATTTTAATAAATTATATATAAATGAAAATTCAGATCAAAGTGTAGAATATTTAAGAATTAATTAGTTACAATAAATTAAATTTTTGGATTAATAGGTTTAAAATTATTATAAAATTGGATTTAAGAGTAAATTTAAATAATTATTTAAATTGAAATTTATTTTTAAATGTGTACAAATTGCCCGTCATTCTCACTATAAAATGAGAAAAGTCGTAACAAAGTAAAGATACTGGAAAGTGTTTTTAGATAAAATTTTGTTAGAGCGATTTGATTCGTACCGCCAAAACAGTCGAACCCGATGCGTGTGACCGTTATAGGTTTACTCTTTTGTTTGATGTCGTAACCGTTACTTATGTTCATTCTCCAACTGCATTATGTTACTTACTTATTCTATTATAATAAACTCATCTATTAACAAACCGATACTCGTATTATCTGCGTAAAGACTCCTGCCCTAACAAATTTAATATTTAAATCTTTTAAAAGATTAATTAGTTTATTCTTAAAATTTTTAACATTTAACAAAATTATTTTGTATTTTAATTATTAATTTGAAAAAAAATTTTTAAGAATTTAAGTTTAAGTAATAAATTAGAAAATTTTTTTTTTATAAAATAAATGAAAGTGAGTTATAAAATTTTAGTTAAAAAGATTTGTTATTGAACGTTTTGTATCAGGGTTTATTAATTTAATATTTATATAAAATATTCTCGAAATTAAAAGATTTAATTAGAAATAATTTTTTTTGTAGAATAAGAATTTTTAATTTTTAATTGGTAATGAAAAGTTATTCGTTTTTATTGATATCTAGTTTTTTTAGAGATAAATTTAATTTAGATTTTAATTAATAAAATTATTTATTTTTTTATAATTTTAATATTAAAATTAATAAATTATGGGATAAACTATAATTTAAAATTAAAAATTTTTTTTTATTAAATTAGTATTCTTAATATTTGAATTTTATAAAATAAATTTAATAATTTATTAAAATTAAAATATGATTTATAAAAAATTTAATTAATTATAGAAAAATATTAAAAAATTATTTTTTAATAATTATAATGATAAAATTAGTAAAAATATTTATATAATTAAATTTTAATATTAAAATTTAGTTAAAGAATTAGGCAAATTTATTATTCGCTTGTTTATCAAAAACATGTCTTTTTGTTTATAATTTAAGGTCGGGTCTGCCCAATGAAAATTTTGTAATGGCTGCAGTATTTTAACTGTACAAAGGTAGCATAATCAATTGTCTTTTTAATGAAGGCTTGAATGAAAGTGTTACATACGCGTCTTTCTCTATGAGAATTTCTTAAATTCTCGGAGTAACACCGGAAAGTCGGCCGACAGTGCAAATAGAAAGCTGACAACCTGTCTTGGGCTTCCAACAATACCCCCGAAAAACAATACGTCGTTACCGGGCCCAGGGCGAGGCACCTAGGCGTTTCGCGCCAGGGGTTCGGTAGCGACGCCGCTAGCTCCACCTTTTTTCCACCTTCCGGTAAACCACGTTTTTTCTTGGTATAAATAGAGCAGCCCTTTAGGGCCCAATGGTAGTCAAGTTCAAACAGCTTAAGGGGAATTGCTGAAGCCTGGGACAAGTTACCCATAACATCAAAGTCAGTTTCTAGTATCAACCGTACACCGAAACCGCAAGGTAACACTCAACATCATTTGTAAAGGCCAGGTCTTTAAACATTCAGAAACCGTGAGAATATATTTAGATATTTTTATATAACCCTTGTAGTCAATAACTCTGACCTACCCTCTAATACTAGAATCATCGTTTGAGCACGATCCCGTGAGTTCACTCCAGCCGCTCGGAGTGTACAATCAAATAATAAGTTAACGAGCTGCGACTCAGACGGTACTCGCTTAGATAAAGTCAGTGGTGGCTACCAAGTAGATCCACCTTTACTGACGCGAATCTTAGGATTCGTTATTAACAGGAGAAGGCAGAGGGGTCACAACGCCGAAAACCCTCTCCTGGGTATATTCATTCGTAAGCGAGGATTATCTGAGTTCGCGAGCACCTGCTTCTGGCTACTTCTCTCTACCAGTCAGTGGTGGTTACCAAGTAGATCCACCTTTACTGACGCGAATCTTCGGATTCGTTATTAACGGGAGAAGGCAGAGGGGTCACAACGCCGAAAACCCTCTCCTGGGTATATTAATTCGAGAGACGCCACAAGCAGGGTACTGAATTTCTACGTCGGTCCACGCACGCCGCGCCCCGGCTCGTAACAAACTGGTGACAGCGGTGGGATACGCTCATTAATTTATTGAATCTAATATTAGAGTATTAGCTATTATTTAAGATGCCTGGAAACGGTGCATCAAGTTCACAATCTCGTTCGTTCGATTTTAATGATCTATCCATTTCCTTGGCGCTCATGACACGACAAAACTGCATTCAAAATGTAGCGTCTAGTATACCTGTGTTTGATGGGGAAAGTCTGGCTCTTTCGGTGTTTGCACAAGCGGTTCAAAACGGGTTAGCGATTATTCCTAAGGAAGCTGAGTCACAATACCTAGGTATTGTCCTAACGAGACTTGCGGGTCCGGCAAGGCTTAGCATATTGGAACGACAGTTTGACTGCATAGAATCGCTATTAAAGTTTTTGAAAAAACGGTATGCACCGGGAAGAGACCTCACCTATTTTCAAACGGATATAGCAAGACTGAAGATTCGTGATGGGGAATCGCTTTCAAGGTATATGGATAGGACGACGCAACTGTTACACTCTGCTCGTACAGCAGCCAGGGACAGGTATCAGAACAACAGTGAAGAGATTGTGAAGCAAATTAACGAAGACATCCTCGTGAATTTCCTGGAGGGACTCCCAGATCATATCGCATGGAGGGTAGAGTCCAGGAATAGGGAAATTAAAACCTTGGAGGATGCATTCGACGCCGTTCTAAAGATCGACCGTCGTTTAAGGAACAGGCGTGAGGCCTATGAAAGTAGATCGCCCGACCGACGCTCAAGGCGTGACCATGGGGATTACGGTAGGCCGGAACGCACGAGAGGAGATAAGTATGTCTCCTATCAATCGTCTCCCAGTCCGGTAGGGTATCAGCGTCGCAACGCTTACTGGAGGTCCGAATCTGAAGATGAGTCTCCCGAGAGAAGACAACGAGCATTTGCCATGACTCTTCGGCGTCGGGATCCATCCAGAATTCCATCTCCAGGAACAAATACCCAAGCGTCGGATAACCGAACGCTGAACGGACGGAGAGGCTGGAAAGAGCCTTCGAACATATATTGTTGGAACTGCGGGACGAAGGGGCACGGCAAGAAGGATTGTCCAGAAGAACCCAGGACTTCGCACGCAGAGATTATGAAGGCAAATTCTTTGAACTTCAACCGCAAAAGGCAAGACAGGTATGTCTCGCACTCATCTTCTCCTAGCCCGGTCAGATATTGGGGTCACGACGACCATTGGATATCGGAGTCAGAGGAAGAATCTCCAGAAAGAAGACCTCGAGCTGCCACTAGGACCCGGCAACCAGGAGAGATGTCAAGACTTCCATCGGATATGCTTTATGATCAACAAGATCATGCAAAATTGGATTATTGGGAGCAGGAGGATTATAATTCGTACCACACTTCACCGAGCGCTCTGAGGTACAAGAAGAATAAACCTAGGAATCGACATGATTCTGAGAGTGAATCAGACTCGGAAATTGAAGAACACGGACGGAAAGCATTGGCTATGCCTATGTGGATAAACCACACCACGCGCAGCTCATCACCTCTCTCTACTAAATCTGAACCCGAAGATTCCGATGGACGTAATTTTTCTGATTACGAGAACGAGGAACTCGCAGTCAGCAAGCTTGAAAAATTTTTCGACTTGAGCCAGTCAAGCACCACGAGTAACGTGGAACGAATAGTAACGGATCTATTACAAAGTTTCGAGAATCCAGTCGCGATTAAGGACACCCAGGACGACTTGGAGGATTCGGAATTTGGAGGATTTGACTTCCTCGAATCTACCGTGCAAACTGATAATGAATCGGAAATATCAGTACCAATGCACATGTCCATGTACGCAAATCAGAGCCCGTTTTCGGAACTGTATGAAGAAGCGTACGAAGATGATACAGCGGAAATGATCCCATCATGGCTGGGATTTTTAGAAGTACCAGATGACCGACAAGCCTGTGAATTTTCGAACGTCCTTGATTTCGAAGCCGATTGCGGTACTTCTACCACCGTAACTTCCATTACAGGAAAACATCCAGAAGAAACGGAAGATATGTCATCATTGTTTATCTTCACGGATTCAGTAGACAAACCATGGCAAGAACCTTTAGTCTCTGCAGCTTCGATTCACCCAGAGCCTATGAATTTCCAGTTTATGCCTTTGGAGAGGGTACCTGCAGAGCCGCTAGCAGCGGAGGAACCAAAACAATTGGGAATTATGCCGTCACTACCTGGGACTCATTATCATCAGAAGACGTACCGATCAGCCGACGACACCGAAAGCAGGTCACAAAATATGCCACCTGCAGGCCACCTGAAGTCATTTACATCCCCAATGGATGAAGGAGACAACAGGAAGCGCAAACAACAGGAACCTACTGTTTTTCCCTCTCAAGGGTCAAAGAGTCGGAAACTAGCCCACTTTATGCAGTCAAACGAGATCGAAGAAGCTAACGCAGATGTATTGCATAACTTGAAGTTTCCCTTCAAATATTATCACCGAGTTGAAGAGGTAAACCTTGGGGCATCCGACGATTCAAATACAAATTTAAATAGGGAAGCTCGTACATTCGACCGAGTATATTATGAAATATCGGACATCACCTAAACTGCATTCCTGCCAAACCCTGGCAACTCGGATTTAGTTATTATATTTTTAAATCTCTGTTATCCACTTTGGTTGTTTAACATTTTTTCTTTGTAAGTTTCGACTGTTATTAGACATATAGTTTAGAAACCGACAATATTTTGTGGTGACATTGCCAAGGACGACTTGGATCAATCCAAATATATTACCAAAACCAGCTCTCAAGGATAGTGCACACATGTAAAATTTTGGGCAGTACGGCCAACCAAGAACATTTTCAAATGGGAGTCCCGATCAATGTCACATAAACCAAACAATCTTAGTTGAAAATAAGTACACTAACGTTCAGACAATAGTTTTAAGCACACCCATTAATCAAAACAACACCCGGTTTAGATTTTTCACATATAAAAAAAAAAATTATCTGCACGGTCGAGCGACTTCCCGGTGTCTAAGATGAAAGCATCGTAGCGATACGATGTTTCATTGTAAGGGGGGAGATGTTACATACGCGTCTTTCTCTATGAGAATTTCTTAAATTCTCGGAGTAACACCGGAAAGTCGGCCGACAGTGCAAATAGAAAGCTGACAACCTGTCTTGGGCTTCCAACAATACCCCCGAAAAACAATACGTCGTTACCGGGCCCAGGGCGAGGCACCTAGGCGTTTCGCGCCCGGGGTTCGGTAGCGACGCCGCTAGCTCCACCTTTTTTCCACCTTCCGGTAAACCACGTTTTTTCTTGGTATAAATAGAGCAGCCCTTTAGGGCCCAATGGTAGTCAAGTTCAAACAGCTTAAGGGGAATTGCTGAAGCCTGGGACAAGTTACCCATAACATCAAAGTCAGTTTCTAGTATCAACCGTACACCGAAACCGCAAGGTAACACTCAACATCATTTGTAAAGGCCAGGTCTTTAAACATTCAGAAACCGTGAGAATATATTTAGATATTTTTATATAACCCTTGTAGTCAATAACTCTGACCTACCCTCTAATACTAGAATCATCGTTTGAGCACGATCCCGTGAGTTCACTCCAGCCGCTCGGAGTGTACAATCAAATAATAAGTTAACGAGCTGCGACTCAGACGGTACTCGCTTAGATAAAGTCAGTGGTGGTTACCAAGTAGATCCACCTTTACTGACGCGAATCTTAGGATTCGTTATTAACAGGAGAAGGCAGAGGGGTCACAACGCCGAAAACCCTCTCCTGGGTATATTCATTCGTAAGCGAGGATTATCTGAGTTCGCGAGCACCTGCTTCTGGCTACTTCTCTCTACCAGTCAGTGGTGGTTACCAAGTAGATCCACCTTTACTGACGCGAATCTTCGGATTCGTTATTAACGGGAGAAGGCAGAGGGGTCACAACGCCGAAAACCCTCTCCTGGGTATATTAATTCGAGAGACGCCACAAGCAGGGTACTGAATTTCTACGTCGGTCCACGCACGCCGCGCCCCGGCTCGTAACAAAAGATTTGACGAAATAATAACTGTTTCAATTGAATAATATTGAATTTTATTTTTTAGTAAAAAAGCTAAAATTTTATTATAAGACGAGAAGACCCTATAGATTTTTATATTAAAATTTTTATTTTATTTAAAATAATAATTTTTATTTTATTTAAAATAAAAATTTTTAATTGATTTTAATATTTAATTGGGAGGATTTTTAAATTTGATGAACTTTAAATTGTTACTTACAATAATTTTTGTATTAAATGAATTTTTAGAAAAATTTCAAAGAATAAAATACCTTAGGGATAACAGCGTAATATTTTTAGATAGATCTTATTGATAAAAATGTTTGCGACCTCGATGTTGAATTAAGATAAAAATTAGAAGTATAAGTTTAATATTTAAGTCTGTTCGACTTTTAAAATCTTACATGATTTGAGTTCAGATCGGTGTGAACCAGATCGGTTTCTATCTATAATTAAAAATAATAAATTTGTACGAAAGGATCATTTATTAAAAATATTTTTTAAAAGAAGAATAATTATAATTATATTGTTTTGGCAGAAAAGTGTAATAATTTTAGAAATTATAAATAAATTAATTTCATATTAATTTAAACAATAATTTTAATTAATTATATAATTTTAAATTTAGTTTCATTTATTTTACTTATTATTATAATATTAGTGTTTGGTTTTTGGGTAAAACGCAGGAATGAAATATAATATAAGATTTAAACGGATGAACAATATTATATTTAGGAACATTAAAACACATACATAATGGAGACAGAATAAATAGTACGACCGACCGCTAACAAATCTAAAACGCAACCACCGAAAATCAATAGACAAAAGAACATACAAGAACGAAAGTCATCTAGATCCGTGGCCTCCTGGAATGTCATCAGATATACATACATTCATGTCGATATACTATTTCCAACACTCCCCCTATGACGACATGTTAGTTTTTTAACTGATTTACGATATTTTCATTAAATGCATACAAGTAAAATGGTTTTCTCGGGTTAATGCCTTGGTTAAAATATCTGCGGTCATCATTTTTGTTGATAGATATTTTATGAATATTTCGCCTCGTTCCTGTGCTTCTCTTGAAAAATGGTATCTTATGTCTATATGTTTACTTCGTGGATGAAAAACACTATTTTTACATAATTCAATTGCGCTTTGATTATCGCAATAAACTTCAGCGGGCTCCTTTAACAAACTGAGTACATTAATATGACTTAATAAATTTCTTATATGAATAATTTCTTTGCTAATTTCCGAAAGAGCCATGTATTCCGCTTCCATGGTTGAAAGCGCTACAGATTTTTGCTTTTTGCTGCTCCAACTTACCGGCGCACCCGCTATATAAATGGCATATCCTGTACAGGATCTTCTATCGGTAGTGTCTGCAGCCCAATCTGAATCGACATACCCTACTACACAATCGTTTTCTTTACTATAATTAATGCCAAAATCTATCGTACCCTTTAAATATCTTAGCACACGTTTTGCCATTTTCCAGTGTGTTTGATTTGGGTTATTATTGAATCTGCTTAACAAATTCGCTGCGAAAGCTATGTCGGGGCGCGTCGCGTTTGCAAGGTAAATCAAACTGCCTACAAGTTCCCGATACGGTTCATTTAAATTCTCACATTTTTCGTTTTTTGTTTGAGACATTAGTTCAGCTGTATTTAAATTCTGTTCTAAGGGTGTGCTCAACGGGTTACATTTTTCCATTCCGAATTTAATTAACAGATCATTAATATACTTCTTCTGTCTAATGTTAATATCTCCCGTATCACCTTCCCTTTCGACACATATTCCTAAAATATCTTTTACTTCGCCTAAGTCTTTTATCTTAAATTTCCCTCGCAACTTATTCTTTGTTCTTATTATTGCTGATAATTTCGCGGACGCTATTTATTGAGGGAAATGCGGGATATCTTTACCTAACATTTCTTAAAGAATGAATGTTTACGGATTGTTTAGTGAGACAAAGATAATTTATTATAACTCGTGGCGTGTCGCCTTTTAGAAGAACAGAAGAATATCTACAGTATGAATACATCGATACTTGGATCGATACAGAAACGCGAGGATCTTGTTTCTCCCGCGCAACTTAAATATGTTAGCGCCAACACGCCCCCTCAAGATGCTCGCAGTCACAAATTTTTGTCGTTATTGGTGAGACCTAGGTCACTAATGCACCTCCAGTGGGACGCTCTTGGCAGAGCTTTTGTCAAGACATCAGCCCTCATTTGATCGGTTGGAATGTGCCTTAATTCTACCAATCCATTCTCAACACATTCCCGGACAAAATTGTGTCTAATATCAATGTGCTTAGTCCTGGCATGGAAAATAGAATTTGAGGCCAGATGCTGTGCTCCCTGATTGTCCACATATAATAGCACACTAGTCATCTTGCTCAACTCCAATTCCTGCAACAAACTACGCAAATGCAAAGCCTCCTTGACGGCCTCCGATAGACTGATATACTCAGCCTCAGTGGAAGACAAACGCGACTGTGCGTTGCTTCTGCGACTTCCATGTTATTGTCGCACCAGCCAAAATGAAAGAATAGCCAGTAAATGAATGCCGGTCGGTTAAGCAGCCTCCCCAGTCCGCATCAGAGTATCCGAGTAAATGTTCACCCGTTTTGGTGTACCTTAAACCAAGGCCTGTGGTCCCTGCTAAATACCTCAACACTCTCTTTGCTCTTGCCCAATGTTGGCTCGTAGGCTTGGTCGTATATTGGGCGAGTTTAGACACAGTATTTGCTATGTCCGGTCTCGTTCCTACGGCAAGATACATGAGGGTCCCAATGAGTTCTCTATACGGCTATCTTTCCTTCTCGGTCTTATCCTCAGATTCACTAGCCTCCTTTGCTTGAATCTCCGCTGGAGTTTTCACGGGATTGCAGTCGCTCATTCCGTACTTCTCGAGGATATCCAATATATATCTGGTCTGAGTCACCATGATAGAGTCATTCCCTTGATCGATCTCTAAACCAACGCATTGTTGTGCGAGTCCAAGGTCCTTGACTTCAAAGTCTTCAAGTAAACCCAACTTGACTTCATCTATCCACTTCAGATCGGCAGATGCCATCAGGATATCGTCTACATAGACGACTAGCAATAGTAAATTTCCGTTGCGTCTAGCATGATACATGCAAGGTTCACCTTTCGTAGGAGTAAGTCCCATGGTACACAACTTCTTAGAAAGACGTGCATGCCATTGTCGACCGGCCTGTCGCAGACCATATATAGCTTTCCTTAATCGACAACTGTTTCCGCCATCTTCAAGTTTTCTAAGCATATCTAGTGCTCGAACCCTTACATCCTGAGTAACCTGTTTATTTTCGCCTATTCGTATAAGCATCTCGGGTAACATCTCTGGAACCTCCATGAGAACATCTTCTTCCAGATCACCGTTGAGATAGGCTGTCACGATATCGAATTGTCGAATCGGCATTCCAATTTCCACCGACAGAGCTAACAAGAGTCTTACGGAATCCAACCTCGCTACCGGCGCAAAGGTCTCATGATAGTCGATCCCGTACTTCTGACTATACCCTTTTGCTACGATCCGCGCCTTCTTTCTTAGGGTTGCTCCGTCTGCACTACACTTGTTAGTTAAAACAATGCGACTACCGACTACGCTTCTTCTATTCGGCCTTTTGACAATTTCCCAAGTGTCATTTTTAATTAAACTTTCAATCTCGGACTGAATAGCGTCTTTCCACAATTCTCTCTCAGGAGATATCATGGCCTCTTCTATCGTTACCTCGGCCATGCCCGCGAACGATCTATTCTCATCCTCTTCGAAATCTTGAGTGGTGGAAGTTTGCGGCAATTCTTCATGATTTCCTCGATTTGTCCGAACAGTGGCGAATAGTTTCCTAGGGCGCCCCCTTGCTCCCGTTCGTACTATTCTCGGTCTTCCTGGTCCTCTTCTGGTCTCACGCAATAATTCGGGGCTTGAACTTCGTGGGGTGTGCGGTGTTTCTGGCGGTACTAATGGTTCAGTAGAGGTCGGAATGTCCACGATTATTTCGATCTCATTGCCTTCCCTGGGTTTTTCAATGTCATCGTCGATATACACGGCGTCCTTTTGATTTCCTTCTAATCTCGCAGTATCGTTTTCTTGGAACTTTACGTCTCTCGCGACAATGAATTTCTTGCTTTCTGGTATCCATATTCGATAACCTTTCGTTTCTCGTGGGTATCCCACAAACACACCTGTTATCGATCGATTTGCAAGCTTACTCTTTGAAGGATCCTTATCCAGAACATGTACATTTGATCCGAATATTCGGAAGTAATCCCACGTTGTTTGTTACCAGTCCATTTCTTGTGAGGAAGATCGCCACTAAGACTCCTTGATGGACATCTGTTTCTTATGTGAGCTGCAGTTGCAATGGCTTCAGCCCAAAACATTAATGGCAACCCAGACTGAATCAACAGACAGCGAGCCATATCCAAAAGCGTTCTGTTGAGGCGTTCCGCAATGCCATTTTGCTGTGGCGTCCTCGGGACAGTCAAACGACGCTCAATGCCTCGTGAGTTTAAGAAAGAATTAAACTCTTCATTAGAGTATTCTGTGCCATTATCGGACTGAATGCATTTAATCCTTTTTCCAGTAAATCTTTCGACATGGGCTTGGTATCATTTGAAGGCTTCTAGGGCTCCACTCTTCTGCTTTAAGAAATATATTTCGCACCATCGAGAGTAATCATCCACAAAAGTGATGAAATATTTGGCACCATTTGCTGCTTGTGTTCTAAACGGTCCAACGACGTCCGAGTGTACTAACTCCAATGCTTCGTTACTTTGTCGCTCACTTGTGGGAAAAGGTAGAGCATTCATCTTTCCTTTTAAACACACATCACATTGTGATAAAAACTCCATGTCCCTTGAGGTTGGTTTCCTCTTGGTTGACATGCCAACAACCTTCATAAGGTCTCTGGAATTTAAATGACCTAGACGTTGATGCCATTTCTGCATCTCAAGTTGATACTTCGTTTCCACTGTGCAAGCCATATCTTTACTTTGGTGAACGTAATACAGATCTCCCCGACGTTCAGCAGTCATCTTCACTTGTCCTTGCTTGTCAAAAACAATAGCTGAATCACGCCTAAACAATACCTCGTGATCTCTATTTGTAATTTTAGATACTGAAACTAAATTTGACCTCAAATCGGGTACATATAGGGTATTAACGAACTCGATTGATCTAAGATCCTTTCCATTTTCCACAGTCAAATCAACAGTGCCCCTTCCTTTAATTTCACTAGATGCTTCACTAGCTAAATTTATCTTCCCATATGTGGATATGTCAAGGTGTCTAAATGCCTCCTTATCCCCACACAGGTGTGTAGTGCACCCACTGTCCAAAATCCATGATTTGGACGTCATGTCTGTAGATCTATGACTCCTTGTATGGTATGCTGCAAACGTATCATCTTTTGTCTGAGTACTATGCTTCTGCTTTCCTGGTAGATCCTTCTTGATCGGCCAATCTGGCGACTTGTGACCTTGTTTGCCACACTTAAAGCACTTTCCTTTGAAAGTAGTCACGGGCAGACTCCTTTCATAGCTTTTCGCCTGATTTGGTCGTCGTTTATTTCTATTGCTCCCAACTGTAAGAGCACCGACACCCTCAACAACATTTAATTGTTTTCTAACTTCATTTTCTTCAAAAATCTTCACCTTCAGCGCATCTACTGTTGGTAGTGCATCCCGGGTCATAATAGCACATCTAAAATTTCCATAGCTGGGTGGCAGGCTATACAGAAGCAGAGCAGACAAGAAATCTTTATGTATCTCCACTCCCATCGCAGCCAAAAGGTCTACAGCATCAAGAAATTTGTTCATGTGGTCTCGGACATCACCTCCTTCACTTAATTTTTGGATCATTAGCTGTGTTAGCAACGTAGCTTTCTTAGCTGGTCCCCTTGATGCATAAACAGAATCAATTTTTAACCACACTTCCCGAGAAGTCGTGCATCCTCGTACATTATGTAACTCTGTTGGATGTATCGATAAAATTAGGTCAGATTTTGCTTTCCTATCTGCTTTGATCCATTCCATCCTTGCACGATCTCTTTCTGTCTGATCGGTTCCCGTGGTCTCAGGAGGGAATAACTTTTCTCCACTTACAAATTCCCACAGATCATTCTTTATCAGCAGCGCTTCTACGTGCGTTTTCCATGTTTCATAATTATCCTTAGATAAAGGGTCAAGACGGATTGCACTCGATGTCATTTTATTCACACACGTGGTCAAGTTTTTAACCTCAAAAATTTGCACGCGGTAGACTCACAGACACCACCAAATATATTTACCAACAAAAATATATATCACAAGCACTCTGGGCCCATAACCTATTGAGGGAAATGCGGGATATCTTTACCTAACATTTCTTAAAGAATGAATGTTTACGGATTGTTTAGTGAGACAAAGATAATTTATTATAACTCGTGGCGTGTCGCCTTTTAGAAGAACAGAAGAATATCTACAGTATGAATACATCGATACTTGGATCGATACAGAAACGCGAGGATCTTGTTTCTCCCGCGCAACTTAAATATGTTAGCGCCAACACTATTAATAAGTCATCCACATAAACAATTATAATTACTTCGCTTCTCTCTTTGGAATCTATATACACGCAAGGATCCGCTGCCGTGTTTTTAAATCCTATGCTCAGTAAATAATTGTTCAACTTATGATACCATTCGCGACCTGCTTGTTTTAGATCATACAAAGGCTTGTTTAACTTACAAACTTTTTGTTCCTCCCCAGTTTTCTCAAACATAATCGGCTGCTCCATATATACCTCGTCTGTTAAATTCCCTTGAATGTATGCAGTCACGAAGTCTATTTGATGCACATGCATTCCTTTTATGACACTTACTGCCAGTAACATGCGTATTGTCTCTAATCTCGCTACAGGTGCAAATACTTCGTTAAAATCAATGCCCTCACGCTGTTGGTCACCTCTGGCAACTAGTCTTGCATTAAATTTGTCGATTAAGCCGTCCTGGTTTCTTTTAGTCCTAAAAACCCATTTACATTTTACAATTTTTTTACTTTGTGGTTTACTCACCAAGGTCCAAGTATTATTCTCGACTAGTCCATCATATTCGGCCTTCATCGCTTCTAGTCATTCGGTACGTTTCGGGTCATTCATTGCTTCTTGTACATTCTTCGGATCAGGTTGGGATTCTTGCGTAGGTTTCGCCTGATAAAGTTTTCGTGGTGTTCCCCGCTTTCCCGTTCTTTCTACTTTTGGACGACCACGTGCGTGACTCAATACTGGAGTATCAACAAATTTTCTGGGTTCCTCGTCAGCTTCTTCATTTTCATGTAGGGTTGCACAATTTTCGGCTTTTGAAGAACATCCTGCAATCGCATCCTGTTCCATTTGATGTCGATGATCTTCATCCTCTTCCAGTCGATGATCTTCCCGTCGGGCATTTTCTTTCTCTTCTTTTTGAAGATTTTCATGCCGGGTAATTTCCTCAATTTCTTGATTCATGGGTACTTCAAAGAGATTTGGCTCATTAATGTATGATCCCGTGATTTGATTTTCGATAAATTTGACATCTTTTCTTATTAACACAGTCCCAGTGCCTCTTTTCCATAAACGATATGCCTTCGTTTCTTCAGAATAACCCACAAGAACGTACTCCTTTCCTTTAGGTAAAAACTTATTCTTCCTTCGTCCCTTTTCGAGAGCTATCACTCTACTTCCGTATTTTCGGAAATAACCCACATATGGTTTCTGCCCTGTCCAAACTTGGTACGGTGTTACTCCTTCATTTGCTTTGGTTGGACAACGATTTCTTGTATACGTTGCAGCTACGACTGCCTCTGCCCATAGAGAAATTGGTAGATTTGCGTGCATGAGCATGCATCTCGCCATTTCTACTAAAGTGCGGTTCAAGCGTTCTGCAACTCCGTTTTGCTGTGGAGTATATGCCACACTCAGTTCTCTCAATATTCCTTCTTTCTTAAGGAATTCACTAAATTCATGAGAAAGATATTCGGTCCCATTATCTGTTCTTAGTCTTTTTATTTTTCTTCCCGTTTGTTTTTCAACACATGCTTTGTAGTCTTTAAACGCACTTAATACATCTGAACGCCGTTTCAAAGGTTTTACTTGAACGAAACGACTTTTGTCATCGGTAAATGTAACAAAATATTTCGCTCCCCCTAGCGAACTTGTATTAAATGGCCCGCAAATGTCACTGTGGACCAAGCCCAATAATTCATTTTCTCTTCGTGTTGAAGTTTTAAACGGTAATTGGTGAATCTTCGCTTTTTCACAAATTTCACATATGGGATTCACATTTTCCATGTTATCGTTAATCCCCATCACAATCTCTTTGTTTTTTAAATTTCTGACGTCATCAAAATTCAAATGGCCTAGTCTTTCATGCCATTTTACTAAACCACTACACTGTTCCGTCTGTACCATCGCACTAGCACTATTAGTTTTATTATTCTCTTTCACTATATACAGACCGTTTTCTTCTCTAGCTGTCATTACAAGTGATCCGTCTGAACGTCTAATTTTTGCACCATCTTGATAGAAAGTCACTGTGTAACCATGTTTTGTTATATGTGACACTGACAGCAAATTGGTTTTAAAACTTGGCACAAGCATTGCCTCTTGCAAATTAATATTGTTCTTTTTGTTGGGCGTGGTGTTTACTTCTGTTTCAATCTGTCCTTTTCCGGTTGACTTTACACTTTGTTCCGTGGCTGTGTATATGGTTGCATTATCCTGACCAATTTTCTTAAATTTTTCTTTTTTATTCGTGATATGTGTCGTCGCACCACTATCTAAACACCAAATGTCCGTCCTCTTCTGATAATTATTTAACGCTGTGGCTGTCATTGCATCGACTGTCTTCGCATCCTTCCGTTTTTGAGACATATTTTCATTCTTCCTATAACAATCCCTTGCACGATGACCATACTTGTTGCATATGTTGCAATTCCCATTAAACTTTGTTGATTTCATCTTGTCCTTGGGATAAAATTTTCTTTTATTCACTAAGGCGTTTTCATGGCTTCGGTTTTCGTCTCCTTCGTTGTTGTGATCTTCTCTTCTTGCTTCTTCTTCTATTAATTTGATTTTTAAACTCTCGATGTTAGGTATCTCGTCACGTGTTTCTATTGCCACCTTAAAATTTTCATACACTGCTGGCATCGACTTGAGCAGCATTACCGACACAAGATCGTCCGGAATCTTCATATCGGCGATTTCCAATTGTTCGACTTTCAATTGAAAATCATTGATGTACTGCGTCATCGTCTGATGTGTTTGTTTTTTCATGGCATATAATTGACTATATAATGCGGCTCTTCGTACAGGACCCCTGGATTGATGTACTTTTCTTAAATTTTCCCAAGCTTCCCGTGATGTTTCCGCTCTTTTTACGTGATTTAATTGACCTTCTTCTACGCTGAGAAGAATTAACGCCAATGCCTTTTCGTCCTTTTTCGTCCAAGCGACAGCATTTTCTTCGTTCTTTAATTCTGTACCATTCGTACACGACCACAATTCATTGTAAATTAATACACTTCTTAGTTGAACCTTCCATGTTTCATAATTCTTCTCTCCTAATTTTTGAATCTGGTTTATGTTCGGTGTTGCCATATTTTTTTTTTACGCACCAATTTCACGACACGACTTTTTACGTTTTTACTTTACTCGCGTTTTCTAAATACATATTTCACTCGCGCAGTTGAATAGTCCTGGGCCCATAACCTGTTTGGTTTTTGGGTAAAACGCAGGAATGAAATATAATATAAGATTTAAACGGATGAACAATATTATATTTAGGAACATTAAAACACATACATAATGGAGACAGAATAAATAGTACGACCGACCGCTAACAAATCTAAAACGCAACGACCGAAAATCAATAGACAAAAGAACATACAAGAACGAAAGTCATCTAGATCCGTGGCCTCCTGGAATGTCATCAGATATATGTACATACATACATGTCGATATACTATTTCCAACAATTAGTAAGGGTTAGATTTTTAGTACTTGTAGAACGAAAAATTTTAGGATATATTCAATACCGTAAAGGTCCAAATAAAGTAGGAGTAATAGGATTATTTCAACCCTTAGGTGATGCAATTAAATTATTTTCTAAAGAAATTATTATTTTAAGAAATTCTAGAATTTTATTTTTTCATCTAATACCTATAATAATAATAATAATTTCTTTATTAATTTGAATTGTTATACCCTTTTCTAATAATATTTGAAGAATAGAATTTAATTCTTTAGTAATAATATGTTTTTTTGGGGCAAGAGTTTATCCTGCAATAATTATATAATAGGATGATCATCTAATTCTAATTATTCAATAATTGGGGCTTTACGAGCTGTTGTTCAATCAATTTCTTATGAAATTAATTTATTTTTAATTTTGTTTAATTTTTTTATTATATCCTTTAGTTTTTCTTTTCTTGATTTTCAATTTTTTCAAGAATTTGAATTTTTTTTTATTTACTTACCTATTTTAGAATTTTGATTAATTTGTCTTTTAGCAGAATTAAATCGATCCCCATTTGATTTAGTTGAAGGAGAATCAGAATTAGTTTCTGGTTTTAATGCAGAATATTACAGATGAGGGTTTGCATTAATTTTTATATCTGAATATACAATAATTATATTTATAAGAATAATAACAGGTGTATTATTTACAGAATTTAAAGTATTTTCTTTAAAATTTTTATTATTTTATTTATTTATAATTTTTATTATTATTTTTATTCGAGCAATTATACCTCGTTTACGGTATGATGATTTAATATATATATATGTTGAAAATTTATTTTACCATATATTTTGTTTTTTGTTTTTTTAAATTATGTAATTTTTTTACATAATTATTATTTATATTAAGTTAATAGAAAATATTGCAGAGTATGAACCTTTCTTTTATTAATAACGAAACAACAACGCGGTAACCAAAACGACTGGACAGAAACCAGTCGACTATTTGTTTACTACATACATTCAGATTGTGTTGCTGCTCTAATACTTCCCCTCAATCGTAAATGTTGTTACTCTCCACCGAGTCTTCAACTTCAATCTTCGATTGACTGGACTCCCAGTAAATCGCGACAGTGTTCGTGTTTTGAACGTGGTAGTCCCTTCGTCAGCACATCGGCCATAATTTCCTGCGTTGGCATATATTTTAATACCACAGATCTTTCTTTCAATGCATCGCGGACGAAATGATGCCTTATATCGATATGCTTGGTCCTCCTGTGAAATACGGCGTTTTTGGCCAATTTTTGTGCTCCTTGATTATCGTTCCACAGTGTCAATGGTGTCTCATCTCTAACGCCTAATTCTTTCAGGAAAGTTTGGAGGTTGATTGCTTCTTTCGTCGCTTCTGTCAGAGCCATGTACTCTGCCTCCGTACTAGACAGGGCTACTCTTCGCTGTTTCCGTGATTCCCAGCTTATAGCTGCATTTCCATATTTGAAGATGTAACCAGTATATGACCTTCTATCATCCGGGCAGGCTCCCCAATCCGCGTCGACATATCCCATTAAATCTTCTTTGGCTTTGGTGAACACTAATCCATAATTTAGGCTTCCCCTCAAGTATCGCAGAACTCTTTTCGCAGCTTTCCCATGGTTTTGATCAAAATTGGAGCTGAATTGACTGAGCCAGCTCACCACGTGAGCTATGTCTGGTCTCGTGGCAATGGCTATGTACATCAACGATCCTATCAGTTCCCTATATGGCAACCCTTTAATTTCGGCTCCCGATACATCTTCATTCGTTTCTTCCTTTATATCCCGTTTATTTAGTTCACAAGGAGTAGAAATCGGTTTCGCATCACTCATGCCAAATTTTCTCAATGTGTCTTCAATATAGGTCTTCTGAGTCATCGCCATCTTCCCCTTACTCCGCGTGAACTTAATTCCTAAGCAATGCTGAATGGGTCCTAAGTCCTTCATTTCAAACGTTGACATTAGTCCTTGTTTTAATTCTTCCATGTGTTCTCTATTTCTTGATATCATTAATATATCATCGACATAAATCGCCACGATAACCAAATTTTCGTTCATTATTTTGAAGTAAACACAAGGGTCAGGATTCATCGATTGCAATCCTAATTCACGCAATTTCTCATCAAGTCTAATATTCCATTGTCTGCTTGATTGTTTCAAACCATAAATTGCCTTCTTTAGTAAACAGACTTTATTCTCGCCTTTAATATCTTGCAACATTTTGTTAATTCTGATCTTCTGATCCTTACTGATTTTACTGTCCTTTGCTGATCTTATGTCTTGTAATGTTTCTTCCAGCATTTCTGGTATTTCCATGTATATCTCTTCATCTATATCTCCATTCAGAAAAGCGGTCGATCAAGCGGTCTCGCTCAACTGCTAGAGCGATTAATGTCCTTATGGAACTCAATCTTGCTACTGGTGCAAAAGTTTCATGAAAGTCCATTCCCGGGACTTGTGTAAAACCTCGAGCTACGAGTCTCGCCTTCCTTCTATCCAGCGTCCCGTCAGCCTTACATTTATTCCGTAATATTAAACGACAGCTTACGATGCTTCGGTCCCTTGGTCGATCTACGATTTCCCACGTATTATTTTTGATCATAGACATTATCTCACTACGTATGGCTGCTTTCCACTCTTCCCTATCTTTACTGGCCATTGCCTTTTTAGCCGAAATTTCACTTGTATCCACATGTTCTTCTGTCTCTTCTTCTTTTGTAGTGACTTGTTGTGCTACCTCATAGTGATATTGTTTCTTGGGTCTTCCTGGATTTCCCGTCCTTATTATTTTGGGTCTCCCAACGGTTCTTCGCAACTGTACTTCTGGATTTTGTATTACCTGTTCTTGCTCTTGATGTTGGTTATTTAACCCATCTTCTTCCCTTTGTTCGCAGGTTTCACTGTTTTCATTATTTTGTGGTTCTTCGTGAGTCCACTCCATAGCTTCTTCGTATTCTTCATCATCATCTTCTTCTTCTTCTTGTAATGAGTTTTGTTCTCCGAGGTCTCTGATCGTTTTTGTCTCTATTTCAGCATATTTTCTTTCCTTTAGTTTGTTTCCATTAATCATCCTATTTTCACTAACGAATTCTTCATATTTTGTTCCGGCACCAATTTCTTCGAAGAAATTTATATCTCTGGATACAATTATTTTCCTTTCACTAGGTACCCAAACTCGGTAACCTTTAGATTCCAAGGAATAACCTACGAATATACACTCTCTGGATCTTGGAGAAAATTTTCCTTTGTTTGTATCTCGCTCCAATGCATATCCTTTACATCCGAATGTTCGGAAATATTTCACATTTGGCCTTTTACCGGTCCAAAGTTTATAAGGTGTTTGCCCATTTAAGTGGTTTGCGGGGCATCTATTGCGGATGTAATTAGCTGTATGCAGTGCTTCTGCCCAAAACGATGGGGATACTTTCGATTGAATTAGTAGACATCTTGCCATTTCCACAAGTGTTCTATTCATGCGTTCCGCGGTGCCATTTTGGTGCGGTGTATGCGGGATTGTCAATCTTCTTTGGATTCCAGATTTTTGTAAATAGTCGTCAAATTCTTTATTGCAATATTCTTTTCCGTTGTCGGACTGAATGTATTTGATTTTTCTACCAGTGAAGTTTTCAACCATGCTCTTGTACTTTTTGAATTCAGTGAGGGCTTCGCTTTTCCTCTTCAAGAATCTTACTTCGCACCACCTCGTTCTGTCTTCTATGAAGATTAAGAAATATTTTGACCCATTCAATGACTCTGTCCTCATCGGTCCACATAAGTCTGTGTGTACTAATTCTAGCAGTTCCAATTTACGACTGGACTCTTTTGGGAAAGGTGTCTGCGTAAGTTTGCCTTTTAAGCATACTTCACACGTAGGTAGTTCTTTTTGGGTTCTGATTCTGATGCCACATACCACTTTATTAGCAACCATTTTCTTCAGATCTCTTCCGTTCAAGTGTCCGTATCTCTCATGCCATATTTTTAAATTTTCTTCTGATTCACTCGACATTCTTCCTGCATATTGTGTGTTTTGCCTAATGTAATATAAACCATCGATTCTGTCAGCGCGCATTAAAATGCTTCCTGCTCTATCCTTGACTAGAGCACCATTTCTACCGAAGGTTACATTATATCCCTTGTCTGTAATCTTTGAAACAGACATTAAATTTGTGCGTAATCCTGGAACATATAAGGTATTTAATAAATTTATTTTCTGACGGCCATCTTTGTTTGAGGTAATAATAGATGCTGTCCCTTTCGCCAATACTTTAGCTGATGTATTGTTAGTCGCTAAATTCAAGTCTTCGAACTCATATGACTCCAGATTCTTTAGGCTTTCTTCTTTCTTCGTAATATGCGATGTACAACCACTATCTAAGCACCAATCGCTTGTACTTATGTCGCGTCCGGACTTTAAAGCATAGTCTTTTCTATCTGTGACTAGTAAGCTAGATTCCTTGGGACTCTGCTTTCCCGTCTTCCAAGGTTTGTATTTCCCATCTTCTAGTCTGCAGTCTATAGCTTTGTGTCCCACCTTTTTGCATTTATGACAACGGAATTTGAATTCTTCTTTATGTTCTTCCCTACGCTCGTTGGGCCTATTGTTCCGGAATTTATGATTTTTGAATGCTTGTCTTCCAACCATCATTGCATTCGGAACTTCTTCCTTTAATTTCTGATTGCGTGCATCACTTTCTTCAACTATCTTTATCTTCAATATTTCCGGTGATGGTAATTCATCTCTGGATTCGATTGCACATCGGAAATTTTCAAATTTCTCTGGGAGACTATAGTAATCAATAGTTTATTTCTTGGTCCAATAAAAACAAATTTTAAACTTAGAATTAACTCTAACCACTGAGGCGGAGAGGAAGGACAAGGGTTATTTATTTACATTAATTGACGTCACGCAATCAGTTGCGCACTTTATTTGAACGTGGTCTGCTGGACAGTAAGGACACAATCCCGCCTGGATTCTGTGCGACCTAGGGTCGGTAATATCGATCCATAGAATCGATCGGCGGAAGTGAATGGATTTACGTATCACTTACTATCCAGCAGCCATCACAGTTCGTTCAAGAGTGCTGAGGAAAGGCGTTATTATAAATCGGAATTTTTCCCTGTGATCCGGTGCGTGTCTGTAATTGAAGGTGGTAGGTAAAAAGCGTAATCTATCTCTTTAGCTATTAATAGAATTAGTGACAATGTACAAGCAGTTTTCTTTTTTAACTAATATGAAGTAATTCGGCTACGTCAGCAGGTGGGCGATGAGGTCCGTGTAATGGATAGCTAAATTGACCGATTCAAACTTCTTCTTAACACTATTTTCTAACTGTATATATAGGGATTCGGCGATACTCCGGCGGTAGTAATCGTTGTCCTTGTGAAGAATACTAGCGTTATCGAAGTCGAACGCGTGGCCGTTATCCAGCCGTTATCTGGGAGACTATACAATATCATTATGGCTAACAAATCTGTATTGATTTCTACATCCATTTCTTGTAGCTTGTCAACCACATCAAAGAATTTAGAAATGTGGTCTCGTGTGTCTTCACCTTCACGCATTTTATGCAAAGTGAGTTGTTTTAAAAGATTCGCTTTTCGAGCAGGTCCCTTAGATTGATAGATACTTTCTAATTTAAGCCAAACATCTCGAGATGTGGTACAATTCTTGATTTGTTTTAATGCATGAGGGTGGATAGATAGTATTAGATCTGACCTGGCTTTCTTGTCAGCAATTTCCCACTGCTTTGTGACATTATAGCTCCTTCTGCCAAATCCGGTTTCGGTATCTCACCACTCACATATCCCCATGCATCATTCTTCACCAAAAGGGCTTCGGCTTGTAATTTCCAAGTCTCATAATTATCCCTTTCTAACATTCCTATTCGTGTACAACTGCTGGTACTCATTTTCGCGCACATACACTTATTATCTTCACTCGCGATATATTGACTTTAATTAACTACCTAAAATATACTATTCCAAGGGAGCTGGGCCCATAACCTATTGCAGAGTATAAATCTTTTTTTTTATTAATAACGAAACAACAACGCGGTAACCAAAACGACTGGACAGAAACCAGTCGACTATTTGTTTACTACATACATTCAGATTGTGTTGCTGCTCTAATATATATAAATGAAAAAATCTCTTGTAACAAAAATAATTTTACATTATATACCTATATAAATTAAACAATCTCTAGTAACAAAAATAATTTTACATTATATACCTATATAAATTAAAAAATATCTAGTAATAAAAATCAATTAATTATTATTTATATATATATATATATTAATATTTATATATATAAATATTTTTTTTATATATAATTAAAATAAATTTATAAATATATAATATTAATATATGTTATTATATTAAATTGTAAAAAATTTTAATATGGATTATTATATTATATATATATAGTATAGTTTATATTTATGATTTAATAATTTATATATAGATTAATATTATATAAATTATATTTATTAATATATATATTATTAATAATATAAGAGTATAAATTTATTACCGATAATATATATATATATTAATTATATTAAATATATATATTTAATTTATATATAACAATATTTATATAAATAATAATACATTTATAAATATATTATATTATTATATTTAATTATAATTTATATATTCTAAAAACTCTAATATAGACTACTACAGTATATATAATATATCATGTATATTTATAAGTTAATAATGTATATATATTACAATTAATATATATTAATATTATATAGATTACATTTATTAATATATATATTATTAATAATATAAGAGTATAAATATATTACAGATAATATATATATTAATTATATTAAATATATATATATAATTTATATGTAATATATTTATAAATATATTATATTATTATATTTAATTATAATTTATATGGACCGATATCTGTGGCGATGTCACTCGAAACCGTATGTGTTTGACGAAACTAAGTGGTCGCCTTGTGAGAGAGGAAGCTCCAGATGCGAAATATAGTTCCATTTTAAACTAATTGTTCTATCTGAAACTAAGTGTTCGTTACTGTGCCAGGAGAGGCGCCTGTTCTCTGAAATCTGTGGCGATGCCACTAGAAACCGTATCTGTTCGACGAAACTAAGTGGACCAACTTGGGAGAGAGAAAACTCCAAATGCGAAACATAGGTCCATTTTAAACTAATTGTTCTATCTGAAACTAAGTGTTCGATAATGTGCCAGGAGAAGCGCTTGTTCTCTGAAATCTGTGGCGATGCTACTCGAAACCGTATGTGTTCGACGAAACTAAGTGGTAGACCTTGTGAGAGACGAAGCTCCAGATGCGAAACTTAGTTCCATTTTAAACTGATTGTTCAATCTGCAACTAAGTGATCGATAATGAGCCAGGAGAAGAGCCTGTTCTCTGAAATCTGTGGCGATGCCACTCGAAACCGTATGTGTTCGACGAAATTAAGTGGTCGACCTTGTGAGAGAGGAAACTCCAGAAGCGGAACTTAGTTCCATTTTAAACTAACCGTTCTATTTGAAACTAAGTGTTCGATACTGTTCCAGGAGAAGCGCCTGTTCTCTGAAATCTGTGGCGATGCTACTCGAAACCGTATGTGTTCGACGAAATTAAGTGGTCGACCTTGTGAGAGACGAAGCTCCAGATGCGAAACTTAGTTCCATTTTAAACTGATTGTTCAATCTGAAACTAAGTGATCGATAATGAGCCAGGAGAAGAGCCTGTTCTCTGAAATCTGTGGCGATGCCACTCGAAACCGTATGTGTTCGACGAAACTAAGTGGTCGACCTTGTGAGAGAGGAAACTCCAGAAGCGAAACTTAGTTCCATTTTAAACTAACCGTTCTATTTGAAACTAAGTGTTCGATACTGTTCCAGGAGAAGCGCCTGTTCTCTGAAATCTGTGGCGATGCTACTCGAAACCGCATGTGTTCGACGAAATTAAGTGGTCGACCTTGTGAGAGAGGGAACTCCAGATGCGAAACTTAGTTCCATTTTAAACTAATTGTTCTATCTGAAACTAAGTGTTCGATACTGTCCCAGGAGAAGCGCCTGTTCTCTGAAATCTGTGGCGATGCCACTCGAAACTGTATGTGTTCGACGAAATTAAGTGGTCGACCTTGTGAGAGAGGAAACTCCAGAAGCGAAACTGAGTTCCATTTTAAACTAATGGTTCTATCTGAAACTAAGTTTTCGATGCTGTTCCAGGAGAAGCGCCTGTTCTCTGAAATCTGTGGCGATGCTACTAGAAACCGTATGTGTTCGACGAAACTAAGTGGTCGACTTTGTGAGAGAGGGAACTCCAGATGCGAAACTTAGTTCCATTTTAAAATAATTGTTCTATCTGAAACTAAGTGTTCGATACTGTGCGAGGAGAAGCGCCTGTTCTCTGAAATCTGTGGCGATGCCACTCGAAACCGTATGTGTTCGACGAAATTAAGTGGTCGCCTTGTGAGGGAAGAGACTCCAGATGCGAAATTTAGTACAATTTTAAACTAATTGTTCTATCTGAAACTATGTGTCTGATACTGTGCCAGGAGAAGCGCCTGTTCTCTGAAATCTGTGGCGATGCCACTAGAAACCGTATCTGTTCGACGAAACTAAGTGGACCAACTTGGGAGAGAGAAAACTCCAAATGCGAAACATAGGTCCATTTTAAATTGATTGTTCTATCTGAAACTATGTGTCTGATACTGTACCAGGAGAAGCGCCTGTTCTCTGAAATCTGTGGCGTTGCCACTCGAAACCGTATGCGTTCAACGAAACTAAGTGGTCGACTTTGTGAGAGAGGGAACTCCAGATGCGAAACTTAGTTCCATTTAAAAATAATTGTTCTATCTGAAACTAAGTGTTCGATACTGTGCGAGGAGAAGCGCCTGTTCTCTGAAATCTGTGGCGATGCCACTCGAAACCGTATGTGTTCGACGAAATTAAGTGGTCGCCTTGTGAGGGAAGAGACTCCAGATGCGAAATTTAGTACAATTTTAAACTAATTGTTCTATCTGAAACTAAGTGTTCGATAATGTGCCAGGAGAAACTCCCGTTCGGCGAAATCTGTGGCGATACCACTCGAAACCGTATCTGTTCGACGAAACTAAGTGGTCGATACTGTGCCAGGAGAAACTCCCGTTCGGCGAAATATGTGGCGATACCACTCGAAACCGTATGTGTTCGCCGAAACTAAGTGGTCGACCTTGTGAGAAAGGAAACTCCAAATGCGAAACTTAATTCCATATTAAAATAATTGTTCTATCTGAAACTAAGTGTTCGATAGTGTGCCAGGAGAAACGCCTGTTCTCTGAAATCTGTGGCGATGCCACTCGAAACCGTATGCGTTCGGCGAAACTAAGTGGTCGACCTTGTGAGAGAGGGAACTCCAGATGCGAAACTTAGTTCCATTTTAAACTAATTGTTCTATCTGAAACTAAGTGTTCGATACTGTGCCAGGAGAAGCGCCTGTTCTCTGAAATTTGTGGCGATGCTACTCGAAACCGTATGTGTTCAACGAAACTAAGTGGTCGATCTTGTGAGAGAGGAAACTCCAGATGCGAAACTTAGTTCCATTTTAAATTGATTGTTCTATCTGAAACTATGTGTCTGATACTGTACCAGGAGAAGCGCCTGTTCTCTGAAATCTGTGGCGTTGCCACTCGAAACCGTATGCGTTCAACGAAACTAAGTGGTCGACTTTGTGAGAGACGAAGCTCCAGATGCGAAACTTAGTTCCATTTTAAACTGATTGTTCAATCTGAAACTAAATGATCGATAATGAGCCAGGAGAAGAGCCTGTTCTCTGAAACCTATGGCGATGCCACTCGAAACCATATGTGTTCGACGAAACTAAGTGGTCGACCTTGTGAGAGTGGAAACTCCAGAAGCGAAACTTAGTTCCAATATAAACTAATCGTTCTATCTGAAACTAAGTGTTCGATGCTGTTCCAGGAGAAGCGCCTGTTCTCTGAAATCTGTGGCGATGCTACTAGAAACCATATGTGTTCGACGAAACTAAGTGGTCGACCTTGTGAGAGAGGGAACTCCAGATGCGAAAATTAGTACAATTTTAAACTAATTGTTCTATCTGAAACTATGTGTCTGATACTGTGCCAGGAAAAGCGCCTGTTCTCTGAAATCTGTGGCGATGCCACTAGAAACCGTATCTGTTCGACGAAACTAAGTGGACCAACTTGGGAGAGAGAAAACTCCAAATGCGAAACATAGGTCCATTTTAAACTAATTGTTCTATCTGAAACTAAGTGTTCGATACTGTGCCAGGAGAAGCGCCTGTTCTCTGAAATCTGTGGCGATGCCACTCGAAACCGTATGTGTTCGACGAAACTGAGTGGTCGACCTTGTGAGACAGGAAACTCCAGATGCGAAGCTTAGTTCCATTTTAAACTAATTGTTCTATCTGATACTAAGTGTTCGATACTGTGCCAGGAAAAGCGCCTGTTCTCTGAAATCTGTGGCGTTGCCACTCGAAACCGTATGTGTTCGACGAAATTAAGTGGTCGCCTTGTGAGGGAAGAGACTCCAGATGCGAAACTTAGTTCCATTTAAAACTAATTGTTCTATCTGGAACTAAGTGTTCGATAGTGTGCCACGATAAACGCCTGTTCTCTGAAATCTGTGGCGATGCCACTCGAAACCGTATGTGTTCGACTAAACTAAGTAGTCGACCTTGTGAGAGAGGAATCTCCAGACCCGAAATTTATTTCCATTTTAAACTAATTGTTCTATCTGAAACTAAATGTTCGATACTGCGCCAGGAGAAGTGCCTGTTCTCTGAAATCTGTGACGATGCTACTCCAACCCGTATGTGTTCGAGGAAACTAAGTGGTCGACCTTGTGGGAGAGGAAACTTCAGATGCGAAATTTAGTTCCATTTGAAACTAATTGTTCTATCTGAAACTAAGTGTTCGTTACTGTGCCAGGAGAAGCGACTGTTCTATGAAATCTGTGGCGATGCCACTCGAAACCGTATGTGTTCGACGAAACTAAGTGGTAGACCTTGTGAGAGACGAAGCTCCAGATGCGAAACTTAGTTCCATTTTAAACTGATTGTTCTATCTGAAACTAAGTGTTCGATACTGTGCCAGGAGAAGCGCCCGTTCGCTGAAATCTGTGGCGATGCCACTCGAAACCGTATGTGTTCGTCGAAACTATGTGGTCGCCCTTGAGGGAGAGGAAACTCCAGATGCGAAACTTAGTTCCATTTTAAACTAATAGTTCTATCTGAAACTAAGTGTTCGATACTGTGCCAGGAAAAGCGCCTGTTCTCTGAAATCTGTGGCGATGCTACTCGAAACCGTATGTGTTCGACGAAACTAAGTGGTCAACCTTGTGAGAGAGGAAACTCCAAATGCGAAACATAGTTCCATTTTAAACTAATTGTTCTATCTGAAACTAAGTGTTCGAAACTGTGCCAGGAGAAGCGCTTGTTCTCTGAAATCTGTGGCGATGCCACTCGAAACCGTATGTGTTCGTCGAAACTATGTGGTCGCCCTTGAGGGAGAGGAAACTCCAGATGCGAAACTTAGTTCCATTTTAAACTAATAGTTCTATCTGAAACTAAGTGTTCGATACTGTGCCAGGAAAAGCGCCTGTTCTCTGAAATCTGTGGCGATGCTACTCGAAACCGTATGTGTTCGACGAAACTAAGTGGTCAACCTTGTGAGAGAGGAAACTCCAAATGCGAAACATAGTTCCATTTTAAACTAATTGTTCTATCTGAAACTAAGTGTTCGAAACTGTGCCAGGAGAAGCGCTTGTTCTCTGAAATCTGTGGCGATGCTACTCGAAACCGTATGTGTTCGACGAAACTAAGTGGTCGACCTTGTGGGAGAGGAAACTCCAGATGCGAAACTTAGTTCCGTATTAAACTGATTGTTCTATCTGAAAGTGTTCGATACTGTGCCAGGAGAAGCGCCTGTTTTCTGAAATCTCTGGCGATGCCACTCGAAACCGTATGTGTTCGACGAAATTAAGTCGTCGACCTTGTGCGAAAGGAAACTCCAGATGCGAAATTTAGTTCCCATTTAAACAAATTGTTCTATCGTTAATATGTAATATATAGTTTTAAGCGGCTATTGATAAGGCCAATAGTTTAGACGAATACTTCTTTATTTCAATTGTTCGACGAAACGTTTCGATAAGGTAGTTCTTATCCTCTTCAGTCGATTAAACTGTCTGTTGGACGGATAGATAATATAAGTATAAAGTAAATAAAAATTGTGACATATAAATATAAGATAGGAAATAAGCGCCAATATAAAAGATTGTAATAAATATGTTAAATGTATACGGATAAATAACTAAGTAAATAAAATCGTTACATCGATAGGAAAAACGTTTTTTGACTCACTCCAAGAAGTCCTAGGATGTGGATTTTACAATAATTTGTCCTAGGTGCTATCGTCTCGGATGTTGGTTGAGACTAAGTAGCGTTAAACAATTTAAACCTAGGGTGAGTCAAACAGGTGGGGGAGGTGGACGTTAGGTCGTTGTTCAGGTCTTTATTTTAAAAACATTGAAGTGTCGATTGTTATGCATGATACACTAGTTGGTATTGGTCAGTGTAGGTGTCTCTGCCACTGCTACCTGTGAAGGATCGCATGTCGATAATTTATGTCGATCCAGAAACGGAAACACGTCGCACGACGATGAGTGAAGGAGTAGATGGTGATTCCATTCACAACGTGCGCTCATTGAACAGAAGGCAGTAGTGGAAGACACATGGTGGACGGAAAAATATACAAACTAATACTAGATACTAAATAATTGCACTGAAAAGTTGGTGTAGGAACCCTCTGCGGAATTAAGTGAGAATCGAGACCAGGTCAGTGTAATACGATGAGATGTTAACAGATTCAAACTTCTTATTGACACTATTCTCTTTCATTATGTATAGGGACTCGGCTATCGTACGACGCCAATTATTCGTGTCCCTCTGCAAAACCTCCGTATCCTCGAAATTGAAAGAGTGGCCGAACTCGAGCACGTGTTCCGTCAAGGCGGTCTTTTGCATATTGTGTACAAGGCTATACTTGTGTTGGTATATCCTAGTCGACAACAAATTATGCGTCTGGCCCACGTAACTCTCCGAGCAATTACCACACGGTATTTTGTATACCACATCTGTCAATTTTTTAACATTAATTTTGTCTTTCCCTTTGCTAAAAAAGGAAAGGGCATTGCATTTGTTGGTGTGAATGCAGCCGATGTTAAATGTTTGCAGGATGTGGCTGAGATTAATTCCGGGGATATTGTGGGAGCAACACGAAGTTGTTTGAAAATGGATCGCCCGTACGTTGGATTTTTTCGTTATGTACCCTGATTGGGTGATATAACTCATCCACTCGTTTTTTGATGAGGTGTTTTATGAGGTCTAGCGGGTATCCATTCTTTTTTAAGGTGTCAATAATGATCCGAATATTGTCTCTCCTGAACCTGGGATGTGCAAGCTTAATACCGCGATCAGTGAGTCCTATGATCAAGCTGATTTTCTGCTTGAGTGGATGTGCAGATATGTAATTTATATATCTTCCAGACCACGTCTTTTTACCGTACCAATTAGTGATAATACGACCTTCGTCTCTAACGACCTCCGTATCTAGGAAACTGATCTTATTATTTTGTTCCAATTCAAACGTGAACTTGATTCGGTTGTGAAATGTCTTAAAAATTTCAATAGTGTGATCTATGCTGTGTGAGGGAAGGCATGTAATTATATCGTCTACGTACCTATAAAAGAAAGGAATATGGAAAGTTAATTGGTTGATGCTAACAAGTTGCAATTTTTGCATGACTATTTCTGCAGCTATTGGTGATAGGGGTGAGCCCATGGCTGCCCCAAAAATCTGTTTGTAAGTTTTGTTATTAAATTTGAACCCATTTGAAGTTAAACAGAATTCTACAGCTTTTATGAAACTGGTTTTGTCTATTTTTTTGTGAGACGATATATCTGTCCATCCCTCACTCAGCACTTGAGAGACCACATCGATGGGAATGTTATTGAACAATGCTGTGACATCCAGAGATACCAACGAGTAATCGTCTGGGATGGTCACACCATTAATTTTGTCGACGAAACACCAACTGTCCTTAATATAGTATGGATTGTCACCTATGTTTTTATTTAAGATATTTGAGAGATACTTGGAGAGTTTGTAACAAGGACCTCCTATGGATGATACGATTATCCTCCAAGGGATGCCCTCTTTATGAACTTTTGGTAAACCATATGCTCTGGGTGTCACAGCATTGTTAGTACAAATACCTTTATAAGTGGCATTGGTTATATAGTTTTTATTGAGCCACTGTTTTATAATTTGGTTGTTATGTGTCTGAAAGGTAGATGTATATTCATGTCTGGTCTCCAAATATGTCTCTGTATCACTGAGCATTTGTTCCATTTTCGCAGTGTAAACCGATCTATTAACGCACACGGAGATGTTACCCTTATCTGCGGTAGTGATGAAGATATCCGGATTGTTTTTAAGAAAAAACTAACTTCGTTTCTTTTATATATTGTAGTATTCGGCGGTCCAAAAAACTGAGGTTATTGGTATTTTTAAATTTATTTATGATTTGATTTATTAAGAGGAGCCGTGCATTATTTCTATTATTTTGTGGTATTTTCAAAAGACCGGTTTCTATGTGTGTAATGAGGTTAATAAGATGTTTGTTTATTTTGTTTTCTTTGAATATGTGTTTAGGACCGAGTGACAAATTCTTTTGACATTGATCGGTATGTCAATGTCACATAAGTTCCTTAGCCATTTTTCGGTGTCGATACTACAAAGCGGTTTTTCTGCAATGTTAATTAATTTTTGAAGTTTTTTCTTATGTTGGTTATCACAATCCTTTTTGAACCGTCTGAGGGTATCTCTTCGTGTGTGCATGAAATGTTGTAGAATATTATGTGGCAGTTTATCAGTTAATCTATTGAAAACTAATTGTAATTTATTCTGAAGATGGTTACCTGTGTAAAAGTTGTCGTTAATCATTAAGTTTAAAATTTTTGAGTTATAATTTGTTTTGAAAGTTTGTATTCTTTTGTTGTTAGTTTGACTGTTAAAATGGACGTTGAATTTCAAGTGCTCAATCTTACTAGGTACAAGTTTATGAGTTCTACATTGTAACAAGAACACGCGTTGTGATTTTAATGAGATCAGTTTTCTATTAATGTTGATCCACTGTTTCATGTCGGATATAACGCCAGCGGAGAATGTATCGGTGATGTACGCAAAAAATCCGGAGTTATTCATGTTTTTGAGCCTCGATGATATAATTAAATTTCTTGAATTTTGAAGTTGGCCGTAATATGTAATATATATTTTTGAGCGGCTACTGATAAGGCCAATAGCTTAGACGAATACTTCTTTATTTCAATTGTTCGAAGAAAACATACGGTTTCGAGTGGCATCGCCACAGATTTCAGAGACCAGGCGCTTCTCCTGGCACAGTATCGAACACTTAGTTTCAGATAGAACAATTAGTTTAAAATGGAACTAAGTTTCGCATCTGGAGTTTCCTCTCTCGCAAGGTCGACCACTGAGTTTCGACGAACACATACGGTTTCGAGTGGCATCGCCACAGATTTCAGAGAACGGGCACTTCTCCTGGCACATTATCGAACACATAGTTACAGATAGAACAATTAGTTTAAAATGGAACTAACTTTCGCATCTGGAGTTTCCTCTCTTACAAGGTCGACCACTTAGTTTCGTCGAACACATACGGTTTCGTGTAGCATCGCCACAGATTTCAGAGAGCAGGCGCTTCTCCTGGCACAGTATCGAACACTTATCTCAGACAGAACAATTAGTTTAAAATGGAACTAAGTTTCGCATCTGAAGTTTCCTCTCTCACAAGGTCGACCACTTAGTTTCGTCGAACACATACGGTTTCGAGTGGCATCGCCACAGATTTCAGAGAACAGGCGTTTCTCCGGGCACACTATCGAACACTTAGTATCAGATAGAACATTTAGTTTAAAATGGGACTAAGTTTCGCATCTGAAGATTCCCCTCGCACAAGGTCGGCCACTTAGTTTCGTCGAACACATACGGTTTCGAGTAGCATCGCCACAGATTTCAGAGAACGGGCACTTCTCCTGGCACAGTATCGAGCACTTAGTTTCAGATAGAACAATTAGTTTAAAATGGAACTAAGGTTCGCATCTGGAGTTTCCTCTCTCACAAGATCGGCCACTTAGTATCGTCGAACACATGCGGTTTCGGGTGGGATCGCCACAGATTTCAGAGAACAGGCGCTTCTCCTGGTACAGTATCGAAAACTTAGTTTCAGATAGAACAATTAGTTTAAAATGGAACTATGTTTCGCATCTGAAGTTTGCTCTCTCACAAGGTCGGCCACTTAGTTTCGTCGAACACATACGGTTTCGAGTAGCATCGCGACAGATTTCAGAGAACAGGCGCTTCTCCTGGCACATTATCGAACACTTAGTTTCAGATAGAACAATTAGTTTAAAATGGAACTAAGTTTCGCTACTGGAGTTTCCTCTCTCACAAGGTAGACCACTTAGTTTCGTCGAACACGTACGGTTTCGTGTAGCATCGCCACAGATTTCAGAGAACAGGCGCTTCCCCTGGCACAATATCGAACACTTAGTTTCAGAGAGAACAATTAGTTTAAAATGGAACTAAGTTTCGCATCTGGAGTTTCCTCTCTCAGAAGGTTGACCACTTAGTTTCGTCGAACACATACGGTTTCGAGTGGCATCGCCACAGATGTCAGAGAACTGGCGCTTCTCCTGGCACAGTATCGAACACTTAGTATCAGATAGAACATTTAGTTTAAAATGGGACTAAGTTTCGCATCTGAAGATTCCCCTCGCACAAGGTCGGCCACTTAGTTTCGTCGAACACATACGGTTTCGAGTAGCATCGCCACAGATTTCGGAGAGCAGGCGCTTCTCCTGGCACATTATCGAACACTTAGTTTCAGATAGAACAATTAGTTTAAAATGGAACTAAGTTTCGCATCTGGAGTTTCCTCTCTCGCAAGGTCGACCACTTAGTTTCGACGAACACATTCGGTTTCGAGTGGCATCGCCACAGATTTCAGAGAACGGGCACTTCTCCTGGCACAGTATCGAGCACTTAGTTTCAGATAGAACAATTAGTTTAAAATGGAACTAAGGTTCGCATCTGGAGTTTCCTCTCTCACAAGATCGGCCACTTAGTATCGTCGAACACATGCGGTTTCGGGTGGGATCGCCACAGATTTCAGAGAACAGGCGCTTCTCCTGGTACAGTATCGAAAACTTAGTTTCAGATAGAACAATTAGTTTAAAATGGAACTATGTTTCGCATCTGAAGTTTGCTCTCTCACAAGGTCGGCCACTCAGTTTCGTCGAACACATACGGTTTCGAGTAGCATCGCGACAGATTTCAGAGAACAGGCGCTTCTCCTGGCACATTATCGAACACTTAGTTTCAGATAGAACAATTAGTTTAAAATGGAACTAAGTTTCGCTACCGGAGTTTCCTCTCTCACAAGGTAGACCACTTAGTTTCGTCGAACACGTACGGTTTCGTGTAGCATCGCCACAGATTTCAGAGAACAGGCGCTTCCCCTGGCACAATATCGAACACTTAGTTTCAGAGAGAACAATTAGTTTAAAATGGAACTAAGTTTCGCATCTGGAGTTTCCTCTCTCAGAAGGTTGACCACTTAGTTTCGTCGAACACATACGGTTTCGAGTGGCATCGCCACAGATGTCAGAGAACTGGCGCTTCTCCTGGCACAGTATCGAACACTTAGTATCAGATAGAACAATTAGTTTAAAATGGAACTAAGTTTCGCATCAGGACTTTCCTCTCTCACAAGTTCGACCACTTAGTTTCGTCGAACATATACGGTTTCGAGTAGCATCGCCACAGATTTCAGAGAACGGGCACTTCTCATGGCAGAGTATCGAACACTTAGTTTCAGATAGAACAATTAGTTTAAAATGGAACTAAGTTTCGCACCTGGAGATTCCTCTCTCACAGGGCGGCCACTTAGTTTCGTCGAACACATACGGTTTCGAGTGGCATCGCCACAGATTTCAGAGAACAGGCGCTTCTCCTGGCACAGTATCGAACACTTAGTTTCAGATAGAACATTTAGCTTAAAATGGAAATAGGTTTCGCATTTGGAGTTTCCTCCCTCACAAGGTCGACGACTTAATTTCGTCGAACACATACGGTTTCGAGTGGCATCGCCACAGATTTCACAGAACAGGCGCTTCTCCTGGCACAGTATCGAACACTTAGTTTCAGATAGAACAATTAGTTTAAAATGTTACTAAGTTTCGCATCAGGACTTTCCTCTCTCACAAGTTCGACCACTTAGTTTCGTCGAACATATACGGTTTCGAGTAGCATCGCCACAGATTTCAGAGAACGGGCACTTCTCATGGCAGAGTATCGAACACTTAGTTTCAGATAGAACTATTAGTTTAAATTGGAACTAAATTTCACTTCTGGGGTTTCCTATCCCACAAGGTGGACCACTTAGTTTCGTCAAACACATACGGTTTCGAGTGGTATCGCCACAGATTTCAGGGAACAGGCGCTTCTCCTGGCACATTATCGAACATTTAGTTTCAGATAGAACAATTAGTTTAAAATGGAACTAAGTTTCGCATCTGGAGTTTCCTCTCTCACAATGTCGACCATTTAGATTCGTCGAACACATACGGTTTCGAGTAGCATCGCCACAGATTTCAGAGAACAGGCGCTTCTCCTGGCACAGTATCGAACACTTAGTTTCAGATAGAACAATTAGTTTAAAATGTTACTAAGTTTCGCATCAGGACTTTCCTCTCTCACAAGTTCGACCACTTAGTTTCGTCGAACATATACGGTTTCGAGTAGCATCGCCACAGATTTCAGAGAACGGGCACTTCTCATGGCAGAGTATCGAACACTTAGTTTCAGATAGAACAATTAGTTTAAAATGGAACTAAGTTTCGCACCTGGAGATTCCTCTCTCACAGGGCGGCCACTTAGTTTCGTCGAACACATACGGTTTCGAGTGGCATCGCCACAGATTTCAGAGAACAGGCGCTTCTCCTGGCACAGTATCGAACACTTAGTTTCAGATAGAACATTTAGCTTAAAATGGAAATAGGTTTCGCATTTGGAGTTTCCTCCCTCACAAGGTCGACGACTTAATTTCGTCGAACACATACGGTTTCGAGTGGCATCGCCACAGATTTCACAGAACAGGCGCTTCTCCTGGCACAGTATCGAACACTTAGTTTCAGATAGAACAATTAGTTTAAAATGTTACTAAGTTTCGCATCAGGACTTTCCTCTCTCACAAGTTCGACCACTTAGTTTCGTCGAACATATACGGTTTCGAGTAGCATCGCCACAGATTTCAGAGAACGGGCACTTCTCATGGCAGAGTATCGAACACTTAGTTTCAGATAGAACTATTAGTTTAAAATGGAACTAAATTTCACTTCTGGGGTTTCCTCTCCCACAAGGTGGACCACTTAGTTTCGTCAAACACATACGGTTTCGAGTGGCATCGCCACAGGTTTCAGAGAACTGGCGCTTCTCCTGGCACAGTATCGAACACTTAGTTTCAGGTAGAACAATTAGTTTAAAATGGAACTATGTTTCGCATCTGGAGTTTCCTCTCTCACAAGGTCGACCATTTAGATTCGTCGAACACATACGGTTTCGAGTAGCATCGCCACAGATTTCAGAGAACAGGCGCTTCTCCTGGCACAGTATCGAATACTTAGTTTCAGATAGCACATTTAGTTTAAAATGGAAATATGTTTCGCATTTGGAGTTTCCTCCCTCGCAAGGTCGACCACTTAGTTTCGTCGAACACATACGGTTTCGAGTGGTATCGCCACAGATTTCAGGGAACAGGCGCTTCTCCTGGCACAGTATCGAACACTCAGTTTCAGATAGAACAATTAGTTTAAAATGGAACTAAGTTTCGCATCTGGAGTTTCCTCTCTCACAAGGTCGGCCACTTAGTTTCGTCGAACACATACGGTTTCGAGTGGCATCGCCACAGATTTCAGAGAACAGGCGCTTCTCCTGGCATTTAGTTTCAGGTAGAACAATTAGTTTAAAATGGAACTATGTTTCGCATCTGGAGTTTCCTCTCTCACAAGGTCGACCATTTAGATTCGTCGAACACATACGGTTTCGAGTAGCATCGCGACAGATTTCACAGAACAGGCGCTTCACCTGGCACAATATCGAACACTTAGTTTCAGATAGAACAATTAGTTTTAAATGGAAATAAGCTTCGCATCCGGAGTTTCCTCTCCCACCAGGTCGACCACTTAGTTGCGTCGAACACATACGGCTTCGAGTGGTATCGCCACAGATTTCAGGGAACAGGCGCTTCTCCTGGCACAGTATCGAACACTTAGTTTCAGATACAACAATTAGTTTAAAATGGAACTATGTTTCGCATCTGGAGTTTCCTCTCTCACAAGGTCGACCATTTAGATTCGTCGAACACATACGGTTTCGAGTAGCATCGCCACAGATTTCAGAGAACAGGCGCTTCTCCTGGCACAGTATCGAATACTTAGTTTCAGATAGCACATTTAGTTTAAAATGGAAATATGTTTCGCATTTGGAGTTTCCTCCCTCGCAAGGTCGACCACTTAGTTTCGTCGAACACATACGGTTTCGAGTGGTATCGCCACAGATTTCAGGGAACAGGCGCTTCTCCTGGCACAGTATCGAACACTTAGTTTCAGATAGAACAATTAGTTTAAAATGGAACTAAGTTTCGCATCTGGAGTTTCCTCTCTCACAAGGTCGACCATTTAGATTCGTCGAACACATACGGTTTCGAGTAGCATCGCCACAGATTTCAGAGAACAGGCGCTTCTCCTGGCACAGTATCGAATACTTAGTTTCAGATAGCACATTTAGTTTAAAATGGAAATATGTTTCGCATTTGGAGTTTCCTCCCTCGCAAGGTCGACCACTTAGTTTCGTCGAACACATACGGTTTCGAGTGGTATCGCCACAGATTTCAGAGAACAGGCGCTTCTCCTGGCACAGTATCGAACACTTAGTTTCAGAGAGAACAATTAGTTTAAAATGGAACTAAGTTTCGCATCTGGAGTTTCCTCTCTCACAAGGTCGACCATTTAGATTCGTCGAACACATACGGTTTCGAGTAGCATCGCCACAGATTTCAGAGAACAGGCGCTTCTCCTGGCACTGTATCGAACACTTTCAGATAGAACAATTAATTTAAAATGGAACGAAGTTTCGCACCTGGAGATTCCTCTCTCACAAGGTCGGCCACTTAGTTTCGTCTAACACATACGGTTTCGAGTGGCATCGCCACAGATTTCAGAGAACAGGCGCTTCTCCTGGCACAGTATCGAACACTTAGTTTCAGATAGAACATTTAGCTTAAAATGGAAATAGGTTTCGCATTTGGAGTTTCCTCCCTCACAAGGTCGACGACTTAATTTCGTCGAACACATACGGCTTCGAGTGGTATCGCCACAGATTTCAGGGAACAGGCGCTTCTCCTGGCACAGTATCGAACACTTAGTTTCAGATAGAACAATTAGTTTAAAATGGAACTATGTTTCGCATCTGGAGTTTCCTCTCTCACAAGGTCGACCATTTAGATTCGTCGAACACATACGGTTTCGAGTAGCATCGCCACAGATTTCAGAGAACAGGCGCTTCTCCTGGCACAGTATCGAACACTTAGTTTCAGATAGAACAATTAGTTTTAAATGGAAATAAGCTTCGCATCCGGAGTTTCCTCTCCCACAAGGTCGACCACTTAGTTGCGTCGAACACATACGGTTTCGAGTGGTATCGCCACAGATTTCAGGGAACAGGCGCTTCTCCTGGCACAGTATCAAACACTTAGTTTCAGATACAACAATTAGTTTAAAATGGAACTATGTTTCGCATCTGGAGTTTCCTCTCTCACAAGGTCGACCATTTAGATTCGTCGAACACATACGGTTTCGAGTAGCATCGCCACAGATTTCAGAGAACAGGCGCTTCTCCTGGCACAGTATCGAATACTTAGTTTCAGATAGCACATTTAGTTTAAAATGGAAATATGTTTCGCATTTGGAGTTTCCTCCCTCGCAAGGTCGACCACTTAGTTTCGTCGAACACATACGGTTTCGAGTGGTATCGCCACAGATTTCAGGCAACAGGCGCTTCTCCTGGCACAGTATCGAACACTTAGTTTCAGATAGAACAATTAGTTTAAAATGGAACTAAGTTTCGCATCTGGAGTTTCCTCTCTCACAAGGTCGACCATTTAGATTCGTCGAACACATACGGTTTCGAGTAGCATCGCCACAGATTTCAGAGAACAGGCGCTTCTCCTGGCACAGTATCGAATACTTAGTTTCAGATAGCACATTTAGTTTAAAATGGAAATATGTTTCGCATTTGGAGTTTCCTCCCTCGCAAGGTCGACCACTTAGTTTCGTCGAACACATACGGTTTCGAGTGGTATCGCCACAGATTTCAGAGAACAGGCGCTTCTCCTGGCACAGTATCGAACACTCAGTTTCAGATAGAACAATTAGTTTAAAATGGAACTAAGTTTCGCATCTGGAGTTTCCTCTCTCACAAGGTCGACCATTTAGATTCGTCGAACACATACGGTTTCGAGTAGCATCGCCACAGATTTCAGAGAACGGGCACTTCTCATGGCAGAGTATCGAACACTTAGTTTCAGATAGAACTATTAGTTTAAAATGGAACTAAATTTCACTTCTGGGGTTTCCTCTCCCACAAGGTGGACCACTTAGTTTCGTCAAACACATACGGTTTCGAGTGGCATCGCCACAGGTTTCAGAGAACTGGCGCTTCTCCTGGCACAGTATCGAACACTTAGTTTCAGGTAGAACAATTAGTTTAAAATGGAACTATGTTTCGCATCTGGAGTTTCCTCTCTCACAAGGTCGACCATTTAGATTCGTCGAACACATACGGTTTCGAGTAGCATCGCCACAGATTTCAGAGAACAGGCGCTTCTCCTGGCACAGTATCGAATACTTAGTTTCAGATAGCACATTTAGTTTAAAATGGAAATATGTTTCGCATTTGGAGTTTCCTCCCTCGCAAGGTCGACCACTTAGTTTCGTCGAACACATACGGTTTCGAGTGGTATCGCCACAGATTTCAGGCAACAGGCGCTTCTCCTGGCACAGTATCGAACACTCAGTTTCAGATAGAACAATTAGTTTAAAATGGAACTAAGTTTCGCATCTGGAGTTTCCTCTCTCACAAGGTCGGCCACTTAGTTTCGTCGAACACATACGGTTTCGAGTGGCATCGCCACAGATTTCAGAGAACAGGCGCTTCTCCTGGCATTTAGTTTCAGGTAGAACAATTAGTTTAAAATGGAACTATGTTTCGCATCTGGAGTTTCCTCTCTCACAAGGTCGACCATTTAGATTCGTCGAACACATACGGTTTCGAGTAGCATCGCGACAGATTTCACAGAACAGGCGCTTCACCTGGCACAATATCGAACACTTAGTTTCAGATAGAACAATTAGTTTTAAATGGAAATAAGCTTCGCATCCGGAGTTTCCTCTCCCACAAGGTCGACCACTTAGTTGCGTCGAACACATACGGCTTCGAGTGGTATCGCCACAGATTTCAGGGAACAGGCGCTTCTCCTGGCACAGTATCGAACACTTAGTTTCAGATACAACAATTAGTTTAAAATGGAACTATGTTTCGCATCTGGAGTTTCCTCTCTCACAAGGTCGACCATTTAGATTCGTCGAACACATACGGTTTCGAGTAGCATCGCCACAGATTTCAGAGAACAGGCGCTTCTCCTGGCACAGTATCGAATACTTAGTTTCAGATAGAACATTTAGTTTAAAATGGAAATATGTTTCGCATTTGGAGTTTCCTCCCTCGCAAGGTCGACCACTTAGTTTCGTCGAACACATACGGTTTCGAGTGGTATCGCCACAGATTTCAGGGAACAGGCGCTTCTCCTGGCACAGTATCGAACACTTAGTTTCAGATAGAACAATTAGTTTAAAATGGTACTAAGTTTCGCATCTGGAGTTTCCTCTCTCACAAGGTCGACCATTTAGATTCGTCGAACACATACGGTTTCGAGTAGCATCGCCACAGATTTCAGAGAACAGGCGCTTCTCCTGGCACAGTATCGAATACTTAGTTTCAGATAGCACATTTAGTTTAAAATGGAAATATGTTTCGCATTTGGAGTTTCCTCCCTCGCAAGGTCGACCACTTAGTTTCGTCGAACACATACGGTTTCGAGTGGTATCGCCACAGATTTCAGTGAACAGGCGCTTCTCCTGGCACAGTATCGAACACTTAGTTTCAGATAGAACAATTAGTTTAAAATGGAACTAAGTTTCGCATCTGGAGTTTCCTCTCTCACAAGGTCGACCATTTAGATTCGTCGAACACATACGGTTTGGAGTAGCATCGCCACAGAATTCAGAGAACAGGCGCTTCTCCTGGCACAGTATCGAACACTTTCAGATAGAACAATTAATTTAAAATGGAACGAAGTTTCGCACCTGGAGATTCCTCTCTCACAAGGTCGGCCACTTAGTTTCGTCTAACACATACGGTTTCGAGTGGCATCGCCACAGATTTCAGAGAACAGGCGCTTCTCCTGGCACAGTATCGAACACTTAGTTTCAGATAGAACATTTAGCTTAAAATGGAAATAGGTTTCGCATTTGGAGTTTCCTCCCTCACAAGGTCGACGACTTAATTTCGTCGAACACATACGGCTTCGAGTGGTATCGCCACAGATTTCAGGGAACAGGCGCTTCTCCTGGCACAGTATCGAACATTTAGTTTCAGATAGAACAATTAGTTTAAAATGGAACTATGTTTCGCATCTGGAGTTTCCTCTCTCACAAGGTCGACCATTTAGATTCGTCGAACACATACGGTTTCGAGTAGCATCGCCACAGATTTCAGAGAACAGGCGCTTCTCCTGGCACAGTATCGAACACTTAGTTTCAGATAGAACAATTAGTTTTAAATGGAAATAAGCTTCGCATCCGGAGTTTCCTCTCCCACAAGGTCGACCACTTAGTTGCGTCGAACACATACGGTTTCGAGTGGTATCGCCACAGATTTCAGGGAACAGGCGCTTCTCCTGGCACAGTATCAAACACTTAGTTTCAGATACAACAATTAGTTTAAAATGGAACTATGTTTCGCATCTGGAGTTTCCTCTCTCACAAGGTCGACAATTTAGATTCGTCGAACACATACGGTTTCGAGTAGCATCGCCACAGATTTCAGAGAACAGGCGCTTCTCCTGGCACAGTATCGAATACTTAGTTTCAGATAGCACATTTAGTTTAAAATGGAAATATGTTTCGCATTTGGAGTTTCCTCCCTCGCAAGGTCGACCACTTAGTTTCGTCGAACACATACGGTTTCGAGTGGTATCGCCACAGATTTCAGGGAACAGGCGCTTCTCCTGGCACAGTATCGAACACTTAGTTTCAGATAGAACAATTAGTTTAAAATGGAACTAAGTTTCGCATCTGGAGTTTCCTCTCTCACAAGGTCGACCATTTAGATTCGTCGAACACATACGGTTTCGAGTAGCATCGCCACAGATTTCAGAGAACAGGCGCTTCTCCTGGCACAGTATCGAATACTTAGTTTCAGATAGCACATTTAGTTTAAAATGGAAATATGTTTCGCATTTGGAGTTTCCTCCCTCGCAAGGTCGACCACTTAGTTTCGTCGAACACATACGGTTTCGAGTGGTATCGCCACAGATTTCAGAGAACAGGCGCTTCTCCTGGCACAGTATCGAACACTGAGTTTCAGATAGAACAATTAGTTTAAAATGGAACTAAGTTTCGCATCTGGAGTTTCCTCTCTCACAAGGTCGACCATTTAGATTCGTCGAACACATACGGTTTGGAGTAGCATCGCCACAGAATTCAGAGAACAGGCGCTTCTCCTGGCACAGTATCGAACACTTTCAGATAGAACAATTAATTTAAAATGGAACGAAGTTTCGCACCTGGAGATTCCTCTCTCACAAGGTCGGCCACTTAGTTTCGTCTAACACATACGGTTTCGAGTGGCATCGCCACAGATTTCAGAGAACAGGCGCTTCTCCTGGCACAGTATCGAACACTTAGTTTCAGATAGAACATTTAGCTTAAAATGGAAATAGGTTTCGCATTTGGAGTTTCCTCCCTCACAAGGTCGACGACTTAATTTCGTCGAACACATACGGCTTCGAGTGGTATCGCCACAGATTTCAGGGAACAGGCGCTTCTCCTGGCACAGTATCGAACATTTAGTTTCAGATAGAACAATTAGTTTAAAATGGAACTATGTTTCGCATCTGGAGTTTCCTCTCTCACAAGGTCGACCATTTAGATTCGTCGAACACATACGGTTTCGAGTAGCATCGCCACAGATTTCAGAGAACAGGCGCTTCTCCTGGCACAGTATCGAACACTTAGTTTCAGATAGAACAATTAGTTTTAAATGGAAATAAGCTTCGCATCCGGAGTTTCCTCTCCCACAAGGTCGACCACTTAGTTGCGTCGAACACATACGGTTTCGAGTGGTATCGCCACAGATTTCAGGGAACAGGCGCTTCTCCTGGCACAGTATCAAACACTTAGTTTCATATAGAACAATTAGTTTAAAATGGAACTAAGTTTCGAATCTGGAGTTTCCTCTCTCACATGGTCGATCATTTAGATTCGTCGAACACATACGTTTTCGAGTAGCATCGCCACAGATTTCAGAGAACAGGCGCTTCTCCTGGCACAGTATCGAACACTTAGTTTCAGATAGAACAATTAGTTTAAAAGGGCACTAAGTTTCGCGTCTGGAGTTTCCTCTCTCACAAGGTCGACCATTTAGATTCGTCGAACACATACGGGTTCGAGTAGCATCGCCACTGATTTCAGAGAACAGGCGCTTCTCCTGGCACAGTATCGAACACTTTCAGATAGAACAATTAATTTAAAATGGAACGAAGTTTCGCACCTGGAGTTTCCTCTCTCACAAGGTCGACCACTTAGTTTCGCCGAACGCATACGGTGTCGAGTGGCATCGCCACAGATTTCCGAGAACAGGCGCTTCTGCTGGCACAGTATCGAACACTTAGTTTCGGACGGAAAATTTGGTTTAAAGTGGAACTAATTTTCGCATCTGGAGTTTCCTCTCTCACAAGGTCGACCATTTAGATTCGTCGAACACATACGGGTTCGAGTAGCATCGCCACTGATTTCAGAGAACAGACGCTTCTCCTGGCACAGTATCGAACCCTTTCAGATAGAACAATTAGTTAAAAATGGAACTAAGTTTCGCATCTGGAATTTCCTCTCTCACAAGGTCGGCCACTTAGTATCGTCGAACACATACGGGTTCGAGTAGCATCGCCACTGATTTCAGAGAACAGGCGCTTCTCCTGGCACAGTATCGAACACATAGTTTCAGATAGAACAATTAGTTTAAAATGGAAATAAGTTTCGCATCTGGAGTTTCTTCCCTCACATGGCGACCACTTAGTTTCGTCGAACACATACGGTTTCGAGTAGCATTGCCACAGATTTCAGAGAACAGGCGCTTCTCCTGGCACATTATCGAACACTTAGTTTCAGATAGAACAATTAGTTTAAAATGGAAATATGTTTCGCATATGGAATTTCCTCTCTCACAAGGTCGACGACTTAGTTTCGTCGAACACATACGGTTTCGAGTGGCATCGCCACAGATTTCAGTGAACAGGCGCTTCTCCTGGCACAGTATCGAGCACATAGTTTCAGATAGAACAATTAATTTTAAATGGAACTATGTTTCGCATCTGGAGTTTCCTCTCTCACAAGGTCGACCACTTAGTTTCGCCGAACGCATACGGTTTCGAGTGGCATCGCCACAGATTTCCGAGAACAGGCGCTTCTGCTGGCACAGTATCGAACACTTAGTGTCAGATAGTACAATTAGATTAAAATGGTACTAAGTTTCGCATCTGGAGTTTCCTCTCTCACAAGGCGGCCACTCAGTTTCGTGGAACACATACGCTTTCGAGTAGCATCGCCACAGATTTCAGAGGACAGGCGCTTCTCCTGGCAGAGTATCGAACACTTATTTCAGACAGAACAATTAGTTTAAAATGGAACTCTGTTTCGCATCGGGAGTATCCTCTCTCACACGGTCAACCACTTAGTTTCGTCGAACACATACGGTTTCGAGTGGCATCGCCACAGATTTCAGAGAACAGGCGCGTCTCCTTGCACAGTGTCGCACAGATAGTTTCAGATAGAACAATTAGTTTAAAATTGAAATATGTTTCGCATCTGGAGTTTCCTCTCTCACAAGGTCGACCACTTAGTTTCGTAGAACACATTCGGTTTCGAGTGGCAACGCCATAGATTTCAGAAAACAGGCGCTTCTCCTGGCACAGTATCGAACACATAGTTTCAGATAGAACAATTAGTTTAAAATTGAAATATGTTTCGCATCTGGAGTTTCCTCTCTCACAAGGTCGACCACTTAGTTTCGTAGAACACATTCGGTTTCGAGTGGCAACGCCACAGATTTCAGAAAACAGGCGCTTCTCCTGGCACAGTATCGAACACATAGTTTCAGATAGAACAATTAGTTTAAAATGGAAATAAGTTTCGCTTCTGGAGTTTCTTCCCTCACATGGCGACCACTTAGTTTCGTCGAACACATACGGTTTCGAGTAGCATTGCCACAGATTTCAGAGAACAGGCGCTTCTCCTGGCACATTATCGAACACTTAGTTTCAGATAGAACAATTAGTTTAAAATGGAAATATGTTTCGCATATGGAATTTCCTCTCTCACAAGGTCGACGACTTAGTTTCGTCGAACACATAGGGTTTCGAGTGGCATCGCCACAGATTTCAGTGAACAGGCGCTTCTCCTGGCACATTATCGAGCACATAGTTTCAGATAGAACAATTAGTTTAAAGTGGAACTAAATTTCGCTTCTGGAGTTTCCTCTCTCAGAAGGTCGGACACTTAGTTTCGTCGACACATACGGTTTCGAGTGGTATCGCCACACATTTCAGAGAACAGGCGCTTCTCCTGGCACATTATCGAACACTTAGTTTCAGATAGAACAATTAGTTTAAAATGGAGCAAAGCTTCGCATCTGCTGTTTCCTCTCTCACAAGGTGGACCACTTAGTTTCGTGGAACACATTCGGTTTCGAGTGGCAACGCCACAGATTTCAGAAAACAGGCGCTTCTCCTGGCACAGTATCGAACACATAGTTTCAGATAGAACAATTAGTTTAAAATTGAAATATGTTTCGCATCTGGAGTTTCCTCTCTCACAAGGTCGACCACTTAGTTTCGTAGAACACATTCGGTTTCGAGTGGCAACGCCACAGATTTCAGAAAACAGGCGCTTCTCCTGGCACAGTATCGAACACATAGTTTCAGATAGAACAATTAGTTTAAAATGGAAATAAGTTTCGCTTCTGGAGTTTCTTCCCTCACATGGCGACCACTTAGTTTCGTCGAACACATACGGTTTCGAGTAGCATTGCCACAGATTTCAGAGAACAGGCGCTTCTCCTGGCACATTATCGAACACTTAGTTTCAGATAGAACAATTACTTTAAAATGCAACTAAGCTTCGCGTCTGGAGTTTCCTCTCTCACAATCTCGACCACTCAGTTTCGTCGAACACATACCGTTTCGAGTGGTATCGCCACAGGTTTCACAGAACGGGCGCTTCTCCTGGCACAGTATCGAACACTTAATTTCAGATGGAACAATTAGTTTAAAATGGAACTCAGTTTCGCATCTGAAGTTTCCTCTCTCACAAGGTTGGCCACTTAGTTTCGTCGAACACATACGGTTTCGAGTGGCATCGCCACAGATTTCAGAGAACAGGCGCTTCTCCTGGCACAGTATCGAACACTTAGATTCAGATGGAACATTTAGTTTAAAATTGAACTATGTTTCCCATCTGGAGTTTCCTCTCTCACAAGGTTGGCCACTTAGTTTCGTCGAACACATACGGTTTCGAGTGGCATCGCCACAGATTTCAGAGAACAGGCGCTTCTCCTGGCACAGTATCGAACACTTAGATTCAGATGGAACATTTAGTTTAAAATTGAACTATGTTTCCCATCTGGAGTTTCCTCTCTCACAAGGTCGACCACTTAGTTTCGCCGAACGCCTACGGTTTCGAGTGGCATCGCCACAGATTTCAGAGAACAGGCGCTTCTGCTGGCACAGTATCGAACACTTAGTTTCAGATAGAACAATTAGTTTAAAATGGCACTAAGTTTCGCGTCTGGAGTTTCCTCTCTCACAAGGTCGACCACTCAGTTTCGTCGAACACATACCGTTTCGAGTAGCATCGCGACAGATATCAAAGAACAGACGCTGCTCCTGGCACAGTATCGAACACTTAGTTTCAGATAGAACAATTAGTTAAAAATGGAACTAAGATTCGCATCTGGAGTTTCCTCTCTCACAAGGTCGGCCACTTAGTTTCGTCGAACACATACGGTTTCGAGTGGCGTCGCCACAGATTTCAGAGAACAGGCGCTTCTCCTGGCACAATATGGAACACTTAGTTTCAGATAGAACAATTAGTTTAAAATGGCACTAAGTTTCGCGTCTGGAGTTTCCTCTCTCACAATGTCGACCACTCAGTTTCGTCGAACACATACCGTTTCGAGTGGTATCGCCACAGGTTTCACAGAACGGGCGCTTCTCCTGGCACAGTATCGAACACTTAATTTCAGATGGAACAATTAGTTTAAAATGGAACTCAGTTTCGCATCTGAAGTTTCCTCTCTCACAAGGTTGGCCACTTAGTTTCGTCGAACACATACGGTTTCGAGTGGCATCGCCACAGATTTCAGAGAACAGGCGCTTCTCCTGGCACAGTATCGAAAACTTAGATTCAGATGGAACATTTAGTTTAAAATTGAACTATGTTTCCCATCTGGAGTTTCCTCTCTCACAAGGTTGGCCACTTAGTTTCGTCGAACACATACGGTTTCGAGTGGCATCGCCACAGATTTCAGAGAACAGGCGCTTCTCCTGGCACAGTATCGAACACTTAGATTCAGATGGAACATTTAGTTTAAAATTGAACTAAGATTCGCATCTGGAGTTTCCTCTCTCACAAGGTCGGCCACTTAGTTTCGTCGAACACATACGGTTTCGAGTGGCGTCGCCACAGATTTCAGAGAACAGGCGCTTCTCCTGGCACAATATGGAACACTTAGTTTCAGATAGAACAATTAGTTTAAAATGGCACTAAGTTTCGCGTCTGGAGTTTCCTCTCTCACAATGTCGACCACTCAGTTTCGTCGAACACATACCGCTTCGAGTGGTATCGCCACAGGTTTCACAGAACGGGCGCTTCTCCTGGCACAGTATCGAACACTTAATTTCAGATGGAACAATTAGTTTAAAATGGAACTAAGTTTCGCATCTGAAGTTTCCTCTCTCACAAGGTCGGCCACTTAGTTTCGTCGAACACATACGGTTTCGAGTGGCATCGCCACAGATTTCAGAGAACAGGCACTTCTCCTGGCACAGTATTGAACACTTAGTTTCAGATAGAACATTTAGTTTAAAATGGAAATATGTTTCGCATTTGGAGTTGCCTCCCTCACAAGGTCGACCACTTAGTTTCGTCGAACACATACGGTTTCGAGTGGCATCGTCACACATTTCAGAGAACAGGCGCTTCTTCTGGCACAGTATCGAACACTTATTTCAGACAGAACAATTAGTTTAAAATGGAACTGCGCTTCGCATTTGGAGTTTCCTCTCTTACAAGGTCGACCACTTTGTTTAGTAGAACACATACGGTTTCGAGTAGCATCGCCGCAGATTTCAGAGAACAGGCGCTTCTCCTGGCACAGTATCGAACACTTAGTTTCAGATAGAACAATTAGTTTAAAATGGAAATAAGCTTCGCTTCAGGAGTTTCCTCTCTAACAAAGTCGACCACTTAGTTTCGTTGAACACATACCGTTTCGAGTGCGCATCGCGACAGATTTCAGAGAACAGGCGCTTCTCCTGGCACAGTATCGAACACTTAGTTTCAGATAGAACAATTAGTTTAAAATGGAACTAAGTTTCGCATCCGGAGTTTCCTCTCTCAGAAGGTCGACCACTTAGTATCGTCGAACCCATACGGTTTCGAGTCGCATCGCCACAGATTTCAGAGTACAGGCGCTTCTCCTGGCACAGTATCGAAAACTTAGTTTCAGATAGAACAATTTGTTTTAAATGGAACTAAGTTTCACTTCTGGAATTTCCTCTCTCACAAGGTCGGCCACTTAGTTTCGTCGAACACATACGGTTTCGAGTGGCATCGCCACACATTTCAGAGGACAGGCGCTTCTCCTGGCACAGTATCGAACACATAGTTTCAGATAGAACATTTAGTTTAAAATGTAACTAAGTTTCGCATCTGGAGTTTCCTCTCTCACAAGGTCGGCCACTTAGTTTCGTCGAACACATACGGTTTCGAGTGGCATCGCCACAGATTTCAGAGAACAGGCACTTCTCCTGGCACAGTATTGAACACTTAGTTTCAGATAGAACATTTAGTTTAAAATGGAAATATGTTTCGCATTTGGAGTTGCCTCCCTCACAAGGTCGACCACTTAGTTTCGTCGAACACATACGGTTTCGAGTGGCATCGTCACACATTTCAGAGAACAGGCGCTTCTTCTGGCACAGTATCGAACACTTATTTCAGACAGAACAATTAGTTTAAAATGGAACTGAGCTTCGCATTTGGAGTTTCCTCTCTTACAAGGTCGACCACTTTGTTTCGTCGAACACATACGGTTTCGAGTAGCATCGCCGCAGATTTCAGAGAACAGGCGCTTCTCCTGGCACAGTATCGAACACTTAGTATCAGATAGAACAATTAGTTTAAAATGGAACTAAGTCTCTCATCTGGAGGTTACTCTCTCAGAAGGTCGACTACTTAGTTTCGTCGGACCCATACGGTTTTGAGTGACATCGCCACAGATTTCAGAGAACAGGCGCTCCGCCTGACACAGTATCGAACACTTATTTCAGACAGAACATTTAGTTTAAAATGGAACTGAGCTTCCCATTTGGAGTTTCCTCTCTCACAAGGTCGACCACTTTGTTTAGTAGAACACATACGGTTTCGAGTAGCATCGCCGCAGATTTCAGAGAACAGGCGCTTCTCCTGGCACAGTATCGAACACTTAGTTTCAGATAGAACAATTAGTTTAAAATGGAAGTAAGTTTCGCATCTGCAGTTTCCTCTCTCACAAGGTCAACCACTTAGTTTCGTCGAACACATACGGTTTCGAGTAGCATCGCCACAGATTTCAGAGAACAGGCGCTTCTCCTGGCACAGTATCGAACACTTAGTTTCAGATAGAACAATTAGTTTAAAATGGAAATAAGCTTCGTTTCAGGAGTATCCTCTATCACAAGGTCGACCACTTAGTTTCGTCGAACACATACGGTTTTGAGTGGCATCGCCACACATTTCAGAGAACAGGCGCTTCTCCTGGCAGAATATCGGCCACATAGTTTCAGATAGAACAATTAGTTTAAAATTGTACTAAATTTCGCATCTGGAGTTTCTTCCCTCACAAGGCCGGCCACTTAGTTTCGTCGAACACATACGGTTTCGAGTGGTATCGCCACAGATTTCAGAGAACAGGCGCTCCTCCTGGCACAGTATCGAACACATAGTTTCAGATAGAACAATTAGTTTAAAATGGAACTAAGTTTCGCATCTGGAGTTTCCTCTCTCACAAGGTCGGCCACTTAGTTTCGTCGAACACATACGGTTTCGAGTGGCATCGCCACAGATTTCAGAGAACAGGCGCTTCTCCTGGCACAGTATCGAACACTTAGTTTGAGATAGAACAATTAGTTTATACTGGTACTAAGTTTCGCATCTGGAGTTTCCTCTCTCACAAGGTCAACCACTTAGTTTCGTCGGACACATGCGGTTTCGAGTAGTATCGCCACAGATTTCGCAGAACGGGAGTTTCTCCTGGCACAGTATCGAACACTTAGTTTCAGATAGAACAATTAATTTAAAATGGAAATATGTGTCGCATCTGAAATTTCCTCTCTCACAAGGTCGACCACGTAGTTTCGTCGAACACATAGGGTTTCGAGTTGTATCGCCACAGATTTCGCCGAGCGGGAGTTTCTCCTGGCACAGTATCAACCACTCAGTTTTGTCGAACACATACGGTTTCGAGTAGTATCGCCACAGATTTCGCAGAACGGGAGTTTCTCCTGGCACAGTATCGAACACTTAGTTTCAGATAGAACAATTAATTTAAAATGGAACTATGTGTCGCATCTGGAGTTTCCTCTCCCACTAGGTCGACCACTTAGTTTTGTCGAACACATACGGTTTCGAGTAGTATCGCCACTGATTTCAGAGAACAGGCGCTTCTCCTGGGACAGTATCAAACACTTAGTTTCAGATAGAACAATTAGTTTAAAATGGAACTAAGTTTCGCATCTGGAGTTTCCTCTCTCACAAGGTCGACCACATAGTTTCGTCGAACACATACGGTTTCGAGTAGCATCGGCACAGATTTCAGAGAACAGGCGTTTCTCCTGGCACACTGTCGAATACTTAGTTTCAGATAGAACAATTAGTTTTAAATGGAACTAAGTTTGGCATCTGGAGTTTCCTCTCACACAAGGTCGACCACTTAGTTTCCTCGAACACGTACGGTTTCGAGTAGAATCGCCACACATTTCAGAGAACAGACGCTTCTCCCGGCACATTATCGAACACTTAGTTTCAGATAGAACAAATAGTTTAAAATGGAACTAAGTTCCGCTTCTGGAGTTTCCTCTCTCACAAGGTCGACCACTTAGTTTCGTCGAACACATAGGGTTTCGAGTAGCATCGCCACAGATATCAGAGAACAGGCGCTTCTCCTGGCACAGTATCGAACACTTAGTTTCAGATAGAACAATTAGTTTAAAATGGAAGTAAGTTTCGCATCTGCAGTTTCCTCTCTCACAAGGTCAACCACTTAGTTTCGTCGAACACATACGGTTTCGAGTAGCATCGCCACAGATTTCAGAGAACAGGCGCTTCTCCTGGCACAGTATCGAACACTTAGTTTCAGATCGAACAATTAGTTTAAAATGGAAATAAGCTTCGTTTCAGGAGTATCCTCTATCACAAGGTCGACCACTTAGTTTCGTCGAACACATACGGTTTTGAGTGGCATCGCCACACATTTCAGAGAACAGGCGCTTCTCCTGGCAGAATATCGGACCCATAGTTTCAGATAGAACAATTAGTTTAAAATTGTACTAAATTTCGCATCTGGAGTTTCTTCCCTCACAAGGCCGGCCACTTAGTTTCGTCGAACACATACGGTTTCGAGTAGCATCGGCACAGATTTCAGAGAACAGGCGTTTCTCCTGGCACACTGTCGAATACTTAGTTTCAGATAGAACAATTAGTTTAAAAAGGAACTAAGTTTCGCATCTGGAGTTTCCTCTCTCACAAGGTCGATCACTTAGTTTCGTCGAACACATACGTTTTCGAGTAGCATCGCCACAGATTTCAGAGAACAGGCGCTTCTCCTGGCACAGTATCGAATACTTAGTTTCAGATACAACTATTAGTTTTAAATGGAACTAAGTTTCGCATCTGGAGTTTCCACTCTCCCAAGGTCGACCACTTAGTTTCGTCGAACACATACGGTTTCGAGTAGAATCACCCCACATTTCAGAGAACAGGCGCTTCTCCTGGCACAGTATCGAAAACCTAGTTTCAGATAGAACAATAAGATTAAAATGGAACTATGTGTCGCATCTGGAGTTTCCTCTCTCCCAAGGTCGACGACTTAGTTTCGTTGAACACATTCGGGTTCGAGTGGCATCGCCACAGATTTCAGAGACAGGCGCTTCAACTGGCACAGTATCCAACACTTAGTTTCAGTTAGAATATTTAGTTTAAAATGAAAATATATTTCGCATTTGGAGTTTCCTCTCTCACACGGTCGACCACTTAGTTTCGTCGAACACATACGGTTTCGAGTAGCATCGCCACTGGTTTCAGAGAACAGGCGCTTCGCCCGGCACAGTATCGAACACTTAGTTTCAGATAGAACAGTTAGTTTAAAATGGAACTAAGTCTCGCATCTGGAGTTTCCTCTTCCACAAGGTCGACCACTTATTTTCGTCGAACACATACGGTTTGGAGTAGCATCGTCACAGTTTTCAGAGATCAGGCACTTCTCCTGGCACAGTATTGAACACTTAGTCTCAGATAGAACAATTAGTTTAAAATAGAACTATGTTTTGCTTCTGGAGTTTCCTCTCTCACAAGGTCGACCACTTAGTTTCGTCGAACACATACGGTTTCGAGTGGTATCGCCACACATTTCAGAGAACAGGCGTTTCTCCTGGTACACTATCGAACACTTAGTTTCAGATAGAACAATTAGTTTTAAATGGAACTATGTTTCGCATCTGGAGTATCCTCCCTCACAAGGTCGACCACTTAGTTTCGTCGAACACATTCAGTTTCGAGTAGCATCGCCACAGATTTCAGAGAACAGGCGCTTCTCCTGGCACAGTATCGAACACTTAGTTTCAGATAGAACAATTAGTTTAAAAAGGAACTAAGTTTCGCATCTGGAGTTTCCTCTCTCACAAGGTCGACCACTTAGTTTCGTCGAACACATACGTTTTCGAGTAGCATCGCCACAGATTTCAGAGAACAGGCGCTTCTCCTGGCACAGTATCGAATACTTAGTTTCAGATACAACTATTAGTTTTAAATGGAACTAAGTTTCGCATCTGGAGTTTCCACTCTCCCAAGGTCGACCACTTAGTTTCGTCGAACACATACGGTTTCGAGTAGAATCGCCGCACATTTCAGAGAACAGGCGCTTCTCCTGGCACAGTATCGAAAACCTAGTTTCAGATAGAACAATAAGATTAAAATGGAACTATGTGTCGCATCTGGAGTTTCCTCTCTCCCAAGGTCGACGACTTAGTTTCGTTGAACACATTCGGTTTCGAGTGGCATCGCCACAGATTTCAGAGACAGGCGCTTCAACTGGCACAGTATCGAAAACTTAGTTTCAGATAGAACAATTAATTTAAAATGGAACTATGTTTCGCATCTGGAGTTTCCTCTCTCACAAGGTCGACCACTTAGTTTCGTCGAACACATACGGTTTCGAGTGGTATCGCCACACATTTCAGAGAACAGGCGTTTCTCCTGGTACACTATCGAACACTTAGTTTCAGATAGAACAATTAGTTTTAAATGGAACTATGTTTCGCATCTGGAGTATCCTCCCTCACAAGGTCGACCACTTAGTTTCGTCGAACACATTCAGTTTCGAGTAGCATCGCCACAGATTTCAGAGAACAGGCGCTTCTCCTGGCACAGTATCGAACACTTAGTTTCAGATAGAACAATTAGTTTAAAAAGGAACTAAGTTTCGCATCTGGAGTTTCCTCTCTCACAAGGTCGGCCACTTAGTTTCGTCGAACACATACGTTTTCGAGTAGCATCGCCACAGATTTCAGAGAACAGGCGCTTCTCCTGGCACAGTATCGAATACTTAGTTTCAGATACAACTATTAGTTTTAAATGGAACTAAGTTTCGCATCTGGAGTTTCCACTCTCCCAAGGTCGACCACTTAGTTTCGTCGAACACATACGGTTTCGAGTAGAATCGCCGCACATTTCAGAGAACAGGCGCTTCTCCTGGCACAGTATCGAAAACCTAGTTTCAGATAGAACAATAAGATTAAAATGGAACTATGTGTCGCATCTGGAGTTTCCTCTCTCCCAAGGTCGACGAATTAGTTTCGTTGAACACATTCGGTTTCGAGTGGCATCGCCACAGATTTCAGAGACAGGCGCTTCAACTGGCACAGTATCGAAAACTTAGTTTCAGATAGAACAATTAATTTAAAATGGAACTATGTTTCGCATCTGGAGTTTCCTCTCTCACAAGGTCGACCACTTAGTTTCGTCGAACACATTCGGTTTCGAGTGGCATCGCCACAGATTTCAGAGAACAGGCGCTTCTCCTGGCACAGTATCGAACACTTAGTTTCAGATAGAACAATTAGTTTAAAAGGGCACTAAGTTTCGCGTCTGGAGTTTCCTCTCTCACAAGGTCGACCACTCAGTTTCGTCGAACACATACCGTTTCGAGTGGCAACGCCACAGATTTCCGAGAACAGGCGGTTCTCCTGGCACAGTATCGAACACTTAGTTTCAGATAGAACAATTAGTTTAAAATGGTACTAAGCTTCGCATCTGGAGTTTCCTCTCCCACAAGGTCGACCACCTAGTTTCGTCGAACACATACGGTTTCGAGTAGCATCGCGACAGATTTCAGAGAACAGGCGCTTCTCCTGGCACAGTATCGAACACTTAGTTTCAGATAGAACAATTAGTTTAAAAGGGCACTAAGTTTCGCGTCTGGAGTTTCCTCTCTCACAAGGCGACCACTTAGTTTCGTCGAACAAATACGGTTTCGAGTGGCATCGCCACAGATTTCAGAGAACAGGCGCTTCTGCTGGCACAGTATCGAACACTTAGTTTCAGATAGAACAATAAGTTTAAAATGGCACTAAGTATTGCGTCTGGAGTTTCCTCTCTCACAAGGTCGACCACTTAGTTTCGTCGAACACATTCGGTTTCGAGTGGCAACGCCACAGATTTCCGAGAACAGGCGGTTCTCCTGGCACAGTATCGAACACTTAGTTTCAGATAGAACAATTAGTTTAAAAGGGCACTAAGTTTCGCGTCTGGAGTTTCCTCTCTCACAAGGTCGACCACTCAGTTTCGTCGAACACATACCGTTTCGAGTGGCAACGCCACAGATTTCCGAGAACAGGCGGTTCTCCTGGCACAGTATCGAACACTTAGTTTCAGATAGAACAATTAGTTTAAAATGGTACTAAGCTTCGCATTTGGAGTTTCCTCTCCCACAAGGTCGACCACCTAGTTTCGTCGAACACATACGGTTTCGAGTAGCATCGCGACAGATTTCAGAGAACAGGCGCTTCTCCTGGCACAGTATCGAACACTTAGTTTCAGATAGAACAATTAGTTTAAAAGGGCACTAAGTTTCGCGTCTGGAGTTTCCTCTCTCACAAGGCGACCACTGAGTTTCGTCGAACAAATACGGTTTCTAGTGGCATCGCCACAGATTTCAGAGAACAGACGCTTCTACTGGCACAGTATCGAACACAAAGTTTCAGATAGAACAATTAGTTTTAAATGGAACTAAGTTTCGCTTCTGGGGTTTCCTCTCTCACAAGGTCGACCACCTAGTTTCGTCGAACACATACGGTTTCGAGTGGTATCGCCACAGATTTCGCAGAACAGGCGCTTCTCCTGGCACAGTATCGAACACTTAGTTTCAGATAGAACAATTAGTTTAAAATGGTACTAAGTTTCGCATCTGGAGTTTCCTCTCTCACAAGGTCGACCACTTAGTTTCGTCGAACACATACGTTTTCGAGTAGCATCGCCACAGATTTCAGAGAACAGGCGCTTCTCCTGGCACAGTATCGAATACTTAGTTTCAGATACAACTATTAGTTTTAAATGGAACTAAGTTTCGCATCTGGAGTTTCCACTCTCCCAAGGTCGACCACTTAGTTTCGTCGAACACATACGGTTTCGAGTAGAATCGCCGCACATTTCAGAGAACAGGCGCTTCTCCTGGCACAGTATCGAAAACCTAGTTTCAGATAGAACAATAAGATTAAAATGGAACTATGTGTCGCATCTGGAGTTTCCTCTCTCCCAAGGTCGACGAATTAGTTTCGTTGAACACATTCGGTTTCGAGTGGCATCGCCACAGATTTCAGAGACAGGCGCTTCAACTGGCACAGTATCGAAAACTTAGTTTCAGATAGAACAATTAATTTAAAATGGAACTATGTTTCGCATCTGGAGTTTCCTCTCTCACAAGGTCGACCACTTAGTTTCGTCGAACACATTCGGTTTCGAGTGGCATCGCCACAGATTTCAGAGAACAGGCGCTTCTCCTGGCACAGTATCGAACACTTAGTTTCAGATAGAACAATTAGTTTAAAATGGTACTAAGCTTCGCATTTGGAGTTTCCTCTCCCACAAGGTCGACCACCTAGTTTCGTCGAACACATACGGTTTCGAGTGGTATCGCCACAGATTTCGCAGAACAGGCCCTTCTCCTGGCACATTATCGAACACTTAGTTTCAGATAGAACTGTTAGTTTTAAATGAAACTATGTTTCACTTCTGGAGTTTCCTCTCTCACAAGGCCGACCACTTAGTTTCGCCGAACCCATACGGTTTCGAGTGGCATCGCCACAGATTTCAGAGAACAGGCGCTTCTCCTGGCACAGTATCGAACACTTAGTTTCAGATAGGATTATTATTTTAAAATGGAACTAAATTTTGCAATTTAGAGTTTACTCTCTCACAAGCTCGACCACTTAGTTTCGTCGAACTCATACGGATTCGAGCGGCATCGCCACAGATTTCAGAGAACAGGCGCTTCTCCTGGCACAGTATCGAACACTTAGTTTCAGTTAGAATAATTAGTTTAAAATGGAAATATGTTTCGCATTTGGAGTTTCCTCTCTCACAAAGTCGACCACTTAGTTTCGTCGAACACATACGGTTTCGAGTAGTATCGCCACAGATATCGCAGAACGGGAGTTTCTCCTGGCACAGTATCGAACACTTAGTTACAGATAGAACAATAAGTTTAAAATGGAACTATGTTTCGTATCTGGAGTATGCTCTCTCACAAGGTCAACCACTTAGTTTCGTCGAACACATACGGTTTCGAGTGGCATCGCGACAGATTTCAGAGAACAGGCGCTTCTCCTGGCACAGTATCGAACACTTAGTTTCAGATAGAACAATTAGTTTAAAATGGTACTAAGTTTCGCATTTGGAGTTTCTTCCCGCAGAAGGCGATCACTTAGTCTCGTCGAAAACATACGGTTTCGAGTGGCATCGCCACACACTTCACAGAACAGCCGCTCCTCCTGGCACAGTATCGAACACTTTGTTTCAGATAGAACAATTAGTTTAAAATGGAACTAAGTTTCGCATTTGGAGTTTCCTCTTTCACAAGGTCGACAACTTAGTTTCGTCGAACAAATACGGTTTCTAGTGGCATCGCCACAGATTTCCGAGAACAGGCGGTTCTCCTGGCACAGTATCGAACACTTAGTTTCAGATAGAACAATTAGTTTAAAATGGTACTAAGCTTCGCAAATGGAGTTTCCTCTCCCACAAGGTCGACCACCTAGTTTCGTCGAACACATACGGTTTCGAGTAGCATCGCGACAGATTTCAGAGAACAGGCGCTTCTGCTGGCACAGTATCGAACACTTAGTTTCAGATAGAACAATTAGTTTAAAAGGGCACTAAGTTTCGCGTCTGGAGTTTCCTCTCTCACAAGGCGACCACTTAGTTTCGTCGAACACATACGGATTCGAGTGGCATCGCCACACACTTCACAGAACAGCCGTTCCTCCTGGCACATTATCGAACACTTAGTTTCAGATAGAACAATTATTTTAAAGTGGAAGTAAGTTTCGCATCTGCAGTTTCCTCTCTCACAAGGTCGACAACTTAGTTGCGTCGAACAAATACGGTTTCTAGTGGCATCGCCACAGATTTCAGAGAACAGACGCTTCTACTGGCACAGTATCGAACACATAGTTTCAGATAGAACAATTAGTTTTAAATGGAACTAAGTTTCGCTTCTGGGGTTTCCTCTCTCACAAGGTCGACCATTTAGATTCATCGAACACATACGGTTTCGAGTAGTATCGCCATAGATTTCGCAGAACGGGTGTTTCTCCTGGCACAGTAACGAACACTTAGTTTCAGATAGAACAATTAGTTTAAAATGCAACTAAGTTTCGCGTCTGGAGTTTCCTCTCTCACAAGGTCGACCACTCAGTTTCGTCGAACACATACTGTTTCGAGTGGCAACGCCACAGATTTCCGAGAACAGGCGGTTCTCCTGGCACAGTATCGAACACTTAGTTTCAGATAGAACAATTAGTTTAAAATGGTACTAAGCTTCGCATCTGGAGTTTCCTCTCCCACAAGGTCGACCACCTAGTTTCGTCGAACACATACGGTTTCGAGTAGCATCGCGACAGATTTCAGAGAACAGGCGCTTCTCCTGGCACAGTATCGAACACTTAGTTTCAGATAGAACAATTAGTTTAAAAGGGCACTAAGTTTCGCGTCTGGAGTTTCCTCTCTCACAAGGCGACCACTTAGTTTCGTCGAACACATACGGATTCGAGTGGCATCGCCACACACTTCACAGAACAGCCGTTCCTCCTGGCACATTATCGAACACTTAGTTTCAGATAGAAGAATTATTTTAAAATGGAAGTAAGTTTCGCATCTGCAGTTTCCTCTCTCACAAGGTCGACAACTTAGTTGCGTCGAACAAATACGGTTTCTAGTGGCATCGCCACAGATTTCAGAGAACAGACGCTTCTACTGGCACAGTATCGAACACATAGTTTCAGATAGAACAATTAGTTTTAAATGGAACTAAGTTTCGCTTCTGGGGTTTCCTCTCTCACAAGGTCGACCATTTAGATTCATCGAACACATACGGTTTCGAGTAGTATCGCCATAGATTTCGCAGAACGGGAGTTTCTCCTGGCACAGTAACGAACACTTAGTTTCAGATAGAACAATTAGTTTAAAATGCAACTAAGTTTCGCGTCTGGAGTTTCCTCTCTCACAAGGTCGACCACTCAGTTTCGTCGAACACATACTGTTTCGAGTGGCAACGCCACAGATTTCCGAGAACAGGCGGTTCTCCTGGCACAGTATCGAACACTTAGATTCAGATAGAACAATTAGTTTAAAATGGTACTAAGCTTCGCATCTGGAGTTTCCTCTCCCACAAGGTCGACCACCTAGTTTCGTCGAACACATACGGTTTCGAGTAGCATCGCGACAGATTTCAGAGAACAGGCGCTTCTCCTGGCACAGTATCGAACACTTAGTTTCAGATAGAACAATTAGTTTAAAATGGTACTAAGTTTCGCATTTGGAGTTTCTTCCCGCACAAGGCGACCACTTAGTCTCGTCGAACTCATACGGCTTCGAGTGGCATCGCCACACACTTCACAGAACAGCCGTTCCTCCTGGCACATTATCGAACACTTAGTTTCAGATAGAACAATTATTTTAAAATGGAAGTAAGTTTCGCATCTGCAGTTTCCTCTCTCACAAGGTCGACAACTTAGTTGCGTCGAACAAATACGGTTTCTAGTGGCATCGCCACAGATTTCAGAGAACAGACGCTTCTACTGGCACAGTATCGAACACATAGTTTCAGATAGAACAATTAGTTTTAAATGGAACTAAGTTTCGCTTCTGGGGTTTCCTCTCTCACAAGGTCGACCATTTAGATTCATCGAACACATACGGTTTCGAGTAGTATCGCCACAGATTTCGCAGAACGGGAGTTTCTCCTGGCACAGTATCGAACACTTAGTTTCAGATAGAACAATTAGTTTAAAATGCAACTAAGTTTCGCGTCTGGAGTTTCCTCTCTCACAAGGTCGACCACTCAGTTTCGTCGAAAACATACCGTTTCGAGTGGCAACGCCACAGATTTCCGAGAACAGGCGGTTCTCCTGGCACAGTATCGAACACTTAGTTTCAGATAGAACAATTAGTTTAAAATGGTACTAAGCTTCGCATCTGGAGTTTCCTCTCCCACAAGGTCGACCACCAAGTTTCGTCGAACACATACGGTTTCGAGTAGCATCGCGACAGATTTCAGAGAACAGGCGCTTCTCCTGGCACAGTATCGAACACTTAGTTTCAGATAGAACAATTAGTTTAAAAGGGCACTAAGTTTCGCGTCTGGAGTTTCCTCTCTCACAAGGTCGACCACTCAGTTTCGTCGAACACATACCGTTTCGAGTGGCAACGCCACAGATTTCCGAGAACAGGCGGTTCTCCTGGCACAGTATCGAACACTTAGTTTCAGATAGAAAAATTAGTTTAAAAGGGCACTAAGTTTCGCGTCTGGAGTTTCCTCTCTCACAAGTTCGACCACTCAGTTTCGTCGAACACATACCGTTTCGAGTGGCAACGCCACAGATTTCCGAGAACAGGCGATTCTCCTGTCACAGTATCGAACACTTAGTTTCAGATAGAACAATTAGTTTAAAATGGTACTAAGCTTCGCATCTGGAGTTTCCTCTCCCACAAGGTCGACCACCTAGTTTCGTCGAACACATACGGTTTCGAGTGGCATCGCCACACATTTCAGAGGACAGGCGCTTCTCCTGGTACAGTATCGAACACATAGTTTCAGATAGAACATTTAGTTTAAAATGTAACTAAGTTTCGCATCTGGAGTTTCCTCTCTCACAAGGTCGGCCACTTAGTTTCGTCGAACACATACGGTTTCGAGTGGCATCGCCACAGATTTCAGAGAACAGGCACTTCTCCTGGCACAGTATCGAAAACTTAGTTTCAGATAGAACAATTTGTTTTAAATGGAACTAAGTTTCACTTCTGGAATTTCCTCTCTCACAAGGTCGGCCACTTAGTTTCGTCGAACACATACGGTTTCGAGTGGCATCGCCACACATTTCAGAGGACAGGCGCTTCTCCTGGCACAGTATCGAACACTTAGTTTCAGATAGAACAATTAGTTTAAAATGGAACAAAGTTTCGCATCTGGAGTTTCCTCTCTCAGAAGGTCGACCACTTAGTTTCGTCGAACACATACGGTTTCGAGTGGCATCGTCACACATTTCGGAGAACAGGCGCTTCTTCTGGCACAGTATCGGACACATAGTTTCAGATAGAACAATTAGTTTAAAATGGTACTAAATTTCGCATCTGGACTTTCCTCCCTCACAAGGCGGCCACCTAGTTTCGTGGAAAACATTCGGCTTCGAGTAGCATCGCCACAGATTTCAGAGAACAGGCGCTTCTCCTGGCACTCTATCGAACACTTAGTTTCAGATAGAACAATTAGTTTAAAATGGAACTAATTTTGCATTTGGAGTTTCCTCTCTAAGAAGGTCGACCACTTAGTTTCGTCGAACACATATATGGTTTCGAGTAGCATCGCCACAGATTTCAGAGAACAGGCGCTTCTCCTGGCACAGTATCGAACACTTAGTTTCAGATAGAACATTTAGTTTAAAATGATACTATGTTTCGCATCTGGAGTTTCCTCTCTCACAAGGTCGACCATTTAGTGTCGTCGAGCACATACGGTTTCGAGTAGCATTGGGACAGATTTCAGAGAACCGGCGCTTCTCCTTGTACAGTATGGAACACTTAGTTTCAGATAGAACAATTAGTTTAAAATGGAACTAAGTTTCGCATCTGGTGTTTCCTCTCTCACAAGGTCGCCCATTTAGTTTAGTCGAACATATACGGTTTCGAGTGGCATCGTCACACATTTCAGAGAACAGGCGCTTCTTCTGGCACAGTATCGAACACTTAGTTTCAGATACAACAATTAGTTTTAAATGGAACTATGTTTCGCATCTGGAGTTTCCTCTCTCACAAGGTCGACCACTTAGTTTAGTCGAACACATACGGTTTCGAGTAGCATCGCCACAGATTTCAGAGAACGGGCGCTTCTCCTGGCACAGTATCGAACACTTAGTTTCAGATAGAACAATTAGTTTAAAATGGTACTAAGTTTCGCATCTGGAGTTTCCTCTCTGATAAGGTCGACCACGAAGTTTCGTCAAACACATACGTTTTCGAGGAGCATCGCCACAGGTTTCAGAGAACAGGCGCTTCTCCTCGCACAGTATCGAACAATTAGTGTCAGATAGGATTATTAGTTTAAAATGAACTAAGTTTCGCAATTTGGAGTTTCCTCCCTCACAAGGTCGACCACTTAGTTTCGTCGAACTCATACGGTTTCGAGTGGCGTCGCCACACATTTCAGAGAACAGGCGCTTCTCCTGGCACAGTATCGAACACTTAGTTTCAAATAGAACAATTAGTTTAAAATGGCACTAAGTTCCGCGTCTAGAGTTTCCTCTCTCACAAGGTCGACCACTCAGTTTCGTCGAACACATACCATTTCGAGTGGGAGCGCCACAGGTTTCACAGAACGGGCGCTTCTCCTGGCACAGTAGCGAACAATTAGTTTCAGATAGAACAATTAATTTAAAATGGAACTAAGTTTCGCATCTGAAATTTCCTCTCTCACAAGGTCGACAACTCAGTTTCGTCGATCACATAGGGTTTCGAGTGGTATCCCCACAGATTTCGCAGAACGGGGGTTCCTCCTGGCGCGGTATCGACAACTCAGTTTCGTCGAACACATACGGTTTCAAGTGGCATCGTCACAGATTTCAGAGAGCAGGCGCTTCGCCTGGCACAGTATCGAACACTTAGTTTCGGATAGAACAATTAGTTTAAAATGGAACTAAGTTTCGCTTCTGGAGTTTTCTCTCTCACAAGGTCGACCACTTAGTTTCGTCGAACACATACGGTTTCGAGTAGCATCGCCACAGATTTCAGAGAACAGGCGCTTCTCCTGGCACAGTATCGAACACTTAGTTTGAGATAGAACAATTAGTTTCAAGTGGAACTGAGTTTCGCATCTGGAGTATCCTCTCTCACAAGTCCGACCACTTAGTTTCGTCGAACACATACGGTTTCGAGTAGTATCGCCACAGATTTCGCAGAACGGGAGTTTCTCCTGGCACAGTATCGAACACTTAGTTTCAGATAGAACAATTAGTTTAAAATGGAACTATGTTTCGCATTTGGAGTTTCCTCTCTCACAAGGTCGGCCACTTAGTTTCGTCGAACACATACGGTTTCGAGTGGCATCGCCACAGATTTCAGAGAACAGGCGCTTCTCCTGGCACAGTATCGCACACTTAGTTTCAGATAGAACAATTAGTTTAAAATGGAACTAAGTTTCGCATCTGGAGTGTCCTCTCCCACAAGGGCGACCACTTAGTTTCGTCGAACACATACGGTTTCGAGTAGCATAGCCACAGATTTCAGAGAACAGGCGCTTCTCCTGGCACAGTATCGGACACTTAGTTTCAGATAGAAAAATTAGTTTAGAATGGAACAAAGCTTCGCATTTGGAGTTTCCTCTCTCATAAGTTCGGCCACTTAGTTTCGCCGAACACATACGGTTTCGAGTAGCATCGTGACAGATTTCAGAGAACAGGCGCTTCTCCTGGCACAGTATCGAACACTTAGTTTCAGATAGAAAAATCAGTTTAAAATGGAACTAAGTTTCGCATCTGGAGTTTTCTCTCGCACAAGGTGGACCACTTAGTTCCGCCGAACACATACGGTTTCGAGTGGCGTCGCCACAGATTTCAGAGAACAGGCGCTTCTCCTGGCACCTTATCAAACACATAGATTCAGATAGCACAATTATTATAAAATGGAACTAAGTTTCGCATCTGGAGTTTCCTCTCCCTCAAGGTGGGCCACTTAGTTTCGTCGAACATATACGGTTTAGAGTAGCATCGCCACAGATTTCAGAGAACAGGCGCTTCTCCTGGCACAGTATCGAACACTTAGTTTCAGGTAGAACAATTAGTTTAACATGGAACTATGTTTCGCATCTGGAGATTCCTCTCTCACACGGTCGACCACTTAGTTTCGTCGAACACATAGGGTTTCGAGTTGTATAGCCACAGATTTCGCCGAACGGGAGTTTCTCCTGGCACAGTATCGACCACTCAGTTATGTCGAACACATACGATTACGAGTAGCATCGCCACAGATTTCAGAGAACAGGCGCTTCTCCTGGCACAATATCGAACACTTAGTTTCAGATAGAACAATCAGTTTAAAATGGAACAAAGCTTCGCATTTGGAGTGTCCTCTCTCATAAGGTCGGCCACTTAGTTTCGTCGAACACATACGGTTGCGGGTAGCATCGCCACAGATTTTAGAGAACAGGCGCCTCCCCTGGCACAGTATCGAACACTTAGTTTCAGATAGAACAATTAGTTTAAAATGTTCGAAGAGACTAAGTGGTCCACCTTGTGCGAGAGGAAACTCCAGACGCAAAACTTAGTGCCATTTTAAACTAATTGTTGTATCTGAAACTAAGTGTTCGATACTGTGCCAGCAGAAGCGCCCGTTCTCTGAAATCTGTGGCGATGCCACTCGAAACCGTATGCGTTCGGCGAAACTAAGTGGTCGACCTTGTGAGAGAGGAAACTCCAGATGCGAAACATAGTTCAATTTTAAATTAAAAGTTCCATCTGAAACTAAATGTTCGATACTGTGCCAGCAGAAGTGCCTGTTCTCTGAAATCTGTGGCGATGCCACTCGAAACCGTATGTGTTCGACGAAACTAAGTGGCCGACGTTGTGAGAGAGGAAACTTCAGATGCGAAGCTTAGTTCCATTTTAAAATAATTGTTCTAACTGAAACTAAGTGTTCGATACTGTGCCAGGAGAAGCGCCCGTTCTGCGAAACCTGTTGCGATACCACTCGAAACGGTATGTGTTCGACGAAACTAAGTGGCCGACCTTGTGAGAGAGGAAACTTCATATGCGAAACTTAGTTCCATTTTAAATTAATTGTTCTATCTGAAACTAAGTGTTCGATACTGTGCCAGGAGAAGCGCCCGTTCTGTGAAACCTGTGGCGATACCACTCGAAACGGTATGTGTTCGACGAAACTTAGTGGTCCACCTTGTGACAGAGGAAACTCCAGACGCGAAACTTAGTGCCATTTTAAACTAATTGTTCTATCTGAAACTAAGTGTTCGATACTGTGCCAGGAGAAGCGCCTGTTCTCTGAAATCTGTCGCGATGCTACTCGAAGCCGTATGTGTTCGACGAAACTAAGTGGTCGACATTGTGAGAGAGGAAACTTCAGATGCGAAACTTAGTTCCATTTTAAATTAATTGTTCTATCTGAAACTAAGTGTTCGATACTGTGCCAGGAAAGCGCCCGTTCTGTAAAACCTGTGGCGATACCACTCGGAACGGTAAGTGTTCGACGAAACTGAGTGGTCGACCTTGTGAGAGAGGAAACTCCAGACGCGAAACTTAGTGCCATTTTAAACTAATTGTTCTATCTGAAACTAAGTGTTCGACAGTGTGCCAGGAGAAGCGCCCGTTCTGTGAAACCTGTGGCGATACCACTCGAAACGGTATGTGTTCGACGAAACTGAGTGGGCGACATTTTGAGAGAGGAAACTCCAGACGCAAAACTTAGTGCCATTTTAAACTAATTGTTCTATCTGAAACTAAGTGTTCGATACTGTGTCAGCAGAAGCGCCTGTTCTCTGAAATCTGTGGCGGTGCCACTAGAAACCGTATGTGTTCGACGAAACTAAGTGGCCTACCTTGTGCGAGGGGAAACTCCAAATGCGAAGCTTAGTTCCATTTGAAAGTAATTGTTCTATCCGATACTAAATGTTCGATACTGTGCCGGGAGAAGCGCCTGTTCTCTGAAATCTGTGGCGATGCCACTCGAAACCGTATGTGTTCGACGAAACTAAGTGGTCGACCTTTTGAGAGAGGAAACTCCAGTTGCGAAACTTAGTTCCATTTTAAACTAATTGTTCTATCTGAAACTAAGTGTTCGACACTGTGCCATGAGAAGCGCCTGTTCTTTGAAATCTGTGGCGATGCCACTCGAAACCGCATGTGTTCGACGAAACTAAGTGGTCGACCTTGTGAGAGAGGAAACTCCAAAGGCGAAACATACTTCCATTTTAAACTAAGTGTTCTATCTGTAACTAAGTGTTCGTTACTGTGCCAGGAGAAGGGCCTGTTCTCTGAAATGTGTGACGATGCCACTCGAAACCGTATGTGTTCGACGAAACTAAGTGGTTGACCTTGTGAGAGAGGAAACTCCAGATGCGAAACCTAGTCCAATTTTAAAGTAAATGTTCCATCTGAAAATAAGTGTCGGATACTGTGCCAGGAGAAGCGCCTGTTCTCTGAAATCTGTGGCGATGCCACTCGAAACCGTATGTGTTCGACGAAACTAAGTGGTCGACCTTGTGAGAGAGGAAACTCCAAATGCGAAACATAGTTCAATTTTAAACTAATTGTTCTATCTGAAACTAAGTGTTCGATACTGTGCCAGGAGAAGCGCCCGTTCTGTGAAACCTGTGGCGATACCACTCGAAACGGTAAGTGTTCGACGAAACTGAGTGGTCGACCTTGTGAGAGAGGAAACTCCAGACGCGAAACTTAGTGCCATTTTAAACTAATTGTTCTATCTGAATCTAAGTGTTCGATACTGTGCCAGCAGAAGCACCTGTTCTCTGAAATTTGTGGCGATGATACTCGAAACCGTATGTGTTCGACGAAACTAAGTGGTCGACATTCTGAGAGAGGAAACTCCGGATGCGAAACTCAGTTCCATTTTAAACTAATTGGTCTATCTGAAACTCTGTGTCCGATACTGTGCCTTAAGAAGCGCCTGTTCTCTGAAATGTGTGACGATGCCACTCGAAACCGTATGTGTTCGACGAAACTAAGTGGTTGACCTTGTGAGAGAGGAAACTCCAGATGCGAAACCTAGTCCAATTTTAAAGTAAATGTTCCATCTGAAAATAAGTGTCGGATACTGTGCCAGGAGAAGCGCCTGTTCTCTGAAATCTGTGGCGATGCCACTCGAAACCGTATGTGTTCGACGAAACTAAGTGGTCGACCTTGTGAGAGAGGAAACTCCAAATGCGAAACATAGTTCAATTTTAAACTGAATGGTCCATCTGAAACTAAGTGTTCGATTCTGTGCCAGCAGAAGCGCCTGTTCTCTGAAATCTGTGGCAATGCCACTCGAAACCGTATGCGTTCGGCGAAACTAAGTGGTCGACCTTGTGAGAGAGGAAACTCCAGATGCGAATCTTAGTTCCATTTTAAACTAATTGTTCTATCTGAAACTAAGTGTTCGATACTGTGCCAGGAGAAGCGCCCGTTCTGTGAAACCTGTGGCGATACCACTCGAAACGGTATGTGTGCGACGAAACTGAGTGGTCCACCTTGTGACAGAGGAAACTGCAGACGCTAAACTTAGTGCCATTTTAAACAAATTGTTTTATCTGAAACTAAGTGTTCGATACTGTGCCAGGAGAAGCGCCTGTTCTCTGAAATCTGTCGCGATGCTACTCGAAACCGTATGTGTTCGTCGAAACTAAGTGGTCGACCTTGTGAGTGAAGAAACTCCAGATGCGAAATTTAGTAAAATTTTAAACTAATTGTGTTATCTGAAACTAAGTGTTCGACAGTGTGCCAGGAGAAGCGCCCGTTCTGTGAAACCTGTGGCGATACCACTCGAAACGGTATGTGTTCGACGAAACTGAGTGGTCGACATTGTGAGAGAGGAAACTCCAGATGCGAATCTTAGTTCCATTTTAAACTAATTGTTCTATCTGAAACTAAGTTTTCGATACTGTGCCATGAGAAGCGCCTGTTCTCTGAAATCTGTGGCGATGCCACTCGAAACCGTATGTGTTCGACGAAACTAAGTGGTTGACCTTGTGAGAGAGGAAACTCCAGATGCGAAACCTAGTCCAATTTTAAAGTAAATGTTCCATCTGAAAATAAGCGTCGGATACTGTGCCAGGAGAAGCGCCTGTTCTCTGAAATCTGTGGCGATGCCACTCGAAACCGTATGCGTTCGGCGAAACTAAGTGGTCGACCTTGTGAGAGAGGAAACTCCAGATGCGAATCTTAGTTCCATTTTAAACTAATTGTTCTATCTGAAACTAAGTGTTCGATACTGTGCCAGGAGAAGCGCCCGTTCTGTGAAACCTGTGGCGATACCACTCGAAACGGTATGTGTTCGACGAAACTGAGTGGTCCACCTTGTGACAGAGGAAACTGCAGACGCTAAACTTAGTGCCATTTTAAACAAATTGTTTTATCTGAAAATAAGTGTCGGATACTGTGCCAGGAGAAGCGCCTGTTCTCTGAAATCTGTGGCGATGCCACTCGAAACCGTATGTGTTCGACGAAACTAAGTGGTCGAGCTTGTGAGAGAGGAAACTCCAAATGCGAAACATAGTTCAATTTTAAACTAAATGGTCCATCTGAAACTAAGTGTTCGATTCTGTGCCAGCAGAAGCGCCTGTTCTCTGAAATCTGTGGCGATGCCACTCGAAACCGTATGCGTTCGGGGAAACTAAGTGGTCGACCTTGTGAGCGCGGAAACTCCAGATGCGAATCTTAGTTCCATTTTAAACTAATTGTTCTATCTGAAACTAAGTTTTCGATACTGTGCCAGGAGAAGCGCCTGTTCTCTGAAATCTGTGGCGATGCCACTCGAAACCGTATGTGTTCTACGAAACTAAGTGGTCGACCTTGTGAGAGAGGAATATCCAGATGCGAAACTTAGTTCCATTTTAAACTAATTGTTCTATCTGAAACTATGTGTTCGATACTGTGCCAGAAGAAGCGTCTGGCCTCTGAAATATGTTGCGATGCTACTCGAAACCGTATGTGTTCGACGAAACTAAGTGGTCGACCTTGTGAGAGAGAAAACTCCAGATGCGAAACCTAGTCCAATTTTAAAGTAAATGTTCCATCTGAAAATAAGCGTCGGATACTGTGCCAGGAGAAGCGCCTGTTCTCTGAAATCTGTGGCGATGCCACTCGAAACCGTATGCGTTCGGCGAAACTAAGTGGTCGACCTTGTGAGAGAGGAAACTCCAGATGCGAATCTTAGTTCCATTTTAAACTAATTGTTCTATCTGAAACTAAGTGTTCGATACTGTGCCAGGAGAAGCGCCCGTTCTGTGAAAACTGTGGCGATACCACTCGAAACGGTATGTGTTCGACGAAACTGAGTGGTCCACCTTGTGACAGAGGAAACTGCAGACGCTAAACTTAGTGCCATTTTAAACAAATTGTTTTATCTGAAAATAAGTGTCGGATACTGTGCCAGGAGAAGCGCCTGTTCTCTGAAATCTGTGGCGATGCCACTCGAAACCGTATGTGTTCTACGAAACTAAGTGGTCGACCTTGTGAGAGAGGAAACTCCAAATGCGAAACATAGTTCAATTTTAAACTAAATGGTCCATCTGAAACTAAGTGTTCGATTCTGTGCCAGCAGAAGCGCCTGTTCTCTGAAATCTGTGGCGATGCCACTCGAAACCGTATGCGTTCGGCGAAACTAAGTGGTCCACCTTGTGAGAGAGGAAACTCCAAATGCGAAACATAGTTCCATTTTAAACTAATTGTTCTATCTCAAAATAAGTGTTCCATACTGTGCCAGGAGAAGCGCCTGTTCTCTGAAATGTGTGACGATGCCACTCGAAACCGTATGTGTTCGACGAAACTAAGTGGTCGTCCTTATGGGAGAGGAAACTCCAGATGCGAATCTTAGTTCCATTTTAAACTAATTGTTCTATCCGAAACTAAGTTTTCGATACTGTGCCAGGAGAAGCGCCTGTTCTCTGAAATCTGTGGCGATGCCGCTCGAAACCGTATGTGTTCGACGAAACTAAGTGGTCGACCTTTTGAGAGAGGAAACTCCAGATGCGAAACTTAGTTACATTTTAAACTAACTGTTCCTTCTGAAACTAAGTGTTCGATACTATGCCAGGAGAAGCGCCTGTTCTCTGAAATCTGTGGCGATGCCACTCGAAACCGTATGTGTTCGACGAAACTAAGTGGCCAACCTTGTGAGAGAGGAAATCCTAGATGCGAAACATATTTCCATTTTAAAATAATTGTTCTATATGATATTAAGTGTTCGATACTGTGCCAGGAGAAGCGCCCGTTCTCTGAAATCTGTGGCGATGCTACTCGAAACCGTATCTGTTCGTCGAAACTAAGCGGTCGACCTTGTGAGAGAGGAAACTCCAGATGCGAAACTTAGTTCCATTTTAAACTAATTGTTCTATCTGAAACTAAGTGTTCGATTCTGTGCCAGGAGAAGCGCCTGTTCTCTGAAATCTGTGGCGATGCCACTCGAAACCGTATGTGGTCGGCGAATCTAAGTGGTCGACCTTGTGAAAGAGGGAACTCCAGATGCGAAACATAGTTCCATTTTAAACTAATCGTTCTATCTGAAACTAAGTTTTCGATACTGTGCCAGTAGAAGCGCCTGTCTCTGAAACCTGTGGCGATGCCACTCGAAACCGTATGTGTTCGACGAAACTAAGTGGTCGACATGGTGAGAGAGGAAACTCCAGATGCGGAGATTAGTTCCATTTTAAACAAATTGTTCTATCTGATACTCAGTGTTCGATACTGTGCCAGGAGAAACTCCCGTTCGGCGAAATCTTTGGCGATACAACTCGAAACCCTATGTGTTCGCCGAAACTAAGTGGTCGACCTTGTGAGAGAGGAAACTCCAGATGCGAAAATTAGTTCCATTTTAAACTAATTGTTCTATCAGAAACTAAGTGTTCGATTCTGTGCCAGGAGAAGCGTCTGTTCTCTGAAATCTGTCGCGATGCTACTCGAAACCGTATGTGTTCGACGAAACTAAGTGGTCGACCTTTTGAGAGAGGAAACTCCAGTTGCGAAACTCAGTTACATTTTAAACTAACTGTTCCTTCTGAAACTAAGTTTTCGATACTGTGCCAGGAGAAGCGCCTGTCCTCTTAAATCTGTGCCGATGCTACTCGAAACCGTATGTGTTCGACGAAACTAAGTGGTCGACCTTTTGAGAGAGGAAACTCCAGTTGCGAAACTTAGTTACATTTTAAACTAACTGTTCCTTCTGAAACTAAGTTTTCGATACTGTGCCAGGAGAAGCGCCTGTCCTCTTAAATCTGTGCCGATGCTACTCGAAACCGTATGTGTTCGACGAAACTAAGTGGTCGACCTTGTGGTAGAGGAAACTCCAGATGCGAAACTTAGTTCCATTTTAAACTAATTGTTCTATCTGAAACTAAGTGTTCGATACTGTGCCAGGAGAAGCGACTGTTCTCTGAAATCTGTGGCGATGCCACTCGAAACCCTATGTGTTCGACGAAACTAAGTATTCGACCTTGTGGTAGAGGAAACTCCAGATTCGAAACTTAGTTCCATTTTAAACTAATTGTTCTATCTGATACTAAGTGTTCGATACTGTGCCAGGAGAAGCGCCTGTTCCCTGAAATCTGTGGCGATGCCACTCGAAACCGCATGTGTTCGACGAAACTAAGTGGTCGACCTTGTGAGAGAGGAAACTCCAGTTGCGAAACTTAGTTCCATTTTAAACTAATTGTTCTATCTGAAACTAAGTGTTCGATACTGTGCCAGGAGAAGCGCCTGTTCTCTGAAATCTGTGGCGATGCCACTCGAAACCGTATGTGTTCGGCGAAACTAAGTGGCCGACCTTATGAGAGAGGAAACTCCAAATGCGAAGCTTTGTTCCATTTTAAACTAATTTTTCTATCTGAAACTAAGTGTCCGATACGGTGCCAGGGGAAGCGCCTGTTCTCTGAAATCTGTGGCGATGCCACTCGAAACCGTATGTGTTCGGCGAAACTAAGTGGCCGACCTTATGAGAGAGGAAACTCCAAATGCGAAGCTTTGTTCCATTTTAAACTAATTTTTCTATCTGAAACTAAGTGTCCGATACTGTGCCAGGAGAAGCGCCTGTTCTCTGAAATCTGTGGCGATGCTACTCGAAACCGTATGTGTTCGACGAAACTAAGTGGTCGACCTTGTGAGAGAGGAAACTCCAGATGCGAAACTTAGTCCCATTTTAAACTAATTGTTCTATCTGAAACTAAGTGTTCGATACTGTGCCAGGAGAAGCGCCTGTTCTCTGAAATCTGTCGCGACGCTACTCGAAACCGTATGTGTTCGACGAAACTAAGTGGCCGACCTTGTGAGAGAGGAAACTCCAGATGCGAAACTTAGTTCCATTTTAAATTAATTGTTCTATCTGAAACTATGTGTTCGATACTGTGCCAGGAGCAGCACCTGTTCTCTGAAATGTGTGGCGATGCCACTCGAAACTGTATGTGTTCGACGAAACTAAGTGGTCGCCTTGTGAGGGAAGAAACCCCAGATGCGAAACTTAGTTCCATTTTAAACTAATTGTTCTATCTGAAACTAAGTGTTCGATACTGTGCCAGGAGAAGCGCCTGTTCTCTGAACTGTGTGGTGATGCCGCTCGAAACCGTATGTGTCGACGAAACTAAGTGGTCGACATTGTGAGAGAGGAAACTCCAGATGCGAAACATAGTTCCATTTTAAACTAATTGTTCTATCTGAAACTAAGTGTTCGATACTGTGCCAGGAGAAGCGCCTGTTCTCTGAAATCTGTGGCGATGCCACTCGAAACCGTATGTGTTCGAAGAAACTGAGTGGTCGACCTTGTGAGGGAGGAAACTCTAGATGCGAAACTTAGTTCCATTTTAAACTAATTGTTCTATCTGAAACTAAGTGTTCGGTACTGTGCCAGGAGAAGCGCCTGTTCTCTGAAATCTGTGGCGATGCCACTCGAAACCGTATGTGTTCGACGAAACTAAGTGGTTGACCTTGTGAGAGAGGACACTCCAGATGCCAAACAGAGTTCCATTTTAAACTAATTGTTCTGTCTGAAGTAATCGTTCGATACTGTGCCAGGAGAAGCGCCTGTTCTCTGTAATCTGTGGCGATGCCACTCGAAACCGTACGTTGTCGACGAAACTAAGTGGTCCACCTTGTGAGAGAGGAAACTCCAGACGCGAAACATAGTTCCATTTTAAACTAATTGTTCTATCTGAAACTAAGTGTTCGATACTGTGCCAGGAGAAACCACCGTTCTCTGAAATCTGTGGCGATGCCACTCGAAACCGTATGTGTTCGACGAAACTCAGTGGTCGACCTTGTGAGAGAGGATTCACCAGATGCGGAAAATAGTTCCATTTAAAATAATTGTTCTATCTGAGACTATGTGTCCGGTACTGTACCAGGAGAAGCGCCTGTTCTCTGAAATCTGTGGCGAAGGCACTAGGAACCGTATGTGTTCGACGAAACTTAGTGGTCGACCTTGTGAGAGAGGAAACTCTAGATGCGAAACTTAGTTCCATTTTAAACTAATTCTATCTGAACTAGTTCTCTCTGAAACTATGTGATCGATACTGTGCCAGCAGAAGCGCCTGTTGTCTGAAACATGTGGCGATGCCACTCGAAACCGTATGCGTTCGGCGAAATTAAGTGGTCGATCTTGTGAGAGAGGTAACTCCAGATGCGAAAGTTAGTTCCATTTTAAACTAATTGTTCTATCTGAGAGTGTTCGATAATGAGCCCGGAGAAACGCCTGTTCTCTGAATTCTGTGGCGATGCGCTCTCGAAACCGTATGTGTTCGGCGAAACTAAGTGGTCGACCTTGCGAGAGAGGAAACTCCAGATGCGAAACTTAGTACCATTTTAAACTAATTGTTCTATCTGAAACTATGTGTCCGATACTGTACCAGGAGAAGCGCCTGTTCTCTGAAATCTGTGGCGAAGCCACTAGGAACCGTATGTGTTCGACGAAAGTAAGTGGTAGACCGTGTGAGAGAGGAAACTCCAAATGCGAAACATAGTTCCATTTTAAGCCAAGTGTTCTATCTGTAACTAAGTGTTCGATACTGTGCCAGGAGAAGCGCCTGTTCTCTGAAATCTGTGGCGATGCTACTCGAAACCGTATGTGTTCGACGAAACTAAGTGGTCCACCTTTTGAGAGAGGAAACTCCAGATGCGAAGCTTAGTTCCATTTTAAAGTAATTGTTCTATCTGATACTAAGTGTCGATACTGTGCCAGGAGAAGCGCCTGTTCTCTGAAATCTGTGGCGAAGGCACTAGGAACCGTATGTGTTCGACGAAACTTAGTGGTCGACCTTGTGAGAGAGGAAACTCTAGATGCGAAACTTAGTTCCATTTTAAACTAATTCTATCTGAACTAGTTCTGTCTGAAACTATGTGATCGATACTGTGCCAGCAGAAGCGCCTGTTGTCTGAAACATGTGGCGATGCCACTCGAAACCGTATGCGTTCGGCGAAATTAAGTGGTCGATCTTGTGAGAGAGGTAACTCCAGATGCGAAAGTTAGTTCCATTTTAAACTAATTGTTCTATCTGAGAGTGTTCGATAATGAGCCCGGAGAAACGCCTGTTCTCTGAATTCTGTGGCGATGCGCTCTCGAAACCGTATGTGTTCGGCGAAACTAAGTGGTCGACCTTGCGAGAGAGGAAACTCCAGATGCGAAACTTAGTACCATTTTAAACTAATTGTTCTATCTGAAACTATGTGTCCGATACTGTACCAGGAGAAGCGCCTGTTCTCTGAAATCTGTGGCGAAGCCACTAGGAACCGTATGTGTTCGACGAAACTAAGTGGTAGACCGTGTGAGAGAGGAAACTCCAAATGCGAAACATAGTTCCATTTTAAGCCAAGTGTTCTATCTGTAACTAAGTGTTCGATACTGTGCCAGGAGAAGCGCCTGTTCTCTGAAATCTGTGGCGATGCTACTCGAAACCGTATGTGTTCGACGAAACTAAGTGGTCCACCTTTTGAGAGAGGAAACTCCAGATGCGAAGCTTAGTTCCATTTTAAAGTAATTGTTCTATCTGATACTAAGTGTCGATACTGTGCCAGGAGAAGCGCCAGTTCTCTGAAACCTGTGGCGATTCCACTCGAAACCGTATGTGTTTGCCGAAACTAAGTGGTCCACCTTGTGAGAGAGGAAACTCCAGAAGTGAAATTTAGTTTCATTTAAAACTAACTGTTCTATCTGAAACTAAGTGTTCGATACTGTGCCAGGAGAAGCGCCTGTTCTCTGAAATGTGTGACGATGCCACTCGAAACCGTATGTGTTCGACGAAACTAAGTGGTCGACCTTGTGAGAGAGGAAACTCCAGATGCGAAACATAGTTCCATTTTAAACTAATTGTTCTATCTGAAACTAACTGTTCGATACTGTGCCAGGAGAAGCGCCTGTTCTCTGAAATCTGTGGCGATGCTCCTCGAAACCGTATCTGTTCGACGAAACTAAGTCGTCGAGCTTGTGAGAGAGGAAACTCCAAATGCGAAACATAGGTCCATATTAAACTAATTGTTCTATCTGAAACTAAGTGTTCGATACTGTGCCAGGAGATGAGCCTGTTCTCTGAAATCTGTGGCGAAGCCACTAGGAACCGTATGTGTTCGACGAAAGTAAGTGGTAGACCGTGTGAGAGAGGAAACTCCAAATGCGAAACATAGTTCCATTTTAAGCCAAGTGTTCTATCTGTAACTAAGTGTTCGATACTGTGCCAGGAGAAGCGCCTGTTCTCTGAAATCTGTGGCGATGCTACTCGAAACCGTATGTGTTCGACGAAACTAAGTGGTCCACCTTTTGAGAGAGGAAACTCCAGATGCGAAGCTTAGTTCCATTTTAAAGTAATTGTTCTATCTGATACTAAGTGTCGATACTGTGCCAGGAGAAGCGCCAGTTCTCTGAAACCTGTGGCGATTCCACTCGAAACCGTATGTGTTTGCCGAAACTAAGTGGTCCACCTTGTGAGAGAGGAAACTCCAGAAGTGAAATTTAGTTTCATTTAAAACTAACTGTTCTATCTGAAACTAAGTGTTCGATACTGTGCCAGGAGAAGCGCCTGTTCTCTGAAATGTGTGACGATGCCACTCGAAACCGTATGTGTTCGACGAAACTAAGTGGTCGACCTTGTGAGAGAGGAAACTCCAGATGCGAAACATAGTTCCATTTTAAACTAATTGTTCTATCTGAAACTAACTGTTCGATACTGTGCCAGGAGAAGCGCCTGTTCTCTGAAATCTGTGGCGATGCCACTCGAAACCGTATGCGTTCGGCGAAACTAAGTGGTCCACCTTGTGAGAGAGGAAACTCCAAATGCGAAACATAGTTCCATTTTAAACTAATTGTTCTATCTCAAAATAAGTGTTCCATACTGTGCCAGGAGAAGCGCCTGTTCTCTGAAATGTGTGACGATGCCACTCGAAACCGTATGTGTTCGACGAAACTAAGTGGTCGTCCTTATGGGAGAGGAAACTCCAGATGCGAATCTTAGTTCCATTTTAAACTAATTGTTCTATCCGAAACTAAGTTTTCGATACTGTGCCAGGAGAAGCGCCTGTTCTCTGAAATCTGTGGCGATGCCGCTCGAAACCGTATGTGTTCGACGAAACTAAGTGGTCGACCTTTTGAGAGAGGAAACTCCAGATGCGAAACTTAGTTACATTTTAAACTAACTGTTCCTTCTGAAACTAAGTGTTCGATACTATGCCAGGAGAAGCGCCTGTTCTCTGAAATCTGTGGCGATGCCACTCGAAACCGTATGTGTTCGACGAAACTAAGTGGCCAACCTTGTGAGAGAGGAAATCCTAGATGCGAAACATATTTCCATTTTAAAATAATTGTTCTATATGATATTAAGTGTTCGATACTGTGCCAGGAGAAGCGCCCGTTCTCTGAAATCTGTGGCGATGCTACTCGAAACCGTATCTGTTCGTCGAAACTAAGCGGTCGACCTTGTGAGAGAGGAAACTCCAGATGCGAAACTTAGTTCCATTTTAAACTAATTGTTCTATCTGAAACTAAGTGTTCGATTCTGTGCCAGGAGAAGCGCCTGTTCTCTGAAATCTGTGGCGATGCCACTCGAAACCGTATGTGGTCGGCGAATCTAAGTGGTCGACCTTGTGAAAGAGGGAACTCCAGATGCGAAACATAGTTCCATTTTAAACTAATCGTTCTATCTGAAACTAAGTTTTCGATACTGTGCCAGTAGAAGCGCCTGTCTCTGAAACCTATGGCGATGCCACTCGAAACCGTATGTGTTCGACGAAACTAAGTGGTCGACATGGTGAGAGAGGAAACTCCAGATGCGGAGATTAGTTCCATTTTAAACAAATTGTTCTATCTGATACTCAGTGTTCGATACTGTGCCAGGAGAAACTCCCGTTCGGCGAAATCTTTGGCGATACAACTCGAAACCCTATGTGTTCGCCGAAACTAAGTGGTCGACCTTGTGAGAGCGGAAACTCCAGATGCGAAAATTAGTTCCATTTTAAACTAATTGTTCTATCAGAAACTAAGTGTTCGATTCTGTGCCAGGAGAAGCGTCTGTTCTCTGAAATCTGTCGCGATGCTACTCGAAACCGTATGTGTTCGACGAAACTAAGTGGTCGACCTTTTGAGAGAGGAAACTCCAGTTGCGAAACTCAGTTACATTTTAAACTAACTGTTCCTTCTGAAACTAAGTTTTCGATACTGTGCCAGGAGAAGCGCCTGTCCTCTTAAATCTGTGCCGATGCTACTCGAAACCGTATGTGTTCGACGAAACTAAGTGGTCGACCTTTTGAGAGAGGAAACTCCAGTTGCGAAACTTAGTTACATTTTAAACTAACTGTTCCTTCTGAAACTAAGTTTTCGATACTGTGCCAGGAGAAGCGCCTGTCCTCTTAAATCTGTGCCGATGCTACTCGAAACCGTATGTGTTCGACGAAACTAAGTGGTCGACCTTGTGGTAGAGGAAACTCCAGATGCGAAACTTAGTTCCATTTTAAACTAATTGTTCTATCTGAAACTAAGTGTTCGATACTGTGCCAGGAGAAGCGACTGTTCTCTGAAATCTGTGGCGATGCCACTCGAAACCCTATGTGTTCGACGAAACTAAGTATTCGACCTTGTGGTAGAGGAAACTCCAGATTCGAAACTTAGTTCCATTTTAAACTAATTGTTCTATCTGATACTAAGTGTTCGATACTGTGCCAGGAGAAGCGCCTGTTCCCTGAAATCTGTGGCGATGCCACTCGAAACCGCATGTGTTCGACGAAACTAAGTGGTCGACCTTGTGAGAGAGGAAACTCCAGTTGCGAAACTTAGTTCCATTTTAAACTAATTGTTCTATCTGAAACTAAGTGTTCGATACTGTGCCAGGAGAAGCGCCTGTTCTCTGAAATCTGTGGCGATGCCACTCGAAACCGTATGTGTTCGGCGAAACTAAGTGGCCGACCTTATGAGAGAGGAAACTCCAAATGCGAAGCTTTGTTCCATTTTAAACTAATTTTTCTATCTGAAACTAAGTGTCCGATACGGTGCCAGGGGAAGCGCCTGTTCTCTGAAATCTGTGGCGATGCCACTCGAAACCGTATGTGTTCGGCGAAACTAAGTGGCCGACCTTATGAGAGAGGAAACTCCAAATGCGAAGCTTTGTTCCATTTTAAACTAATTTTTCTATCTGAAACTAAGTGTCCGATACTGTGCCAGGAGAAGCGCCTGTTCTCTGAAATCTGTGGCGATGCTACTCGAAACCGTATGTGTTCGACGAAACTAAGTGGTCGACCTTGTGAGAGAGGAAACTCCAGATGCGAAACTTAGTCCCATTTTAAACTAATTGTTCTATCTGAAACTAAGTGTTCGATACTGTGCCAGGAGAAGCGCCTGTTCTCTGAAATCTGTCGCGACGCTACTCGAAACCGTATGTGTTCGACGAAACTAAGTGGCCGACCTTGTGAGAGAGGAAACTCCAGATGCGAAACTTAGTTCCATTTTAAATTAATTGTTCTATCTGAAACTATGTGTTCGATACTGTGCCAGGAGCAGCACCTGTTCTCTGAAATGTGTGGCGATGCCACTCGAAACTGTATGTGTTCGACGAAACTAAGTGGTCGCCTTGTGAGGGAAGAAACCCCAGATGCGAAACTTAGTTCCATTTTAAACTAATTGTTCTATCTGAAACTAAGTGTTCGATACTGTGCCAGGAGAAGCGCCTGTTCTCTGAACTGTGTGGTGATGCCGCTCGAAACCGTATGTGTCGACGAAACTAAGTGGTCGACATTGTGAGAGAGGAAACTCCAGATGCGAAACATAGTTCCATTTTAAACTAATTGTTCTATCTGAAACTAAGTGTTCGATACTGTGCCAGGAGAAGCGCCTGTTCTCTGAAATCTGTGGCGATGCCACTCGAAACCGTATGTGTTCGAAGAAACTGAGTGGTCGACCTTGTGAGGGAGGAAACTCTAGATGCGAAACTTAGTTCCATTTTAAACTAATTGTTCTATCTGAAACTAAGTGTTCGGTACTGTGCCAGGAGAAGCGCCTGTTCTCTGAAATCTGTGGCGATGCCACTCGAAACCGTATGTGTTCGACGAAACTAAGTGGTTGACCTTGTGAGAGAGGACACTCCAGATGCCAAACAGAGTTCCATTTTAAACTAATTGTTCTGTCTGAAGTAATCGTTCGATACTGTGCCAGGAGAAGCGCCTGTTCTCTGTAATCTGTGGCGATGCCACTCGAAACCGTACGTTGTCGACGAAACTAAGTGGTCCACCTTGTGAGAGAGGAAACTCCAGACGCGAAACATAGTTCCATTTTAAACTAATTGTTCTATCTGAAACTAAGTGTTCGATACTGTGCCAGGAGAAACCACCGTTCTCTGAAATCTGTGGCGATGCCACTCGAAACCGTATGTGTTCGACGAAACTCAGTGGTCGACCTTGTGAGAGAGGATTCACCAGATGCGGAAAATAGTTCCATTTAAAATAATTGTTCTATCTGAGACTATGTGTCCGGTACTGTACCAGGAGAAGCGCCTGTTCTCTGAAATCTGTGGCGAAGGCACTAGGAACCGTATGTGTTCGACGAAACTTAGTGGTCGACCTTGTGAGAGAGGAAACTCTAGATGCGAAACTTAGTTCCATTTTAAACTAATTCTATCTGAACTAGTTCTCTCTGAAACTATGTGATCGATACTGTGCCAGCAGAAGCGCCTGTTGTCTGAAACATGTGGCGATGCCACTCGAAACCGTATGCGTTCGGCGAAATTAAGTGGTCGATCTTGTGAGAGAGGTAACTCCAGATGCGAAAGTTAGTTCCATTTTAAACTAATTGTTCTATCTGAGAGTGTTCGATAATGAGCCCGGAGAAACGCCTGTTCTCTGAATTCTGTGGCGATGCGCTCTCGAAACCGTATGTGTTCGGCGAAACTAAGTGGTCGACCTTGCGAGAGAGGAAACTCCAGATGCGAAACTTAGTACCATTTTAAACTAATTGTTCTATCTGAAACTATGTGTCCGATACTGTACCAGGAGAAGCGCCTGTTCTCTGAAATCTGTGGCGAAGCCACTAGGAACCGTATGTGTTCGACGAAAGTAAGTGGTAGACCGTGTGAGAGAGGAAACTCCAAATGCGAAACATAGTTCCATTTTAAGCCAAGTGTTCTATCTGTAACTAAGTGTTCGATACTGTGCCAGGAGAAGCGCCTGTTCTCTGAAATCTGTGGCGATGCTACTCGAAACCGTATGTGTTCGACGAAACTAAGTGGTCCACCTTTTGAGAGAGGAAACTCCAGATGCGAAGCTTAGTTCCATTTTAAAGTAATTGTTCTATCTGATACTAAGTGTCGATACTGTGCCAGGAGAAGCGCCTGTTCTCTGAAATCTGTGGCGAAGGCACTAGGAACCGTATGTGTTCGACGAAACTTAGTGGTCGACCTTGTGAGAGAGGAAACTCTAGATGCGAAACTTAGTTCCATTTTAAACTAATTCTATCTGAACTAGTTCTGTCTGAAACTATGTGATCGATACTGTGCCAGCAGAAGCGCCTGTTGTCTGAAACATGTGGCGATGCCACTCGAAACCGTATGCGTTCGGCGAAATTAAGTGGTCGATCTTGTGAGAGAGGTAACTCCAGATGCGAAAGTTAGTTCCATTTTAAACTAATTGTTCTATCTGAGAGTGTTCGATAATGAGCCCGGAGAAACGCCTGTTCTCTGAATTCTGTGGCGATGCGCTCTCGAAACCGTATGTGTTCGGCGAAACTAAGTGGTCGACCTTGCGAGAGAGGAAACTCCAGATGCGAAACTTAGTACCATTTTAAACTAATTGTTCTATCTGAAACTATGTGTCCGATACTGTACCAGGAGAAGCGCCTGTTCTCTGAAATCTGTGGCGAAGCCACTAGGAACCGTATGTGTTCGACGAAAGTAAGTGGTAGACCGTGTGAGAGAGGAAACTCCAAATGCGAAACATAGTTCCATTTTAAGCCAAGTGTTCTATCTGTAACTAAGTGTTCGATACTGTGCCAGGAGAAGCGCCTGTTCTCTGAAATCTGTGGCGATGCTACTCGAAACCGTATGTGTTCGACGAAACTAAGTGGTCCACCTTTTGAGAGAGGAAACTCCAGATGCGAAGCTTAGTTCCATTTTAAAGTAATTGTTCTATCTGATACTAAGTGTCGATACTGTGCCAGGAGAAGCGCCAGTTCTCTGAAACCTGTGGCGATTCCACTCGAAACCGTATGTGTTTGCCGAAACTAAGTGGTCCACCTTGTGAGAGAGGAAACTCCAGAAGTGAAATTTAGTTTCATTTAAAACTAACTGTTCTATCTGAAACTAAGTGTTCGATACTGTGCCAGGAGAAGCGCCTGTTCTCTGAAATGTGTGACGATGCCACTCGAAACCGTATGTGTTCGACGAAACTAAGTGGTCGACCTTGTGAGAGAGGAAACTCCAGATGCGAAACATAGTTCCATTTTAAACTAATTGTTCTATCTGAAACTAACTGTTCGATACTGTGCCAGGAGAAGCGCCTGTTCTCTGAAATCTGTGGCGATGCTCCTCGAAACCGTATCTGTTCGACGAAACTAAGTCGTCGAGCTTGTGAGAGAGGAAACTCCAAATGCGAAACATAGGTCCATATTAAACTAATTGTTCTATCTGAAACTAAGTGTTCGATACTGTGCCAGGAGATGAGCCTGTTCTCTGAAATCTGTGGCGAAGCCACTAGGAACCGTATGTGTTCGACGAAAGTAAGTGGTAGACCGTGTGAGAGAGGAAACTCCAAATGCGAAACATAGTTCCATTTTAAGCCAAGTGTTCTATCTGTAACTAAGTGTTCGATACTGTGCCAGGAGAAGCGCCTGTTCTCTGAAATCTGTGGCGATGCTACTCGAAACCGTATGTGTTCGACGAAACTAAGTGGTCCACCTTTTGAGAGAGGAAACTCCAGATGCGAAGCTTAGTTCCATTTTAAAGTAATTGTTCTATCTGATACGAAGTGTCGATACTGTGCCAGGAGAAGCGCCAGTTCTCTGAAACCTGTGGCGATTCCACTCGAAACCGTATGTGTTTGCCGAAACTAAGTGGTCCACCTTGTGAGAGAGGAAACTCCAGAAGTGAAATTTAGTTTCATTTAAAACTAACTGTTCTATCTGAAACTAAGTGTTCGATACTGTGCCAGGAGAAGCGCCTGTTCTCTGAAATGTGTGACGATGCCACTCGAAACCGTATGTGTTCGACGAAACTAAGTGGTCGACCTTGTGAGAGAGGAAACTCCAGATGCGAAACATAGTTCCATTTTAAACTAATTGTTCTATCTGAAACTAACTGTTCGATACTGTGCCAGGAGAAGCGCCTGTTCTCTGAAATCTGTGGCGAAGCCACTAGGAACCGTATGTGTTCGACGAAAGTAAGTGGTAGACCGTGTGAGAGAGGAAACTCCAAATGCGAAACATAGTTCCATTTTAAGCCAAGTGTTCTATCTGTAACTAAGTGTTCGATACTGTGCCAGGAGAAGCGCCTGTTCTCTGAAATCTGTGGCGATGCTACTCGAAACCGTATGTGTTCGACGAAACTAAGTGGTCCACCTTTTGAGAGAGGAAACTCCAGATGCGAAGCTTAGTTCCATTTTAAAGTAATTGTTCTATCTGATACTAAGTGTCGATACTGTGCCAGGAGAAGCGCCAGTTCTCTGAAACCTGTGGCGATTCCACTCGAAACCGTATGTGTTTGCCGAAACTAAGTGGTCCACCTTGTGAGAGAGGAAACTCCAGAAGTGAAATTTAGTTTCATTTAAAACTAACTGTTCTATCTGAAACTAAGTGTTCGATACTGTGCCAGGAGAAGCGCCTGTTCTCTGAAATGTGTGACGATGCCACTCGAAACCGTATGTGTTCGACGAAACTAAGTGGTCGACCTTGTGAGAGAGGAAACTCCAGATGCGAAACATAGTTCCATTTTAAACTAATTGTTCTATCTGAAACTAACTGTTCGATACTGTGCCAGGAGAAGCGCCTGTTCTCTGAAATCTGTGGCGATGCTCCTCGAAACCGTATCTGTTCGACGAAACTAAGTCGTCGAGCTTGTGAGAGAGGAAACTCCAAATGCGAAACATAGGTCCATATTAAACTAATTGTTCTATCTGAAACTAAGTGTTCGATACTGTGCCAGGAGATGAGCCTGTTCTCTGAAATCTGTGGCGAAGCCACTAGGAACCGTATGTGTTCGACGAAAGTAAGTGGTAGACCGTGTGAGAGAGGAAACTCCAAATGCGAAACATAGTTCCATTTTAAGCCAAGTGTTCTATCTGTAACTAAGTGTTCGATACTGTGCCAGGAGAAGCGCCTGTTCTCTGAAATCTGTGGCGATGCTACTCGAAACCGTATGTGTTCGACGAAACTAAGTGGTCCACCTTTTGAGAGAGGAAACTCCAGATGCGAAGCTTAGTTCCATTTTAAAGTAATTGTTCTATCTGATACTAAGTGTCGATACTGTGCCAGGAGAAGCGCCAGTTCTCTGAAACCTGTGGCGATTCCACTCGAAACCGTATGTGTTTGCCGAAACTAAGTGGTCCACCTTGTGAGAGAGGAAACTCCAGAAGTGAAATTTAGTTTCATTTAAAACTAACTGTTCTATCTGAAACTAAGTGTTCGATACTGTGCCAGGAGAAGCGCCTGTTCTCTGAAATGTGTGACGATGCCACTCGAAACCGTATGTGTTCGACGAAACTAAGTGGTCGACCTTGTGAGAGAGGAAACTCCAGATGCGAAACATAGTTCCATTTTAAACTAATTGTTCTATCTGAAACTAACTGTTCGATACTGTGCCAGGAGAAGCGCCTGTTCTCTGAAATCTGTGGCGATGCTCCTCGAAACCGTATCTGTTCGACGAAACTAAGTCGTCGAGCTTGTGAGAGAGGAAACTCCAAATGCGAAACATAGGTCCATATTAAACTAATTGTTCTATCTGAAACTAAGTGTTCGATACTGTGCCAGGAGATGAGCCTGTTCTCTGAAATCTGTGGCGATGCTACTCGAAACCGTATGTGTTCGACGAAACTAAGTGGTCGACCTTGTGAGAGAGGAAACTCCAGATGCGAAACTTAGTTCCATTTTAAAATAATTGTTCTATCTGAAACTAAGTGTTCGATACTGTGCCATGAGAAGAGCCTGTTCTCTGAAATGTGTGGCAATGCTACTCGAAACCATATGTGTTCGACGAATCTAATTGGTCGACCTTGTGGGAGAGGAATCTCCAGATGCGAAACATAGTTCCATTTTAAACAAATTGTTCTATCTGGGACTAAGTGTTCGATACTGTGCCAGGAGAAGCGCCTGTTCTCTGAAATCTTTGGCGATGCCACTCGAAACCGTATGTGTTCGACGAAACTAAGTGGCCGACCTTGTGAGAGAGGAAACTCCAGATGCGAAACTTAGTTCCATTTTAAACTAATTGTTCTATCTGAAACTAAGTGTTCGGTACTGTGCCAGGAGAAGCGCCTGTTCTCTGAAATCTGTGGCGATGCCACTCGAAACCGTATGTGTTCGACGAAACTAAGTGGTTGACCTTGTGAGAGAGGACACTCCAGATGCCAAACAGAGTTCCATTTTAAACTAATTGTTCTGTCTGAAGTAATCGTTCGATACTGTGCCAGGAGAAGCGCCTGTTCTCTGAAATCTGTGGCGATGCCACTCGAAACCGTATGTGTTCGACGAAACTGAGTGGTCGATCTTGTGAGAGAGGAAACTCCAGATGCGAAACTTAGTTCCATTTTAAACTACTTGTTCTATCTGAAACTAAGTATTCGTTACTGTGCCAGGAGAGGCGCCTGTTCTCTGAAATCTGTGGCCATGCCACTCGAAACCGTATGTGTTCATCGTAACTAAGTGGTCGACCATGTGAGAGAGGATACTCCAGATGCGAAACAGAGTTCCATTTTAAACTAATTGTTCTGTCTGAAGTAAGTGTTCGATACTGTGCCAGGAGAAGCGCCTGTTCTCTGAAATCTGTGGCGATGCCACTCGAAACCGTATGTGTTCGAAGAAACTGAGTGGTCGACCTTGTGAGGGAGGAAACTCTAGATGCGAAACTTAGTTCCATTTTAAACTAATTGTTCTATCTGAAACTAAGTGTTCGGTACTGTGCCAGGAGAAGCGCCTGTTCTCTGAAATCTGTGGCGATGCCACTCGAAACCGTATGTGTTCGACGAAACTAAGTGGTTGACCTTGTGAGAGAGGACACTCCAGATGCCAAACAGAGTTCCATTTTAAACTAATTGTTCTGTCTGAAGTAATCGTTCGATACTGTGCCAGGAGAAGCGCCTGTTCTCTGAAATCTGTGGCGATGCCACTCGAAACCGTATGCGTTCGACGAAACTGAGTGGTCGATCTTGTGAGAGAGGAAACTCCAGATGCGAAACTTAGTTCCATTTTAAACTACTTGTTCTATCTGAAACTAAGTGTTCGTTACTGTGCCAGGAGAGGCGCCTGTTCTCTGAAATCTGTGGCGATGCTACTCGAAACCGTATGTGTTTGTCGAAACTAAGTGGTCGACCTTGTGAGAGAGTGAATTCCAGATGGGAAACTTAGTTCCATTTTAAACTAATTGTTCTGTCTGAATTAAGTGTTCGATACTGTACCAGGAGAAGCGCATGTTCTCTGAAATCTGTGGCCATGCCACTCGAAACCGTATGTGTTCATCGTAACTAAGTGGTCGACCATGTGAGAGAGGAAACTCCAGATGCGAAACTTAGTTCCATTTTAAACTAATTGTTCTATCTGAAACTAAGTGTTCGTTACTGTGCCAGGAGAGGCGCCTGTTCTCTGAAATCTGTGGCGATGCTACTCGAAACCGTATGTGTTCGACGAAACTGAGTGGTCGATCTTGTGAGAGAGGAAACTCCAGATGCGAAACTTAGTTCCATTTTAAACTACTTGTTCTATCTGAAACTAAGTGTTCGATACTGTGCCAGGAGAAGCGCCTGTTCTCTGAACTGTGTGGCGATGCCGCTCGAAACCGTATGTGTCGACGAAACTAAGTGGTCGACATTGTGAGAGAGGAAACTCCAGATGCGAAACATATTTCCATTTTAAACTAATTGTTCTATCTGAAACTAAGTGTTCGATACTGTGCCAGGAGAAGCGCCTGTTCTCTGAAATCTGTGGCGATGCCACTCGAAACCGTATGTGTTCGACGAAACTAAGTGGTTGACCTTGTGAGAGAGGATACTCCAGATGCGAAACAGAGTTCCATTTTAAACTAATTGTTCTGTCTGAAGTAAGTGTTCGATACTGTGCCAGGAGAAGCGCCTGTTCTCTGAAATCTGTGGCGATGCTACTCGAAACCGTATGTGTTTGTCGAAACTAAGTGGTCGACCTTGTGAGAGAGTGAATTCCAGATGGGAAACTTAGTTCCATTTTAAACTAATTGTTCTGTCTGAATTAAGTGTTCGATACTGTACCAGGAGAAGCGCATGTTCTCTGAAATCTGTGGCCATGCCACTCGAAACCGTATGTGTTCATCGTAACTAAGTGGTCGACCATGTGAGAGAGGAAACTCCAGATGCGAAACTTAGTTCCATTTTAAACTAATTGTTCTATCTGAAACTAAGTGTTCGTTACTGTGCCAGGAGAGGCGCCTGTTCTCTGAAATCTGTGGCGATGCTACTCTAAACCGTATGTGTTCGACGAAATTGAGTGGTCGATCTTGTGAGAGAGGAAACTCCAGATGCGAAACTTAGTTCCATTTTAAACTACTTGTTCTATCTGAAACTAAGTGTTCGATACTGTGCCAGGAGAAGCGCCTGTTCTCTGAACTGTGTGGCGATGCCGCTCGAAACCGTATGTGTCGACGAAACTAAGTGGTCGACATTGTGAGAGAGGAAACTCCAGATGCGAAACATATTTCCATTTTAAACTAATTGTTCTATCTGAAACTAAGTGTTCGATACTGTGCCAGGAGAAGCGCCTGTTCTCTGAAATCTGTGGCGATGCCACTCGAAACCGTATGTGTTCGAAGAAACTGAGTGGTCGACCTTGTGAGGGAGGAAACTCTAGATGCGAAACTTAGTTCCATTTTAAACTAATTGTTCTATCTGAAACTAAGTGTTCGGTACTGTGCCAGGAGAAGCGCCTGTTCTCTGAAATCTGTGGCGATGCCACTCGAAACCGTATGTGTTCGACGAAACTAAGTGGTTGACCTTGTGAGAGAGGACACTCCAGATGCCAAACAGAGTTCCATTTTAAACTAATTGTTCTGTCTGAAGTAATCGTTCGATACTGTGCCAGGAGAAGCGCCTGTTCTCTGTAATCTGTGGCGATGCCACTCGAAACCGTATGTGTTCGACGAAACTAAGTGGTTGACCTTGTGAGAGAGGACACTCCAGATGCCAAACAGAGTTCCATTTTAATCTAATTGTTCTGTCTGAAGTAATCGTTCGATACTGTGCCAGGAGAAGCGCCTGTTCTCTGTAATCTGTGGCGATGCCACTCGAAACCGTATGTGTTCATCGTAACTAAGTGGTCGACCATGTGAGAGAGGAAACTCCAGATGCGAAACTTAGTTCCATTTTAAACTAATTGTTCTATCTGAAACTAAGTGTTCGTTACTGTACCAGGAGAAGCGCATGTTCTCTGAAATCTGTGGCCATGCCACTCGAAACCGTATGTGTTCATCGAAACTAAGTGGTCGACCATGTGAGAGAGGAAACTCCAGATGCGAAACTTAGTTCCATTTTAAACTAATTGTTCTATCTGAAACTAAGTGTTCGTTACTGTGCCAGGAGAGGCGCCTGTTCTCTGAAATCTGTGGCGATGCTACTCGAAACCGTATGTGTTCGACGAAACTGAGTGGTCGATCTTGTGAGAGAGGAAACTCCAGATGCGAAACTTAGTTCCATTTTAAACTACTTGTTCTATCTGAAACTAAGTGTTCGATACTGTGCCAGGAGAAGCGCCTGTTCTCTGAACTGTGTGGTGATGCCGCTCGAAACCGTATGTGTCGACGAAACTAAGTGGTCGACATTGTGAGAGAGGAAACTCCAGATGCGAAACATATTTCCATTTTAAACTAATTGTTCTATCTGAAACTAAGTGTTCGATACTGTGCCAGGAGAAGCGCCTGTTCTCTGAAATCTGTGGCGATGCCACTCGAAACCGTATGTGTTCGAAGAAACTGAGTGGTCGACCTTGTGAGGGAGGAAACTCTAGATGCGAAACTTAGTTCCATTTTAAACTAATTGTTCTATCTGAAACTAAGTGTTCGGTACTGTGCCAAGAGAAGCGCCTGTTCTCTGAAATCTGTGGCGATGCCACTCGAAACCGTATGTGTTCGACGAAACTAAGTGGTTGACCTTGTGAGAGAGGACACTCCAGATGCCAAACAGAGTTCCATTTTAAACTAATTGTTCTGTCTGAAGTAATCGTTCGATACTGTGCCAGGAGAAGCGCCTGTTCTCTGTAATCTGTGGCGATGCCACTCGAAACCGTATGTGTTCGACGAAACTAAGTGGTTGACCTTGTGAGAGAGGACACTCCAGATGCCAAACAGAGTTCCATTTTAATCTAATTGTTCTGTCTGAAGTAATCGTTCGATACTGTGCCAGGAGAAGCGCCTGTTCTCTGTAATCTGTGGCGATGCCACTCGAAACCGTATGTGTTCATCGTAACTAAGTGGTCGACCATGTGAGAGAGGAAACTCCAGATGCGAAACTTAGTTCCATTTTAAACTAATTGTTCTATCTGAAACTAAGTGTTCGTTACTGTACCAGGAGAAGCGCATGTTCTCTGAAATCTGTGGCCATGCCACTCGAAACCGTATGTGTTCATCGAAACTAAGTGGTCGACCATGTGAGAGAGGAAACTCCAGATGCGAAACTTAGTTCCATTTTAAACTAATTGTTCTATCTGAAACTAAGTGTTCGTTACTGTGCCAGGAGAGGCGCCTGTTCTCTGAAATCTGTGGCGATGCTACTCGAAACCGTATGTGTTCGACGAAACTGAGTGGTCGATCTTGTGAGAGAGGAAACTCCAGATGCGAAACTTAGTTCCATTTTAAACTACTTGTTCTATCTGAAACTAAGTGTTCGATACTGTGCCAGGAGAAGCGCCTGTTCTCTGAACTGTGTGGTGATGCCGCTCGAAACCGTATGTGTCGACGAAACTAAGTGGTCGACATTGTGAGAGAGGAAACTCCAGATGCGAAACATAGTTCCATTTTAAACTAATTGTTCTATCTGAAACTAAGTGTTCGATACTGTGCCAGGAGAAGCGCCTGTTCTCTGAAATCTGTGGCGATGCCACTCGAAACCGTATGTGTTCGAAGAAACTGAGTGGTCGACCTTGTGAGGGAGGAAACTCTAGATGCGAAACTTAGTTCCATTTTAAACTAATTGTTCTATCTGAAACTAAGTGTTCGATACTGTGCCAGGAGAAGCGCCTGTTCTCTGAACTGTGTGGTGATGCCGCTCGAAACCGTATGTGTCGACGAAACTAAGTGGTCGACATTGTGAGAGAGGAAACTCCAGATGCGAAACATAGTTCCATTTTAAACTAATTGTTCTATCTGAAACTAAGTGTTCGATACTGTGCCAGGAGAAGCGCCTGTTCTCTGAAATCTGTGGCGATGCCACTCGAAACCGTATGTGTTCGAAGAAACTGAGTGGTCGACCTTGTGAGGGAGGAAACTCTAGATGCGAAACTTAGTTCCATTTTAAACTAATTGTTCTATCTGAGACTATGTGTCCGGTACTGTACCAGGAGAAGCGCCTGTTCTCTGAAATCTGTGGCGAAGGCACTAGGAACCGTATGTGTTCGACGAAACTTAGTGGTCGACCTTGTGAGAGAGGAAACTCTAGATGCGAAACTTAGTTCCATTTTAAACTAATTCTATCTGAACTAGTTCTGTCTGAAACTATGTGATCGATACTGTGCCAGCAGAAGCGCCTGTTGTCTGAAACATGTGGCGATGCCACTCGAAACCGTATGCGTTCGGCGAAATTAAGTGGTCGATCTTGTGAGAGAGGAAACTCCAGATGCGAAACTTAGTTCCATTTTAAACTAATTGTTCTATCTGAAACTAAGTGTTCGATACTGTGCCAGGAGTAGCGCCTGTTCTCTGAAATCTGTGGCGATGCCACTCGAAACCGTCTGTGTTCGACGAAACTATTTCGTCGATCATGTGAGAGAGGAATCTCCAGATGCGAAAGTTAGTTCCATTTTAAACTAATTGTTCTATCTGAGAGTGTTCGATAATGAGCCCGGAGAAACGCCTGTTCTCTGAATTCTGTGGCGATGCGCTCTCGAACCCGTATGTGTTCGGCGAAACTAAGTGGTCGACCTTGCGAGAGAGGAAACTCCAGATGCGAAACATAGGTCCATATTAAATTAATTGTTCTATCTGAAACTAAGTGTTCGATACTGTGCCAGGAGATGAGCCTGTTCTCTGAAATCTGTGGCGAAGCCACTAGGAACCGTATGTGTTCGACGAAACTGAGTGGTCGATCTTGTGAGAGAGGAAACTCCAGATGCGAAACTTAGTTCCATTTTAAACTACTTGTTCTATCTGAAACTAAGTGTTCGATACTGTGCCAGGAGAAGCGCCTGTTCTCTGAACTGTGTGGTGATGCCGCTCGAAACCGTATGTGTCGACGAAACTAAGTGGTCGACATTGTGAGAGAGGAAACTCCAGATGCGAAACATAGTTCCATTTTAAACTAATTGTTCTATCTGAATCTAAGTGTTCGATACTGTGCCAGGAGAAGCGCCTGTTCTCTGAAATCTGTGGCGATGCCACTCGAAACCGTATGTGTTCGAAGAAACTGAGTGGTCGACCTTGTGAGGGAGGAAACTCTAGATGCGAAACTTAGTTCCACTTTAAACTAATTGTTCTATCTGAAACTAAGTGTTCGGTACTGTGCCAGGAGAAGCGCCTGTTCTCTGAAATCTGTGGCGATGCCACTCGAAACCGTATGTGTTCGACGAAACTAAGTGGTTGACCTTGTGAGAGAGGACACTCCAGATGCCAAACAGAGTTCCATTTTAAACTAATTGTTCTGTCTGAAGTAATCGTTCGATACTGTGCCAGGAGAAGCGCCTGTTCTCTGTAATCTGTGGCGATGCCACTCGAAACCGTACGTTGTCGACGAAACTAAGTGGTCCACCTTGTGAGAGAGGAAACTCCAGACGCGAAACATAGTTCCATTTTAAACTAATTGTTCTATCTGAAACTAAGTGTTCGATACTGTGCCAGGAGAAACCCCCGTTCTCTGAAATCTGTGGCGATGCCACTCGAAACCGTATGTGTTCGACGAAACTCAGTGGTCGACCTTGTGAGAGAGGATTCACCAGATGCGGAAAATAGTTCCATTTAAAATAATTGTTCTATCTGAGACTATGTGTCCGGTACTGTACCAGGAGAAGCGCCTGTTCTCTGAAATCTGTGGCGAAGGCACTAGGAACCGTATGTGTTCGACGAAACTTAGTGGTCGACCTTGTGAGAGAGGAAACTCTAGATGCGAAACTTAGTTCCATTTTAAACTAATTCTATCTGAACTAGTTCTGTCTGAAACTATGTGATCGATACTGTGCCAGCAGAAGCGCCTGTTGTCTGAAACATGTGGCGATGCCACTCGAAACCGTATGCGTTCGGCGAAATTAAGTGGTCGATCTTGTGAGAGAGGTAACTCCAGATGCGAAAGTTAGTTCCATTTTAAACTAATTGTTCTATCTGAGAGTGTTCGATAATGAGCCCGGAGAAACGCCTGTTCTCTGAATTCTGTGGCGATGCGCTCTCGAAACCGTATGTGTTCGGCGAAACTAAGTGGTCGACCTTGCGAGAGAGGAAACTCCAGATGCGAAACTTAGTACCATTTTAAACTAATTGTTCTATCTGAAACTATGTGTCCGATACTGTACCAGGAGAAGCGCCTGTTCTCTGAAATCTGTGGCGAAGCCACTAGGAACCGTATGTGTTCGACGAAAGTAAGTGGTAGACCGTGTGAGAGAGGAAACTCCAAATGCGAAACATAGTTCCATTTTAAGCCAAGTGTTCTATCTGTAACTAAGTGTTCGATACTGTGCCAGGAGAAGCGCCTGTTCTCTGAAATCTGTGGCGATGCTACTCGAAACCGTATGTGTTCGACGAAACTAAGTGGTCCACCTTTTGAGAGAGGAAACTCCAGATGCGAAGCTTAGTTCCATTTTAAAGTAATTGTTCTATCTGATACTAAGTGTCGATACTGTGCCAGGAGAAGCGCCAGTTCTCTGAAACCTGTGGCGATTCCACTCGAAACCGTATGTGTTTGCCGAAACTAAGTGGTCCACCTTGTGAGAGAGGAAACTCCAGAAGTGAAATTTAGTTTCATTTAAAACTAACTGTTCTATCTGAAACTAAGTGTTCGATACTGTGCCAGGAGAAGCGCCTGTTCTCTGAAATGTGTGACGATGCCACTCGAAACCGTATGTGTTCGACGAAACTAAGTGGTCGACCTTGTGAGAGAGGAAACTCCAGATGCGAAACATAGTTCCATTTTAAACTAATTGTTCTATCTGAAACTAACTGTTCGATACTGTGCCAGGAGAAGCGCCTGTTCTCTGAAATCTGTGGCGATGCTCCTCGAAACCGTATCTGTTCGACGAAACTAAGTCGTCGAGCTTGTGAGAGAGGAAACTCCAAATGCGAAACATAGGTCCATATTAAACTAATTGTTCTATCTGAAACTAAGTGTTCGATACTGTGCCAGGAGATGAGCCTGTTCTCTGAAATCTGTGGCGATGCTACTCGAAACCGTATGTGTTCGACGAAACTAAGTGGTCGACCTTGTGAGAGAGGAAACTCCAGATGCGAAACTTAGTTCCATTTTAAAATAATTGTTCTATCTGAAACTAAGTGTTCGATACTGTGCCATGAGAAGAGCCTGTTCTCTGAAATGTGTGGCAATGCTACTCGAAACCATATGTGTTCGACGAATCTAATTGGTCGACCTTGTGGGAGAGGAATCTCCAGATGCGAAACATAGTTCCATTTTAAACAAATTGTTCTATCTGGGACTAAGTGTTCGATACTGTGCCAGGAGAAGCGCCTGTTCTCTGAAATCTTTGGCGATGCCACTCGAAACCGTATGTGTTCGACGAAACTAAGTGGCCGACCTTGTGAGAGAGGAAACTCCAGATGCGAAACTTAGTTCCATTTTAAACTAATTGTTCTATTTGAAACTAAGTGTTCGATACTGTGCCAGGAGAAACGCCGTTCTGCGAAATCTATGGCGATACCACTCGAAACCGTATGTGTTCGACGAATCTAAATGGTCGACCTTGTGAGAGAGGAAACTCCAGAAGCGAAACTTAGTTCCATTTAAAACTAAGTGTTCCATCTGAAACTAAGTGTTCGATACAGTGTCAGGAGACGCGCCTGTTCTCTGAAATCTGTCGCGATGCTACTCGAAACCGTATGTGTTCGACGAAACTAAGTGGCCGACCTTGTGAGAGAGGAAACTCCAGATGCGAAAGTTAGTTCCATTTTAAACTAATTGTTCTATTTGAAACTAAGTGTTCGATAATGTGCCAGGAGAAACGCCGTTCTGCGAAATCTGTGGCGATACCACTCGAAACCGTATGTGTTCGACGAATCTAAATGCTCGACCTTGTGAGAGAGGAAACTCCAGATCCGACAGTTAGTTCCATTTTAAACTAATTGTTCTATTTGAAACTAAGTGTTCGATATTGTGCCAGGAGAAACGCCGTTCTGCGAAATCTGGGGCGATACCACTCGAAACCGTATGTGTTCGACGAATCTAAATGGTCGACTTTGTGAGAGAGGAAACTCCAGAAGCGAAACTTAGTTCCGTTTAAAACTAAGTGTTCCATCTGAAACTAAGTGTTCGATACAGTGCCAGGAGACGCGCCTGTTCTCTGAAATCTGTCGCGATGCTACTCGAAACCGTATGTGTTCGACGAAACTAAGTGGCCGACCTTGTGAGAGAGGAAACTCCAGATCCGACAGTTAGTTCCATTTTAAACTAATTGTTCTATTTGAAACTAAGTGTTCGATATTGTGCCAGGAGAAACGCCGTTCTGCGAAATCTGGGGCGATACCACTCGAAACCGTATGTGTTCGACGAATCTAAATGGTCGACTTTGTGAGAGAGGAAACTCCAGAAGCGAAACTTAGTTCCATTTAAAACTAAGTGTTCTCTCTGAAAATATGTGTTCGATAATGTGCCAGGAGAAACGCCGTTCTGCAAAATCTGTGGCGATACCACTCGAAACCGTATGTGTTCGACGAATCTAAATGGTCGACCTTGTGAGAGAGGAAACTCCAGAAGCGAAACTTAGTTCCATTTAAAACTAAGTGTTCCATCTGAAACTAAGTGTTCGATACAGTGCCAGGAGAGGCGCCTGTTCTCTGAAATCTGTGGCGATGCCACTCGAAACCGTATGTGTTCGACGAATCTAAGTTGCCGACCTTGTGCGGGAAGAAACTCCAAATTCGAAACTTCGTACCATTTTATACTAATTGTTCTATGTGAAACTAAGTGTTCGATAGTGTGCCAGGAGAAACGCCGGTTCTCTGAAATCTGTGGCGATGCCACTCGAAACCGTATGTGTTCGACGAAACTAAGTGGTCGACCTTGTGAGAGAGGAAACTCCAGATGCGAAACATAGTTCCATTTTAAACTAATTTTTCTATCTGAAACTAAGTGTTCGATACTGTGCCAGGAGAAGCGCCTGTTCTCTGAAATCTGTGGCGATGCCACTGGAAACCGTATGTGTTCGACGAAACTAAGTGGTCGATCTTGTGAGAGAGGAAACTCCAAATGCAAAACATAGGTCCATATTAAACTAATTGTTCTATCTGAAACTAAGTGTTCGATACTGTGCCAGGAGATGAGCCTGTTCTCTGAAATCTGTGGTGATGCCACATGAAGCCGTTTGTGTTCGACGAAACTAAGTGGTCGACAATGTGAGAGAGGAATCTCCAGATCCGACACTTAGTTCCATTTTAAACTAATCGTTCTATCTGAAACTAAGTGTTCGATACTGTGCCAGGAGAAGCGCCTGTTCTCTGCAATCTGTGGCGATGCCACTGGAAACCGTATGTGTTCGACGAAACTAAGTGGTCGATCTTGTGAGAGAGGAAACTCCAAATGCGAAACATAGTTCCATTTTAATCTAATTGTTCTGTCTGAAATAAGTGTTCGGTACTGTGCGAGGAGAAGCGACTGTTCTCTGAAATTTGTGGCGATGCCACTCGAAACCGTATGTGTTCGACGAAACTAAGTGGTCGACCTTGTGAGAGAGGAAACTTCAGATGCGAAACTTAGTTCCATTTTAAACCAAATGTTCCATCCGAATCTTAGTGTTCGATACTGTGCCAGGAGAAGCGCCTGTTCTCCGAAATCTGTGGCGATGCCACTCGAAACCGTATGTGTTCGGCGAAACTAAGTGGCCGACCTTGTGAGAGAGGAAACTCCAGATGCGAAAGTTAATTTCATTTTAAACTGATCGTTCTATCTGAAACTAAGTGTTCGATACGGTGCCAGGAGAAGCGCCTGTTCTCTGAAATCTGAGGCGATGCCACTCGAAGCCGTATGTGTTCGACGAAACTAAGTCGCCGACCTTGTGAGAGAGGAATATCCAGATGCGAAACTTAGTTCCATTTTAAACTAATTGTTCTATCTGAAACTAAGTGTTCGATACTGTGCGCGGAGAAGCGTTGTTCTCTGAAATCTGTGGCGATGCTACTCGAAACCTTATATGTTCGACGAAACTAAGTGGTCGACCTTGTGGGAGAGGAAACTCCAGATGCGAAACTTAGTTCCATTTTAAACTAATTGTTCTATCTGAAACCAAGTGTTCGATATTGTGCCAGGAGAAACGCCTGTTCTCTGAAATCTGTGGCCATGCCACTCGAAACCGTATGGGTTCGACGAAACTAAGTGGTCGACCTTGTGGGAGAGGAAACTCCAGATGCGAAACATAGTTCCATTTTAATCTAATTGTTCGGTCTGAAATAAGTGTTCGATACTGTGCGAGGAGAAGCGACTGTTCTCTGAAATTTGTGGCGATGCCACTCGAAACCGTATGTGTTCGACGAAACTAAGTGGTCGACCTTGTGAGAGAGGAAACTCCAGATGCGAAACTTAGTTCCATTTTAAGCTAATTGTTGTATCTGAAACTAAGTGTTCGATACTGTGCCAGGAGAAGCGCCTGTTCTCTGAAATCTGTGGCGATGCCACTCGAAACCGTATGTGTTCGACGAATCTAAATGGTCGACCTTGTGAGAGAGGAAACTCCAGAAGCGAAACTTAGTTCCATTTAAAGCTAAGTGTTCCATCTGAAACTAAGTGTTCGATACAGTGCCAGGAGAGGCGCCTGTTCTCTGAAATCTGTGGCGATGCCACTCGAAACCGTATGTGTTCGACGAATCTAAGTTGCCGACCTTGTGCGGGAAGAAACTCCAAATTCGAAACTTCGTACCATTTTATACTAATTGTTCTATGTGAAACTAAGTGTTCGATAGTGTGCCAGGAGAAACGCCGGTTCTCTGAAATCTGTGGCGATGCCACTCGAAACCGTATGTGTTCGACGAAACTAAGTGGTCGACCTTGTGAGAGAGGAAACTCCAGATGCGAAACATAGTTCCATTTTAAACTAATTTTTCTATCTGAAACTAAGTGTTCGATACTGTGCCCGGAGAAGCGCCTGTTCTCTGAAATCTGTGGCGATGCTACTCGAAACCGTATCTGTTCGACGAAACTAAGTGGTCGAGCTTTGGAGAGAGGAAACTCCAAATGCAAAACATAGGTCCATATTAAACTAATTGTTCTATCTGAAACTAAGTGTTCGATACTGTGCCAGGAGATGAGCCTGTTCTCTGAAATCTGTGACGATGCCACTCGAAACCGTATGTGTTCGACGAAACTAAGTGGTCGACCTTGTGAGAGAGGATTCACCAGATGCGGAAAATAGTTCCATTTTAAACTAATTGTTCTATCTGAAACTAGGTGTTCGATACTGTTCCAGGAGAAGCGCCTGTTCTCTGAAATCTGTGGCGATTCCACTCGAAACCGTATGTGTTCGACGAAACTAAGTGGTCGACCTTGTGAGAGAGGAAACTCCAAATGCGAAACATCTTTCCAGTTTAAACTAATTGTTCTATCTGAAACTAAGTGTTCGATACTGTGCCAGGAGAAGCGCCTGTTCTCTGAAATCTGTGGCGATGCCACTCGAAACCGTATGTGTTCGACGGACCTAAGTGGTCGACCTTGTGAGAGAGGAAACTCCAAATTGCGAAACTTAGTTCATTTTAAACTAATAATCCTATCTGACACTAAGTGTTCGATACTGTGCCAGGAGAAACGCCTGTTCTCTCAAATGTGTGGCGATGCCACTCGAAACCGTATGTGTTCGACGAAACTAAGTGGTCGACCTTGTGAGAGAGGATTCACAAGATGCGGAACATAGTTCCATTTTAAACTAATTGTTCTATCCGAAACTAAGTGTTCGATACTGTGTCAGGAGAAGCGCCTGTTTTCTGAAATCTGTGGCGATGCCACTCGAAACCGTATGTGTTCGACGAATCTAAATGGTCGACCTTGTGAGAGAGGAAACTCCAGATGCGAAACTTAGTTCCATTTTAAGCTAATTGTTGTATCTGAAACTAAGTGTTCGATAGTGTGCCAGGAGAAGCGCCTGTTCTCTGAAATCTGTGGCGATGCCACTCGAAACCGTATGTGTTCGACGAATCTAAATGGTCGACCTTGTGAGAGAGGAAACTCCAGAAGCGAAACTTAGTTCCATTTAAAGCTAAGTGTTCCATCTGAAACTAAGTGTTCGATACAGTGCCAGGAGAGGCGCCTGTTCTCTGAAATCTGTGGCGATGCCACTCGAAACCGTATGTGTTCGACGAATCTAAGTTGCCGACCTTGTGCGGGAAGAAACTCCAAATTCGAAACTTCGTACCATTTTATACTAATTGTTCTATGTGAAACTAAGTGTTCGATAGTGTGCCAGGAGAAACGCCGGTTCTCTGAAATCTGTGGCGATGCCACTCGAAACCGTATGTGTTCGACGAAACTAAGTGGTCGACCTTGTGAGAGAGGAAACTCCAGATGCGAAACATAGTTCCATTTTAAACTAATTTTTCTATCTGAAACTAAGTGTTCGATACTGTGCCCGGAGAAGCGCCTGTTCTCTGAAATCTGTGGCGATGCTACTCGAAACCGTATCTGTTCGACGAAACTAAGTGGTCGAGCTTTGGAGAGAGGAAACTCCAAATGCAAAACATAGGTCCATATTAAACTAATTGTTCTATCTGAAACTAAGTGTTCGATACTGTGCCAGGAGATGAGCCTGTTCTCTGAAATCTGTGACGATGCCACTCGAAACCGTATGTGTTCGACGAAACTAAGTGGTCGACCTTGTGAGAGAGGATTCACCAGATGCGGAAAATAGTTCCATTTTAAACTAATTGTTCTATCTGAAACTAGGTGTTCGATACTGTTCCAGGAGAAGCGCCTGTTCTCTGAAATCTGTGGCGATTCCACTCGAAACCGTATGTGTTCGACGAAACTAAGTGGTCGACCTTGTGAGGGAGGAAACTCCAAATGCGAAACATATTTCCAGTTTAAACTAATTGTTCTATCTGAAACTAAGTGTTCGATACTGTTCCAGGAGAAGCGCCTGTTCTCTAAAATCTGTGGCGATGCCACTCGAAACCGTATGTGTTCGACGGACCTAAGTGGTCGACCTTGTGAGAGAGGAAACTCCAAATTGCGAAACTTAGTTCATTTTAAACTAATAATCCTATCTGACACTAAGTGTTCGATACTGTGCCAGGAGAAACGCCTGTTCTCTCAAATGTGTGGCGATGCCACTCGAAACCGTATGTGTTCGACGAAACTAAGTGGTCGACCTTGTGAGAGAGGATTCACCAGATGCGGAACATAGTTCCATTTTAAACTAATTGTTCTATCCGAAACTAAGTGTTCGATACTGTGTCAGGAGAAGCGCCTGTTTTCTGAAATCTGTGGCGATGCCACTCGAAACCGTATGTGTTCGACGAATCTAAATGGTCGACCTTGTGAGAGAGGAAACTCCAGATGCGAAACTTAGTTCCATTTTAAGCTAATTGTTGTATCTGAAACTAAGTGTTCGATACTGTGCCAGGAGAAGCGCCTGTTCTCTGAAATCTGTGGCGATGCCACTCCAAACCGTATGTGTTCGACGAATCTAAATGGTCGACCTTGTGAGAGAGGAAACTCCAGAAGCGAAACTTAGTTCCATTTAAAGCTAAGTGTTCCATCTGAAACTAAGTGTTCGATACAGTGCCAGGAGAGGCGCCTGTTCTCTGAAATCTGTGGCGATGCCACTCGAAACCGTATGTGTTCGACGAATCTAAGTTGCCGACCTTGTGCGGGAAGAAACTCCAATTTCGAAACTTCGTACCATTTTATACTAATTGTTCTATGTGAAACTAAGTGTTCGATAGTGTGCCAGGAGAAACGCCTGTTCTCTGAAATCTGTGGCGATGCCACTCGAAACCGTATGTGTTCGACGAAACTAAGTGGTCGACCTTGTGAGAGAGGAAACTCCAGATGCGAAACATAGTTCCATTTTAAACTAATTTTTCTATCTGAAACTAAGTGTTCGATACTGTGCCCGGAGAAGCGCCTGTTCTCTGAAATCTGTGGCGATGCTACTCGAAACCGTATCTGTTCGACGAAACTAAGTGGTCGAGCTTTGGAGAGAGGAAACTCCAAATGCAAAACATAGGTCCATATTAGACTAATTGTTCTATCTGAAACTAAGTGTTCGATACTGTGCCAGGAGATGAGCCTGTTCTCTGAAATCTGTGACGATGCCACTCGAAACCGTATGTGTTCGACGAAACTAAGTGGTCGACCTTGTGAGAGAGGATTCACCAGATGCGGAAAATAGTTCCATTTTAAACTAATTGTTCTATCTGAAACTAGGTGTTCGATACTGTTCCAGGAGAAGCGCCTGTTCTCTGAAATCTGTGGCGATTCCACTCGAAACCGTATGTGTTCGACGAAACTAAGTGGTCGACCTTGTGAGGGAGGAAACTCCAAATGCGAAACATATTTCCAGTTTAAACTAATTGTTCTATCTGAAACTAAGTGTTCGATACTGTTCCAGGAGAAGCGCCTGTTCTCTGAAATCTGTGGCGATGCCACTCGAAACCGTATGTGTTCGACGGACCTAAGTGGTCGACCTTGTGAGAGAGGAAACTCCAAATTGCGAAACTTAGTTCATTTTAAACTAATAATCCTATCTGACACTAAGTGTTCGATACTGTGACAGGAGAAACGCCTGTTCTCTCAAATGTGTGGCGATGCCACTCGAAACCGTATGTGTTCGACGAAACTAAGTGGTCGACCTTGTGAGAGAGGATTCACCAGATGCGGAACATAGTTCCATTTTAAACTAATTGTTCTATCCGAAACTAAGTGTTCGATACTGTGTCAGGAGAAGCGCCTGTTTTCTGAAATCTGTGGCGATGCCACTCGAAACCGTATGTGTTCGACGAATCTAAATGGTCGACCTTGTGAGAGAGGAAACTCCAGATGCGAAACTTAGTTCCATTTTAAGCTAATTGTTGTATCTGAAACTAAGTGTTCGATACTGTGCCAGGAGAAGCGCCTGTTCTCTGAAATCTGTGGCGATGCCACTCGAAACCGTATGTGTTCGACGAATCTAAATGGTCGACCTTGTGAGAGAGGAAACTCCAGAAGCGAAACTTAGTTCCATTTAAAACTAAGTGTTCCATCTGAAACTAAGTGTTCGATACAGTGCCAGGAGAGGCGCCTGTTCTCTGAAATCTGTGGCGATGCCACTCGAAACCGTATGTGTTCGACGAATCTAAGTTGCCGACCTTGTGCGGGAAGAAACTCCAATTTCGAAACTTCGTACCATTTTATACTAATTGTTCTATGTGAAACTAAGTGTTCGATAGTGTGCCAGGAGAAACGCCTGTTCTCTGAAATCTGTTGCGATGCCACTCGAAACCGTATGTGTTCGACGAAACTAAGTGGTCGACCTTGTGAGAGAGGAAACTCCAGATGCGAAACATAGTTCCATTTTAAACTAATTTTTCTATCTGAAACTAAGTGTTCGATACTGTGCCCGGAGAAGCGCCTGTTCTCTGAAATCTGTGGCGATGCTACTCGAAACCGTATCTGTTCGACGAAACTAAGTGGTCGAGCTTTGGAGAGAGGAAACTCCAAATGCAAAACATAGGTCCATATTAAACTAATTGTTCTATCTGAAACTAAGTGTTCGATACTGTGCCAGGAGATGAGCCTGTTCTCTGAAATCTGTGACGATGCCACTCGAAACCGTATGTGTTCGACGAAACTAAGTGGTCGACCTTGTGAGAGAGGATTCACCAGATGCGGAAAATAGTTCCATTTTAAACTAATTGTTCTATCTGAAACTAGGTGTTCGATACTGTTCCAGGAGAAGCGCCTGTTCTCTGAAATCTGTGGCGATTCCACTCGAAACCGTATGTGTTCGACGAAACTAAGTGGTCGACCTTGTGAGGGAGGAAACTCCAAATGCGAAACATCTTTCCAGTTTAAACTAATTGTTCTATCTGAAACTAAGTGTTCGATACTGTGCCAGGAGTAGCGCCTGTTCTCTGAAACCTGTGGCAATGCCACTCGAAACCGTATGTGTTCGACGGACCTAAGTGGTCGACCTTGTGAGAGAGGAAACTCCAAATTGCGAAACTTAGTTCATTTTAAACTAATAATCCTATCTGACACTAAGTGTTCGATACTGTGACAGGAGAAACGCCTGTTCTCTCAAATGTGTGGCGATGCCACTCGAAACCGTATGTGTTCGACGAAACTAAGTGGTCGACCTTGTGAGAGAGGATTCACCAGATGCGGAACATAGTTCCATTTTAAACTAATTGTTCTATCCGAAACTAAGTGTTCGATACTGTGTCAGGAGAAGCGCCTGTTTTCTGAAATCTGTGGCGATGCCACTCGAAACCGTATGTGTTCGACGAATCTAAATGGTCGACCTTGTGAGAGAGGAAACTCCAGATGCGAAACTTAGTTCCATTTTAAGCTAATTGTTGTATCTGAAACTAAGTGTTCGATACTGTGCCAGGAGAAGCGCCTGTTCTCTGAAATCTGTGGCGATGCCACTCGAAACCGTATGTGTTCGACGAATCTAAATGGTCGACCTTGTGAGAGAGGAAACTCCAGAAGCGAAACTTTGTTCCATTTAAAGCTAAGTGTTCCATCTGAAACTAAGTGTTCGATACAGTGCCAGGAGAGGCGCCTGTTCTCTGAAATCTGTGGCGATGCCACTCGAAACCGTATGTGTTCGACGAATCTAAGTTGCCGACCTTGTGCGGGAAGAAACTCCAAATTCGAAACTTCGTACCATTTTATACTAATTGTTCTATGTGAAACTAAGTGTTCGATAGTGTGCCAGGAGAAACGCCGGTTCTCTGAAATCTGTGGCGATGCCACTCGAAACCGTATGTGTTCGACGAAACTAAGTGGTCGACCTTGTGAGAGAGGAAACTCCAGATGCGAAACATAGTTCCATTTTAAACTAATTTTTCTATCTGAAACTAAGTGTTCGATACTGTGCCCGGAGAAGCGCCTGTTCTCTGAAATCTGTGGCGATGCTACTCGAAACCGTATCTGTTCGACGAAACTAAGTGGTCGAGCTTTGGAGAGAGGAAACTCCAAATGCAAAACATAGGTCCATATTAAACTAATTGTTCTATCTGAAACTAAGTGTTCGATACTGTGCCAGGAGATGAGCCTGTTCTCTGAAATCTGTGACGATGCCACTCGAAACCGTATGTGTTCGACGAAACTAAGTGGTCGACCTTGTGAGAGAGGATTCACCAGATGCGGAAAATAGTTCCATTTTAAACTAATTGTTCTATCTGAAACTAGGTGTTCGATACTGTTCCAGGAGAAGCGCCTGTTCTCTGAAATCTGTGGCGATTCCACTCGAAACCGTATGTGTTCGACGAAACTAAGTGGTCGACCTTGTGAGAGAGGAAACTCCAGATGCGAAACATAGTTCCATTTTAAACTAATTGTTCTATCTGAAACTAACTGTTCGATACTGTGCCAGGAGAAGCGCCTGTTCTCTGAAATCTGTGGCGATGCTCCTCGAAACCGTATCTGTTCGACGAAACTAAGTCGTCGAGCTTGTGAGAGAGGAAACTCCAAATGCGAAACATAGGTCCATATTAAACTAATTGTTCTATCTGAAACTAAGTGTTCGATACTGTGCCAGGAGATGAGCCTGTTCTCTGAAATCTGTGGCGATGCTACTCGAAACCGTATGTGTTCGACGAAACTAAGTGGTCGACCTTGTGAGAGAGGAAACTCCAGATGCGAAACTTAGTTCCATTTTAAAATAATTGTTCTATCTGAAACTAAGTGTTCGATACTGTGCCATGAGAAGAGCCTGTTCTCTGAAATGTGTGGCAATGCTACTCGAAACCATATGTGTTCGACGAATCTAATTGGTCGACCTTGTGGGAGAGGAATCTCCAGATGCGAAACATAGTTCCATTTTAAACAAATTGTTCTATCTGGGACTAAGTGTTCGATACTGTGCCAGGAGAAGCGCCTGTTCTCTGAAATCTTTGGCGATGCCACTCGAAACCGTATGTGTTCGACGAAACTAAGTGGCCGACCTTGTGAGAGAGGAAACTCCAGATGCGAAACTTAGTTCCATTTTAAACTAATTGTTCTATTTGAAACTAAGTGTTCGATACTGTGCCAGGAGAAACGCCGTTCTGCGAAATCTATGGCGATACCACTCGAAACCGTATGTGTTCGACGAATCTAAATGGTCGACCTTGTGAGAGAGGAAACTCCAGAAGCGAAACTTAGTTCCATTTAAAACTAAGTGTTCCATCTGAAACTAAGTGTTCGATACAGTGTCAGGAGACGCGCCTGTTCTCTGAAATCTGTCGCGATGCTACTCGAAACCGTATGTGTTCGACGAAACTAAGTGGCCGACCTTGTGAGAGAGGAAACTCCAGATGCGAAAGTTAGTTCCATTTTAAACTAATTGTTCTATTTGAAACTAAGTGTTCGATAATGTGCCAGGAGAAACGCCGTTCTGCGAAATCTGTGGCGATACCACTCGAAACCGTATGTGTTCGACGAATCTAAATGCTCGACCTTGTGAGAGAGGAAACTCCAGATCCGACAGTTAGTTCCATTTTAAACTAATTGTTCTATTTGAAACTAAGTGTTCGATATTGTGCCAGGAGAAACGCCGTTCTGCGAAATCTGGGGCGATACCACTCGAAACCGTATGTGTTCGACGAATCTAAATGGTCGACTTTGTGAGAGAGGAAACTCCAGAAGCGAAACTTAGTTCCGTTTAAAACTAAGTGTTCCATCTGAAACTAAGTGTTCGATACAGTGCCAGGAGACGCGCCTGTTCTCTGAAATCTGTCGCGATGCTACTCGAAACCGTATGTGTTCGACGAAACTAAGTGGCCGACCTTGTGAGAGAGGAAACTCCAGATCCGACAGTTAGTTCCATTTTAAACTAATTGTTCTATTTGAAACTAAGTGTTCGATATTGTGCCAGGAGAAACGCCGTTCTGCGAAATCTGGGGCGATACCACTCGAAACCGTATGTGTTCGACGAATCTAAATGGTCGACTTTGTGAGAGAGGAAACTCCAGAAGCGAAACTTAGTTCCATTTAAAACTAAGTGTTCTCTCTGAAAATATGTGTTCGATAATGTGCCAGGAGAAACGCCGTTCTGCAAAATCTGTGGCGATACCACTCGAAACCGTATGTGTTCGACGAATCTAAATGGTCGACCTTGTGAGAGAGGAAACTCCAGAAGCGAAACTTAGTTCCATTTAAAACTAAGTGTTCCATCTGAAACTAAGTGTTCGATACAGTGCCAGGAGAGGCGCCTGTTCTCTGAAATCTGTGGCGATGCCACTCGAAACCGTATGTGTTCGACGAATCTAAGTTGCCGACCTTGTGCGGGAAGAAACTCCAAATTCGAAACTTCGTACCATTTTATACTAATTGTTCTATGTGAAACTAAGTGTTCGATAGTGTGCCAGGAGAAACGCCGGTTCTCTGAAATCTGTGGCGATGCCACTCGAAACCGTATGTGTTCGACGAAACTAAGTGGTCGACCTTGTGAGAGAGGAAACTCCAGATGCGAAACATAGTTCCATTTTAAACTAATTTTTCTATCTGAAACTAAGTGTTCGATACTGTGCCAGGAGAAGCGCCTGTTCTCTGAAATCTGTGGCGATGCCACTGGAAACCGTATGTGTTCGACGAAACTAAGTGGTCGATCTTGTGAGAGAGGAAACTCCAAATGCAAAACATAGGTCCATATTAAACTAATTGTTCTATCTGAAACTAAGTGTTCGATACTGTGCCAGGAGATGAGCCTGTTCTCTGAAATCTGTGGTGATGCCACATGAAGCCGTATGTGTTCGACGAAACTAAGTGGTCGACAATGTGAGAGAGGAATCTCCAGATCCGACACTTAGTTCCATTTTAAACTAATCGTTCTATCTGAAACTAAGTGTTCGATACTGTGCCAGGAGAAGCGCCTGTTCTCTGCAATCTGTGGCGATGCCACTGGAAACCGTATGTGTTCGACGAAACTAAGTGGTCGATCTTGTGAGAGAGGAAACTCCAAATGCGAAACATAGTTCCATTTTAATCTAATTGTTCTGTCTGAAATAAGTGTTCGGTACTGTGCGAGGAGAAGCGACTGTTCTCTGAAATTTGTGGCGATGCCACTCGAAACCGTATGTGTTCGACGAAACTAAGTGGTCGACCTTGTGAGAGAGGAAACTTCAGATGCGAAACTTAGTTCCATTTTAAACCAAATGTTCCATCCGAATCTTAGTGTTCGATACTGTGCCAGGAGAAGCGCCTGTTCTCCGAAATCTGTGGCGATGCCACTCGAAACCGTATGTGTTCGGCGAAACTAAGTGGCCGACCTTGTGAGAGAGGAAACTCCAGATGCGAAAGTTAATTTCATTTTAAACTGATCGTTCTATCTGAAACTAAGTGTTCGATACGGTGCCAGGAGAAGCGCCTGTTCTCTGAAATCTGAGGCGATGCCACTCGAAGCCGTATGTGTTCGACGAAACTAAGTCGCCGACCTTGTGAGAGAGGAATATCCAGATGCGAAACTTAGTTCCATTTTAAACTAATTGTTCTATCTGAAACTAAGTGTTCGATACTGTGCGCGGAGAAGCGTTGTTCTCTGAAATCTGTGGCGATGCTACTCGAAACCTTATATGTTCGACGAAACTAAGTGGTCGACCTTGTGGGAGAGGAAACTCCAGATGCGAAACTTAGTTCCATTTTAAACTAATTGTTCTATCTGAAACCAAGTGTTCGATATTGTGCCAGGAGAAACGCCTGTTCTCTGAAATCTGTGGCCATGCCACTCGAAACCGTATGGGTTCGACGAAACTAAGTGGTCGACCTTGTGGGAGAGGAAACTCCAGATGCGAAACATAGTTCCATTTTAATCTAATTGTTCGGTCTGAAATAAGTGTTCGATACTGTGCGAGGAGAAGCGACTGTTCTCTGAAATTTGTGGCGATGCCACTCGAAACCGTATGTGTTCGACGAAACTAAGTGGTCGACCTTGTGAGAGAGGAAACTCCAGATGCGAAACTTAGTTCCATTTTAAGCTAATTGTTGTATCTGAAACTAAGTGTTCGATACTGTGCCAGGAGAAGCGCCTGTTCTCTGAAATCTGTGGCGATGCCACTCGAAACCGTATGTGTTCGACGAATCTAAATGGTCGACCTTGTGAGAGAGGAAACTCCAGAAGCGAAACTTAGTTCCATTTAAAGCTAAGTGTTCCATCTGAAACTAAGTGTTCGATACAGTGCCAGGAGAGGCGCCTGTTCTCTGAAATCTGTGGCGATGCCACTCGAAACCGTATGTGTTCGACGAATCTAAGTTGCCGACCTTGTGCGGGAAGAAACTCCAAATTCGAAACTTCGTACCATTTTATACTAATTGTTCTATGTGAAACTAAGTGTTCGATAGTGTGCCAGGAGAAACGCCGGTTCTCTGAAATCTGTGGCGATGCCACTCGAAACCGTATGTGTTCGACGAAACTAAGTGGTCGACCTTGTGAGAGAGGAAACTCCAGATGCGAAACATAGTTCCATTTTAAACTAATTTTTCTATCTGAAACTAAGTGTTCGATACTGTGCCCGGAGAAGCGCCTGTTCTCTGAAATCTGTGGCGATGCTACTCGAAACCGTATCTGTTCGACGAAACTAAGTGGTCGAGCTTTGGAGAGAGGAAACTCCAAATGCAAAACATAGGTCCATATTAAACTAATTGTTCTATCTGAAACTAAGTGTTCGATACTGTGCCAGGAGATGAGCCTGTTCTCTGAAATCTGTGACGATGCCACTCGAAACCGTATGTGTTCGACGAAACTAAGTGGTCGACCTTGTGAGAGAGGATTCACCAGATGCGGAAAATAGTTCCATTTTAAACTAATTGTTCTATCTGAAACTAGGTGTTCGATACTGTTCCAGGAGAAGCGCCTGTTCTCTGAAATCTGTGGCGATTCCACTCGAAACCGTATGTGTTCGACGAAACTAAGTGGTCGACCTTGTGAGAGAGGAAACTCCAGATGCGAAACATCTTTCCAGTTTAAACTAATTGTTCTATCTGAAACTAAGTGTTCGATACTGTGCCAGGAGAAGCGCCTGTTCTCTGAAATCTGTGGCGATGCCACTCGAAACCGTATGTGTTCGACGGACCTAAGTGGTCGACCTTGTGAGAGAGGAAACTCCAAATTGCGAAACTTAGTTCATTTTAAACTAATAATCCTATCTGACACTAAGTGTTCGATACTGTGCCAGGAGAAACGCCTGTTCTCTCAAATGTGTGGCGATGCCACTCGAAACCGTATGTGTTCGACGAAACTAAGTGGTCGACCTTGTGAGAGAGGATTCACAAGATGCGGAACATAGTTCCATTTTAAACTAATTGTTCTATCCGAAACTAAGTGTTCGATACTGTGTCAGGAGAAGCGCCTGTTTTCTGAAATCTGTGGCGATGCCACTCGAAACCGTATGTGTTCGACGAATCTAAATGGTCGACCTTGTGAGAGAGGAAAGTCCAGATGCGAAACTTAGTTCCATTTTAAGCTAATTGTTGTATCTGAAACTAAGTGTTCGATACTGTGCCAGGAGAAGCGCCTGTTCTCTGAAATCTGTGGCGATGCCACTCGAAACCGTATGTGTTCGACGAATCTAAATGGTCGACCTTGTGAGAGAGGAAACTCCAGAAGCGAAACTTAGTTCCATTTAAAGCTAAGTGTTCCATCTGAAACTAAGTGTTCGATACAGTGCCAGGAGAGGCGCCTGTTCTCTGAAATCTGTGGCGATGCCACTCGAAACCGTATGTGTTCGACGAATCTAAGTTGCCGACCTTGTGCGGGAAGAAACTCCAAATTCGAAACTTCGTACCATTTTATACTAATTGTTCTATGTGAAACTAAGTGTTCGATAGTGTGCCAGGAGAAACGCCGGTTCTCTGAAATCTGTGGCGATGCCACTCGAAACCGTATGTGTTCGACGAAACTAAGTGGTCGACCTTGTGAGAGAGGAAACTCCAGATGCGAAACATAGTTCCATTTTAAACTAATTTTTCTATCTGAAACTAAGTGTTCGATACTGTGCCCGGAGAAGCGCCTGTTCTCTGAAATCTGTGGCGATGCTACTCGAAACCGTATCTGTTCGACGAAACTAAGTGGTCGAGCTTTGGAGAGAGGAAACTCCAAATGCAAAACATAGGTCCATATTAAACTAATTGTTCTATCTGAAACTAAGTGTTCGATACTGTGCCAGGAGATGAGCCTGTTCTCTGAAATCTGTGACGATGCCACTCGAAACCGTATGTGTTCGACGAAACTAAGTGGTCGACCTTGTGAGAGAGGATTCACCAGATGCGGAAAATAGTTCCATTTTAAACTAATTGTTCTATCTGAAACTAGGTGTTCGATACTGTTCCAGGAGAAGCGCCTGTTCTCTGAAATCTGTGGCGATTCCACTCGAAACCGTATGTGTTCGACGAAACTAAGTGGTCGACCTTGTGAGGGAGGAAACTCCAAATGCGAAACATATTTCCAGTTTAAACTAATTGTTCTATCTGAAACTAAGTGTTCGATACTGTGCCAGGAGAAGCGCCTGTTCTCTGAAATCTGTGGCGATGCCACTCGAAACCGTATGTGTTCGACGGACCTAAGTGGTCGACCTTGTGAGAGAGGAAACTCCAAATTGCGAAACTTAGTTCATTTTAAACTAATAATCCTATCTGACACTAAGTGTTCGATACTGTGCCAGGAGAAACGCCTGTTCTCTCAAATGTGTGGCGATGCCACTCGAAACCGTATGTGTTCGACGAAACTAAGTGGTCGACCTTGTGAGAGAGGATTCACCAGATGCGGAACATAGTTCCATTTCAAACTAATTGTTCTATCCGAAACTAAGTGTTCGATACTGTGTCAGGAGAAGCGCCTGTTTTCTGAAATCTGTGGCGATGCCACTCGAAACCGTATGTGTTCGACGAATCTAAATGGTCGACCTTGTGAGAGAGGAAACTCCAGATGCGAAACTAAGTGTTCGATACTGTGCCAGGAGAAGCGCCTGTTCTCTGAAATCTGTGGCGATGCCACTCGAAACCGTATGTGTTCGACGAATCTAAATGGTCGACCTTGTGAGAGAGGAAACTCCAGAAGCGAAACTTAGTTCCATTTAAAGCTAAGTGTTCCATCTGAAACTAAGTGTTCGATACAGTGCCAGGAGAGGCGCCTGTTCTCTGAAATCTGTGGCGATGCCACTCGAAACCGTATGTGTTCGACGAATCTAAGTTGCCGACCTTGTGCGGGAAGAAACTCCAATTTCGAAACTTCGTACCATTTTATACTAATTGTTCTATGTGAAACTAAGTGTTCGATAGTGTGCCAGGAGAAACGCCTGTTCTCTGAAATCTGTGGCGATGCCACTCGAAACCGTATGTGTTCGACGAAACTAAGTGGTCGACCTTGTGAGAGAGGAAACTCCAGATGCGAAACATAGTTCCATTTTAAACTAATTTTTCTATCTGAAACTAAGTGTTCGATACTGTGCCCGGAGAAGCGCCTGTTCTCTGAAATCTGTGGCGATGCTACTCGAAACCGTATCTGTTCGACGAAACTAAGTGGTCGAGCTTTGGAGAGAGGAAACTCCAAATGCAAAACATAGGTCCATATTAAACTAATTGTTCTATCTGAAACTAAGTGTTCGATACTGTGCCAGGAGATGAGCCTGTTCTCTGAAATCTGTGACGATGCCACTCGAAACCGTATGTGTTCGACGAAACTAAGTGGTCGACCTTGTGAGAGAGGATTCACCAGATGCGGAAAATAGTTCCATTTTAAACTAATTGTTCTATCTGAAACTAGGTGTTCGATACTGTTCCAGGAGAAGCGCCTGTTCTCTGAAATCTGTGGCGATTCCACTCGAAACCGTATGTGTTCGACGAAACTAAGTGGTCGACCTTGTGAGGGAGGAAACTCCAAATGCGAAACATATTTCCAGTTTAAACTAATTGTTCTATCTGAAACTAAGTGTTCGATACTGTTCCAGGAGAAGCGCCTGTTCTCTGAAATCTGTGGCGATGCCACTCGAAACCGTATGTGTTCGACGGACCTAAGTGGTCGACCTTGTGAGAGAGGAAACTCCAAATTGCGAAACTTAGTTCATTTTAAACTAATAATCCTATCTGACACTAAGTGTTCGATACTGTGACAGGAGAAACGCCTGTTCTCTCAAATGTGTGGCGATGCCACTCGAAACCGTATGTGTTCGACGAAACTAAGTGGTCGACCTTGTGAGAGAGGATTCACCAGATGCGGAACATAGTTCCATTTTAAACTAATTGTTCTATCCGAAACTAAGTGTTCGATACTGTGTCAGGAGAAGCGCCTGTTTTCTGAAATCTGTGGCGATGCCACTCGAAACCGTATGTGTTCGACGAATCTAAATGGTCGACCTTGTGAGAGAGGAAACTCCAGATGCGAAACTTAGTTCCATTTTAAGCTAATTGTTGTATCTGAAACTAAGTGTTCGATACTGTGCCAGGAGAAGCGCTTGTTCTCTGAAATCTGTGGCGATGCCACTCGAAACCGTATGTGTTCGACGAATCTAAATGGTCGACCTTGTCAGAGAGGAAACTCCAGAAGCGAAACTTAGTTCCATTTAAAGCTAAGTGTTCCATCTGAAACTAAGTGTTCGATACAGTGCCAGGAGAGGCGCCTGTTCTCTGAAATCTGTGGCGATGCCACTCGAAACCGTATGTGTTCGACGAATCTAAGTTGCCGACCTTGTGCGGGAAGAAACTCCAAATTCGAAACTTCGTACCATTTTATACTAATTGTTCTATGTGAAACTAAGTGTTCGATAGTGTGCCAGGAGAAACGCCGGTTCTCTGAAATCTGTGGCGATGCCACTCGAAACCGTATGTGTTCGACGAAACTAAGTGGTCGACCTTGTGAGAGAGGAAACTCCAGATGCGAAACATAGTTCCATTTTAAACTAATTTTTCTATCTGAAACTAAGTGTTCGATACTGTGCCCGGAGAAGCGCCTGTTCTCTGAAATCTGTGGCGATGCTACTCGAAACCGTATCTGTTCGACGAAACTAAGTGGTCGAGCTTTGGAGAGAGGAAACTCCAAATGCAAAACATAGGTCCATATTAAACTAATTGTTCTATCTGAAACTAAGTGTTCGATACTGTGCCAGGAGATGAGCCTGTTCTCTGAAATCTGTGACGATGCCACTCGAAACCGTATGTGTTCGACGAAACTAAGTGGTCGACCTTGTGAGAGAGGATTCACCAGATGCGGAAAATAGTTCCATTTTAAACTAATTGTTCTATCTGAAACTAGGTGTTCGATACTGTTCCAGGAGAAGCGCCTGTTCTCTGAAATCTGTGGCGATTCCACTCGAAACCGTATGTGTTCGACGAAACTAAGTGGTCGACCTTGTGAGGGAGGAAACTCCAAATGCGAAACATATTTCCAGTTTAAACTAATTGTTCTATCTGAAACTAAGTGTTCGATACTGTGCCAGGAGAAGCGCCTGTTCTCTGAAATCTGTGGCGATGCCACTCGAAACCGTATGTGTTCGACGGACCTAAGTGGTCGACCTTGTGAGAGAGGAAACTCCAAATTGCGAAACTTAGTTCATTTTAAACTAATAATCCTATCTGACACTAAGTGTTCGATACTGTGCCAGGAGAAACGCCTGTTCTCTCAAATGTGTGGCGATGCCACTCGAAACCGTATGTGTTCGACGAAACTAAGTGGTCGACCTTGTGAGAGAGGATTCACCAGATGCGGAACATAGTTCCATTTTAAACTAATTGTTCTATCCGAAACTAAGTGTTCGATACTGTGTCAGGAGAAGCGCCTGTTTTCTGAAATCTGTGGCGATGCCACTCGAAACCGTATGTGTTCGACGAATCTAAATGGTCGACCTTGTGAGAGAGGAAACTCCAGATGCGAAACTTAGTTCCATTTTAAGCTAATTGTTGTATCTGAAACTAAGTGTTCGATACTGTGCCAGGAGAAGCGCCTGTTCTCTGAAATCTGTGGCGATGCCACTCGAAACCGTATGTGTTCGACGAATCGAAATGGTCGACCTTGTGAGAGAGGAAACTCCAGAAGCGAAACTTAGTTCCATTTAAAGCTAAGTGTTCCATCTGAAACTAAGTGTTCGATACAGTGCCAGGAGAGGCGCCTGTTCTCTGAAATCTGTGGCGATGCCACTCGAAACCCTATGTGTTCGACGAATCTAAGTTGCCGACCTTGTGCGGGAAGAAACTCCAAATTCGAAACTTCGTACCATTTTATACTAATTGTTCTATGTGAAACTAAGTGTTCGATAGTGTGCCAGGAGAAACGCCTGTTCTCTCAAATGTGTGGCGATGCCACTCGAAACCGTATGTGTTCGACGAAACTAAGTGGTCGACCTTGTGAGAGAGGAAACTCCAGATGCGAAACATAGTTCCATTTTAAACTAATTTTTCTATCTGAAACTAAGTGTTCGATACTGTGCCCGGAGAAGCGCCTGTTCTCTGAAATCTGTGGCGATGCTACTCGAAACCGTATCTGTTCGACGAAACTAAGTGGTCGAGCTTTGGAGAGAGGAAACTCCAAATGCAAAACATAGGTCCATATTAAACTAATTGTTCTATCTGAAACTAAGTGTTCGATACTGTGCCAGGAGATGAGCCTGTTCTCTGAAATCTGTGACGATGCCACTCGAAACCGTATGTGTTCGACGAAACTAAGTGGTCGACCTTGTGAGAGAGGATTCACCAGATGCGGAACATAGTTCCATTTTAAACTAATTGTTCTATCCGAAACTAAGTGTTCGATACTGTGTCAGGAGAAGCGCCTGTTTTCTGAAATCTGTGGCGATGCCACTCGAAACCGTATGTGTTCGACGAATCTAAATGGTCGACCTTGTGAGAGAGGAAACTCCAGATGCGAAACTTAGTTCCATTTTAAGCTAATTGTTGTATCTGAAACTAAGTGTTCGATACTGTGCCAGGAGAAGCGCCTGTTCTCTGAAATCTGTGGCGATGCCACTCGAAACCGTATGTGTTCGACGAATCTAAATGGTCGACCTTGTGAGAGAGGAAACTCCAGAAGCGAAACTTAGTTCCATTTAAAGCTAAGTGTTCCATCTGAAACTAAGTGTTCGATACAGTGCCAGGAGAGGCGCCTGTTCTCTGAAATCTGTGGCGATGCCACTCGAAACCGTATGTGTTCGACGAATCTAAGTTGCCGACCTTGTGCGGGAAGAAACTCCAAATTCGAAACTTCGTACCATTTTATACTAATTGTTCTATGTGAAACTAAGTGTTCGATAGTGTGCCAGGAGAAACGCCGGTTCTCTGAAATCTGTGGCGATGCCACTCGAAACCGTATGTGTTCGACGAAACTAAGTGGTCGACCTTGTGAGAGAGGAAACTCCAGATGCGAAACATAGTTCCATTTTAAACTAATTTTTCTATCTGAAACTAAGTGTTCGATACTGTGCCCAGAGAAGCGCCTGTTCTCTGAAATCTGTGGCGATGCTACTCGAAACCGTATCTGTTCGACGAAACTAAGTGGTCGAGCTTTGGAGAGAGGAAACTCCAAATGCAAAACATAGGTCCATATTAAAATAATTGTTCTATCTGAAACTAAGTGTTCGATACTGTGCCAGGAGATGAGCCTGTTCTCTGAAATCTGTGACGATGCCACTCGAAACCGTATGTGTTCGACGAAACTAAGTGGTCGACCTTGTGAGAGAGGATTCACCAGATGCGGAAAATAGTTCCATTTTAAACTAATTGTTCTATCTGAAACTAGGTGTTCGATACTGTTCCAGGAGAAGCGCCTGTTCTCTGAAATCTGTGGCGATTCCACTCGAAACCGTATGTGTTCGACGAAACTAAGTGGTCGACCTTGTGAGGGAGGAAACTCCAAATGCGAAACATATTTCCAGTTTAAACTAATTGTTCTATCTGAAACTAAGTGTTCGATACTGTTCCAGGAGAAGCGCCTGTTCTCTGAAATCTGTGGCGATGCTACTCGAAACCGTATGTGTTCGACGGACCTAAGTGGTCGACCTTGTGAGAGAGGAAACTCCAAATTGCGAAACTTAGTTCATTTTAAACTAATAATCCTATCTGACACTAAGTGTTCGATACTGTGCCAGGAGAAACGCCTGTTCTCTCAAATGTGTGGCGATGCCACTCGAAACCGTATGTGTTCGACGAAACTAAGTGGTCGACCTTGTGAGAGAGGATTCACCAGATGCGGAACATAGTTCCATTTTAAACTAATTGTTCTATCCGAAACTAAGTGTTCGATACTGTGTCAGGAGAAGCGCCTGTTCTCTGAAATCTGTGGCGATGCCACTCGAAACCGTATGTGTTCGACGGACCTAAGTGGTCGACCTTGTGAGGGAGGAAACTCCAAATTGCGAAACTTAGTTCATTTTAAACTAATAATCCTATCTGACACTAAGTGTTCGATACTGTGCCAGGAGAAACGCCTGTTCTCTGAAATGTGTGGCGATGCCACTCGAAACCGTATGTGTTCGACGAAACTAAGTGGTCGACCTTGTGAGAGAGGATTCACCAGATGCGGAAAATATTTCCATTTTAAACTAATTGTTCTATCTGAAACTAAGTGTTCGATACTGTGTCAGGAGAAGCGCCTGTTCTCTGAAATCTGTGGCGATGCCACTCGAAACCATATGTGTTCGACGAATCTAATTGGTCGACCTTGTGGGAGAGGAATCTCCAGATGCGAAACATAGTTCCATTTTAAACCAATTGTTCTATCTGGGACTAAGTGTTCGATACTGTGCCAGGAGAAGCGCCTGTTCTCTGAAATCTTTGGCGATGCCACTCGAAACCGTATGTGTTCGACGAAACTAAGTGGCCGACCTTGTGAGAGAGGAAACTCCAGATGCGAAACTTAGTTCCATTTTAAACTAATTGTTCTATTTGAAACTAAGTGTTCGATACTGTGCCAGGAGAAACGCCGTTCTGCGAAATCTGTGGCGATACCACTCGAAACCGTATGTGTTCGACGAATCTAAATGGTCGACCTTGTGAGAGAGGAAACTCCAGAGGCGAAACTTAGTTCCATTTAAAACTAAGTGTTCCATCTGAAACTAAGTGTTCGATACAGTGTCAGGAGACGCGCCTGTTCTCTGAAATCTGTCGCGATGCTACTCGAAACCGTATGTGTTCGACGAAACTAAGTGGCCGACCTTGTGAGAGAGGAAACTCCAGATGCGAAAGTTAGTTCCATTTTAAACTAATTGTTCTATTTGAAACTAAGTGTTCGATAATGTGCCAGGAGAAACGCCGTTCTGCGAAATCTGTGGCGATGCCACTCGAAACCGTATGTGTTCGACGAATCTAAATGGTCGACCTTGTGAGTGAGGAAACTCCAGAAGCGAAACTTAGTTCCGTTTAAAACTAAGTGTTCCATCTGAAACTAAGTGTTCGATACAGTGCCAGGAGACGCGCCTGTTCTCTGAAATCTGTCGCGATGCTACTCGAAACCGTGTGTGTTCGACGAAACTAAGTGGCCGACCTTGTGAGAGAGGAAACTCCAGATCCGACAGTTAGTTCCATTTTAAACTAATTGTTCTATTTGAAACTAAGTGTTCGATATTGTGCCAGGAGAAACGCCGTTCTGCGAAATCTGTGGCGATACCACTCGAAACCGTATGTGTTCGACGAATCTAAATGGTCGACTTTGTGAGAGAGGAAACTCCAGAAGCGAAACTTAGTTCCATTTAAAAGTAAGTGTTCCATCTGAAACTAAGTATTCGATACAGCGCCAGGAGACGCGCCTGTTCTCTGAAATCTGTGGCGATGCCACTCGAAACCGTATGTGTTCGACGAAACTAAGTGGCCGACCTTGTGAGAGAGGAAACTCCAGACGCGAAACATAGTTCAATTTTAAACTAATTGTTCTCTCTGAAAATATGTGTTCGATAATGTGCCAGGAGAAACGCCGTTCTGCAAAATCTGTGGCGATACCACTCGAAACCGTATGTGTTCGACGAATCTAAATGGTCGACCTTGTGAGAGAGGAAACTCCAGAAGCGAAATTTAGTTCCATTTAAAACTAAGTGTTCCATCTGAAACTAAGTGTTCGATACAGTGCCAGGAGAGGCGCCTGTTCTCTGAAATCTGTGGCGATGCCACTCGAAATCGTATGTGTTCGACGAATCTAAGTTGCCGACCTTGTGCGGGAAGAAACTCCAAATTCGAAACTTCGTACCATTTTATACTAATTGTTCTATGTGAAACTAAGTGTTCGATAGTGTGCCAGGAGAAACGCCGGTTCTCTGAAATCTGTGGCGATGCCACTCGAAACCGTATGTGTTCGACGAAACTAAGTGGTCGACCTTGTGAGAGAGGAAACTCCAGATGCGAAACATAGTTCCATTTTAAACTAATTTTTCTATCTGAAACTAATTGTTCGATACTGTGCCAGGAGAAGCGCCTGTTCTCTGAAATCTGTGGCGATGCTACTCGAAACCGTATCTGTTCGACGAAACTAAGTGGTCGAGCTTGTGAGAGAGGAAACTCCAAATGCAAAACATAGGTCCATATTAAACTAATTGTTCTATCTGAAACTAAGTGTTCGATACTGTGCCAGGAGATGAGCCTGTTCTCTGAAATCTGTGACGATGCCACTCGAAACCGTATGTGTTCGACGAAACTAAGTGGTCGACCTTGTGAGAGAGGATTCACCAGATGCGGAAAATAGTTCCATTTTAAACTAATTGTTCTATCTGAAACTAGGTGTTCGATACTGTTCCAGGAGAAGCGCCTGTTCTCTGAAATCTGTGGCGATTCCACTCGAAACCGTATGTGTTCGACGAAACTAAGTGGTCGACCTTGTGAGGGAGGAAACTCCAAATGCGAAACATATTTCCAGTTTAAACTAATTGTTCTATCTGAAACTAAGTGTTCGATACTGTTCCAGGAGAAGCGCCTGTTCTCTGAAATCTGTGGCGATGCCACTCGAAACCGTATGTGTTCGACGGACCTAAGTGGTCGACCTTGTGAGAGAGGAAACTCCAAATTGCGAAACTTAGTTCATTTTAAACTAATAATCCTATCTGACACTAAGTGTTCGATACTGTGCCAGGAGAAACGCCTGTTCTCTCAAATGTGTGGCGATGCCACTCGAAACCGTATGTGTTCGACGAAACTAAATGGTCGACCTTGTGAGAGAGGATTCACCAGATGCGGAACATAGTTCCATTTCAAACTAATTGTTCTATCCGAAACTAAGTGTTCGATACTGTGTCAGGAGAAGCGCCTGTTTTCTGAAATCTGTGGCGATGCCACTCGAAACCGTATGTGTTCGACGGACCTAAGTGGTCGACCTTGTGAGAGAGGAAACTCCAAATTGCGAAACTTAGTTCATTTTAAACTAATAATCCTATCTGACACTAAGTGTTCGATACTGTGCCAGGAGGAACGCCTGTTCTCTCAAATGTGTGGCCATGCCACTCGAAACCGTATGTGTTCGACGGACCTAAGTGGTCGACCTTGTGAGTGAGGAAACTCCAGATGCGAAGCTTTGTTCCATTTTAAACTAATTGTTCTATCCGATACTAAGTGTTCGATACTGTGCCAGGAGAAGCGGTTGTTCTGTGAAATCTGTGGCGATGCCCCACGAAACCATATGTGTTCGACGAAACTAAGTGGTCCACCTTGCGAGAGAGGAAACTCCAGATGCGAAACTTAGTTCCATTTTAAACTAATTGTTCTATCTGAAACTAAGTGTTCGATACTGTGCCAGGAGAAGCGCCTGTTCTCTGAAATGTATGACGATGCCACTCGAAACCGTATGTGTTCGACGAAATTAAGTGGTCGACCTTGTGAGAGGGGAAACTCCAAATGCGAGACATATTTCCATTTTAAACTAAATGTTCTATCTGAAACTAAGTATTCGATACTCTGCCAGTAGAAGCGCCTGTTCTCTGAAACCTGTGGCGTTGCTACTCGAAGCCGAATGTGTTCGACGAAAGTAAGTGGTAGACCGTGTGAGAGAGGAAACTCCAGATGCGAAACTTAGATCCATTTTAAATTAATTGTTCTATCTGAAAGTGTTCGATACTGTGCCAGGAGAAACGCCTGTTCTCTGAAATGTGTGACGATGCCACTCGAAACCGTATGTGTTCGACGAAACTAAGTGGTCGACCTTGTGAGAGAGGATTCACCAGATGCGGAACATAGTTCCATTTTAAACTAATTGTTCTATCCGAAACTAAGTGTTCGATACTGTGTCAGGAGAAGCGCCTGTTTTCTGAAATCTGTGGCGATGCCACTCGAAACCGTATGTGTTCGACGGACCTAAGTGGTCGACCTTGTGAGAGAGGAAACTCCAAATTGCGAAACTTAGTTCATTTTAAACTAATAATCCTATCTGACACTAAGTGTTCGATACTGTGCCAGGAGAAACGCCTGTTCTCTCAAATGTGTCGCGATGCCACTCGAAACTGTATGTGTTCGACGAAACTAAGTGGTCGACCTTGTGAGAGAGGATTCACAAGATGCGGAACATAGTTCCATTTTAAACTAATTGTTCTATCCGAAACTAAGTGTTCGATACTGTGTCAGGAGAAGCGCCTGTTTTCTGAAATCTGTGGCGATGCCACTCGAAACCGTATGTGTTCGACGGACCTAAGTGGTCGACCATGTGAGAGAGGAAACTCCAAATTGCGAAACTTAGTTCATTTTAAACTAATGATCCTATCTCACACTAAGTGTTCGATACTGTGCCAGGAGAAACGCCTGTTCTCTGAAATGTGTGGCGATGCCCCACGAAACCATATGTGTTCGACGAAACTAAGTGGTCCACCTTGCGAGAGAGGAAACTCCAGATGCGAAACTTAGTACCATTTTAAACTAATTGTTCTATCTGAAACTAAGTGTGCGATACTGTGCCAGCAGAAGCGCCTGTTGTCTGAAACATGTGGCGATGCCACTCGAAACCGTATGCGTTCGGCGAAATTAAGTGGTCGATCTTGTGAGAGAGGAAACTCCAGATGCGAAAGTTAGTTCCATTTTAAACTAATTGTTCTATCTGAGAGTGTTCGATAATGAGCCCGGAGAAAAGCCTGTTCTCTGAATTCTGTGGCGATGCGCTCTCGAAACCGTATGTGTTCGGCGAAACTGAGTGGTCGACCTTGCGACAGAGGAAACTCCAGATGCGAAACTTAGTGCAATTATAAACTAATTGTTCTATCTGAAACTAAGTGTGCGATACTGTGCCAGCAGAAGCGCCTGTTGTCTGAAATCTTTGGCGATGCCACTCGAAACCGTATGTGTTCGACGAAACTATGTGGTCGACCTTGTGAGAGAGGAAACTCCAGATGCGATGCTTTGTTCCATTTTAAACTAATTGTTCTATCTGATACTAAGTGTTCGATACTGTGCCAGGAGAAGCGCCTGTTCTCTGAAATCTGTGGCGATGCCACTCGAAACCGTATGTGTTCGACGAAACTAAGTGGTCGACCTTCTGAGAGAGGAAACTCCGGATGCGAAACTTAGTTCCATTTTAATCTAATTGTTCTATCTGGAACTAAGTGGTCGATTCTGTGCCAGGAGAAGCGCCTGTTCTCTGAAAACTGTGGCGATACCACTCTATACCGTATGTGTTCGACGAAACTAAGTGGTCGACCGTGTGAGAGAGAGGAAACTCCAGATGCGAAACATTGTTCCATTTTAAACTAATTGTTCTGTCTGAAACTAAGTGTTCGGTACTGTGCCAGGAGAAGCGCCTGTTCTCTGAAAACTGTGGCGATACCACTCGATACCGTATGTGTTCGACGGACCTAAGTGGTCGACCTTGTGAGTGAGGAAACTCCAGATGCGAAGCTTTGTTCCATTTTAAACTAATTGTTCTATCCGATACTAAGTGTTCGATACTGTGCCAGGAGAAGCGGTTGTTCTGTGAAATCTGTGGCGATGCCCCACGAAACCATATGTGTTCGACGAAACTAAGTGGTCCACCTTGCGAGAGAGGAAACTCCAGATGCGAAACTTAGTTCCATTTTAAACTAATTGTTCTATCTGAAACTAAGTGTTCGATACTGTGCCAGGAGAAGCGCCTGTTCTCTGAAATGTATGACGATGCCACTCGAAACCGTATGTGTTCGACGAAATTAAGTGGTCGACCTTGTGAGAGGGGAAACTCCAAATGCGAGACATATTTCCATTTTAAACTAAATGTTCTATCTGAAACTAAGTATTCGATACTCTGCCAGTAGAAGCGCCTGTTCTCTGAAACCTGTGGCGTTGCTACTCGAAGCCGAATGTGTTCGACGAAAGTAAGTGGTAGACCGTGTGAGAGAGGAAACTCCAGATGCGAAACTTAGATCCATTTTAAATTAATTGTTCTATCTGAAAGTGTTCGATACTGTGCCAGGAGAAACGCCTGTTCTCTGAAATGTGTGACGATGCCACTCGAAACCGTATGTGTTCGACGAAACTAAGTGGTCGACCTTGTGAGAGAGGATTCACCAGATGCGGAACATAGTTCCATTTTAAACTAATTGTTCTATCCGAAACTAAGTGTTCGATACTGTGTCAGGAGAAGCGCCTGTTTTCTGAAATCTGTGGCGATGCCACTCGAAACCGTATGTGTTCGACGGACCTAAGTGGTCGACCTTGTGAGAGAGGAAACTCCAAATTGCGAAACTTAGTTCATTTTAAACTAATAATCCTATCTGACACTAAGTGTTCGATACTGTGCCAGGAGAAACGCCTGTTCTCTCAAATGTGTCGCGATGCCACTCGAAACTGTATGTGTTCGACGAAACTAAGTGGTCGACCTTGTGAGAGAGGATTCACAAGATGCGGAACATAGTTCCATTTTAAACTAATTGTTCTATCCGAAACTAAGTGTTCGATACTGTGTCAGGAGAAGCGCCTGTTTTCTGAAATCTGTGGCGATGCCACTCGAAACCGTATGTGTTCGACGGACCTAAGTGGTCGACCATGTGAGAGAGGAAACTCCAAATTGCGAAACTTAGTTCATTTTAAACTAATGATCCTATCTCACACTAAGTGTTCGATACTGTGCCAGGAGAAACGCCTGTTCTCTGAAATGTGTGGCGATGCCCCACGAAACCATATGTGTTCGACGAAACTAAGTGGTCCACCTTGCGAGAGAGGAAACTCCAGATGCGAAACTTAGTACCATTTCAAACTAATTGTTCTATCTGAAACTAAGTGTGCGATACTGTGCCAGCAGAAGCGCCTGTTGTCTGAAACATGTGGCGATGCCACTCGAAACCGTATGCGTTCGGCGAAATTAAGTGGTCGATCTTGTGAGAGAGGAAACTCCAGATGCGAAAGTTAGTTCCATTTTAAACTAATTGTTCTATCTGAGAGTGTTCGATAATGAGCCCGGAGAAAAGCCTGTTCTCTGAATTCTGTGGCGATGCGCTCTCGAAACCGTATGTGTTCGGCGAAACTGAGTGGTCGACCTTGCGACAGAGGAAACTCCAGATGCGAAACTTAGTGCAATTATAAACTAATTGTTCTATCTGAAACTAAGTGTGCGATACTGTGCCAGCAGAAGCGCCTGTTGTCTGAAATCTTTGGCGATGCCACTCGAAACCGTATGTGTTCGACGAAACTATGTGGTCGACCTTGTGAGAGAGGAAACTCCAGATGCGATGCTTTGTTCCATTTTAAACTAATTGTTCTATCTGATACTAAGTGTTCGATACTGTGCCAGGAGAAGCGCCTGTTCTCTGAAATCTGTGGCGATGCCACTCGAAACCGTATGTGTTCGACGAAACTAAGTGGTCGACCTTCTGAGAGAGGAAACTCCGGATGCGAAACTTAGTTCCATTTTAATCTAATTGTTCTATCTGGAACTAAGTGGTCGATTCTGTGCCAGGAGAAGCGCCTGTTCTCTGAAAACTGTGGCGATACCACTCTATACCGTATGTGTTCGACGAAACTAAGTGGTCGACCGTGTGAGAGAGAGGAAACTCCAGATGCGAAACATTGTTCCATTTTAAACTAATTGTTCTGTCTGAAACTAAGTGTTCGGTACTGTGCCAGGAGAAGCGCCTGTTCTCTGAAAACTGTGGCGATACCACTCGATACCGTATGCGTTCGACGAAACTAAGTGGTCGACCGTGTGAGAGAGGAAACTCCAGATGCGAAACATTGTTCCATTTTAAACTAATTGTTCTGTCTGAAACTAAGTGTTCGGTACTGTGCCAGGAGAAGCGCCTGTTCTCTGAAAACTGTGGCGATACCACTCGAAACCTTATGTGTTGGTCGAAACTATCTGTTCGATACTGTGCCAGGAGAAACTCCGGTTCCGCGCAATCTGTGGCGTTACCACTCGAAACCGTATGTGTTGGTTGAAACTATCTGTTCGATACTGTGCCAGGAGAAACTCCCGTTCCGTTTCTCACAACATCAAATTCTGTAAGACTTGATTCGCCTTTTGTTGTCATCGCGCTGATGTCCATGATAACGACTGTGCCGTGTCGATTCTATATCCATTAGGCGATATGCGTCAATACTGGTCGGAGGCGCAGATCTTTGCATATTTCTAACACGTGAATTCATTCTGAACCCATGACGTCTGACTACATCCGTTGTGGGCCTCCCAATGTAGTCCGACCGAATCCGCTCCGCCTTCTTCCTGAGGTATCTCCTTACCCTTTGCCTGATTTTCACATCGGCCCGGCAAACCGATAGCCACTTCCGGGAAACAAGCGCTGCGCTCAGTAAAGATGCAGAATCCAATTTCCGCAGAATCAACTGCGATATTTCCAGAGGTAACTCATGGACGAAGTCCACATTTGCCGAGCGTGGCGTCCCGATTGCATGTAGCAAGAAACTGAAGGACTCCATGCTAACACGACTGATGCACGTGTGCATATGATCCCCGTGTGCGTATCTGCACGTATTTTATAGGTGGCAAATATCTTTTACTTTTTAAGAAATCAGCCCGAAAATCGGAATTCCATGAATCAGGGTTTGCTTCAATTTTGCATACACCGGATCATGAAGCACGGTGCGGAATGTGACGATTCCACCACCCACTGTTGGAAAACAGTCACATGTCTTCTACGGGTCCTCTGGGGCTCAACTAGGTTCTTCTATTAGGTGGTCCAAAAAGTTCGTTCCGTTTTCGGCGCGGCGACTTATTACCTTCTTACCTGAGTAATAAACCACAGTACATACTCAGGTAAAAATGTACATATTCCAGTACACTTCTAGTTTTGCTTTCGTGCGAATTAGACGTATTTTTTTAAGTTTTTCTGTAATATCTAAACTAAAATCATGAGGGACAACAAAATTCATTTTCGACACATCATGTTATAAGAGTTTCGTAAAGCGTATAACGGTTCAGAAACTTCGAGAAATATTTGTCTTGTTTATGGGGAAGGTGCTGTAACAGATCGTACGTGCAGAAAATGGTTTGATCATTTTCGTTAAGGAAATTTTTCATTAGAAGATGACCATCGCGCTGGACGACCACATACTGCTGACAACAGTGCTGTACGTGCAATAGTGGAGCAAAATCGATGCATTCAAGTGCGTGAAATTCCATCGGAACTTCAAATGAAAAAACCCACCGTGCATGATTGTTTACGGAAGATGGGATTAATATGAAAGTTGTGTGTGCATGGCTCTGTTGAATCGGCATCGAAATGAATCAATTTTAAAAGGAATGTTACTGGTACTGAGTACCTCCGTACTCTCCTGACATAGCCCCATCAGATTATTATTTATTTCGGTGCATTCAAAATTCGGTTACCGGAAAACAATTTGAAAACTTTGAGGTCCTCCACGTAAAAGCACGTGGCGGAGTTTTTTAATAAAAAAAAGGAAAGACTTTTATGCGAACGGAATTATGAAGCACCTGAGAACTGGCAAGAAGTAATTGAAAAGAATGGTGACTATGTATATAAATAAAATAAATTGTATTTGAAAAAAACGGCGTTTTACTGTAACGGCTGAAACCGGAACGAAATCATTGGACCACCTAATACATTGGTGTTTTTTGCATTTCGTTGGAACGTAAATTATGAAGTTTCACACCGCCCACGACCGAAATATTGTTTTAGGCATCAGGGCGTAGAGTACTTGGTTGGACAGCCGATAGTGCTACTTAACGGGTGTTTGACTCAGTCATTCTTATACTATATTTTAACACTACATTCCCTACGCTTCTCGTGGCACAGTATCGAACACTTAGTTTCAGATGGAACATTTAGTTTAAAATTGAACTATGTTTCGCATCTGGAGTTTCCTCTCTCACAAGTTCGACCACTAAGTTTCGCCGAACGCATACGGTTTCGAGTGGCATCGCCACAGATTTCAGAGAACAGGCGCTTCTGCTGGCACAGTATCGAACACTTAGTTTCAGATATAACAATTAGTTTAAAATGGCACTAAGTTTCGCGTCTGGAGTTTCCTCTCTCACAAGGTCGACCACTAAGTTTCATCGAACACATACCGTTTCGAGTAGCATCGCCACAGATTTCAGAGAACAGGCGCTTCTCCTGGCACAGTATCGAACACTTAGTTTCAGATAGAACAATTAATTTTAAATGGAACAAAGTTTCGCTTCTGAAGTTTCCTCTCTCACAAGGTCGGCCACTTAGTTTCGTCAAGCTAATACGGTTTGGAGTGGCATCGCCACAGATTTCAGAGAACAGGCGCTTCTCCTGCCACAGTATCGAACACTTAGTTTCAGATAGAACAATTAATTTAAAATGGAACAAAGTTTCGCAACTGAAGTTTCCTCTCTCACAAGGTCGGCCACTTAGTTTCGTCGAACACATACGGTTTCGAATGGCATCGCCACAGATTTCAGAGAACAGGCGCTTCTCCTGGCACAGTATCGAACACTTAGTTTCAGATAGAACAATTAGTTTAAAATGGTACTAAGTTTCGCATTTGGAGTTTCTTCCCTCACAAGGCGACCACTTAGTTTCGTCGAACACATACGGTTTCGAGTGGCATCGCCACAGATTTCAGAGAACAGGCGCTTCTCCTGGCACAGTATCGAACACTTAGTTTCGGACGAAACATTTGTTTTAAAGTGGAACTAAGTTTCGCATCTGGAGTTTCCTCTCTCAAAAGGTCGACCATTTAGATTCGTCGAACACATACGGGTTCGAGTAGCATCGCCACTGATTTCAGAGAACAGGCGCTTCTCCTGGCACAGTATCCAACACTTTCAAATAGAACAATTAGTTTAAAATGGAACTAAGTTCCGCATCTGGAGTTTCCTCTCTCACAAGGTCGGCCACTTAGTTTCGTCGAACACATTCGGTTTCGACAAGCATCGCCACAGGTTTCAGGGAACAGGCCCTTCTCCTGGCACAGTATCGAACACTTAGTTTCAGATAGAACATTTAGTTTAAAATGGAACAAATCTTCGCCTCTGGAGTTTCCTCTTTCACAAGGTCGGCCACTTAGTTACCGTCGAACACATACGGTTTCGATTGGCATCGCCACAGATTTCAGAGAACAGGCGCTTCTCCTGGCACAGTATCGAACATTTAGTTTCGGATGGAACATTTGGTTTAAAATGGAACTAAGTTTCGCATGTGGAGTTTCCTCTCTCACAAGGTCGACCATTTAGTTTCGCCGAACACATACGGTTTCGAGTGGCATCGCCACAGATTTCAGAGAACAGGCGCTTCTCCTGGCACAGTATCGGACACTTAGTTTCAGATAGAAAAAGTAGATTAAAATAGGACTATGTTTCGCATTTGGAGTTTCCCCTCTCACAAGGTCGACCACTTAGGTTCGTCGAACACATATGGTTTCGAGTGGCATCGCCACAGATTTCGGAGAACAGGCGTTTCTCCTGGCAGAGTATCGAACAATTAGTATCAGACAGAACAATTAGTTTTAAATGGAACAAAGCTTCGCATCTGGAGTTTCCTCTCTCACAAGGTCGACCACTTAGTTTCGTCGAACACACACGGTTTCGAGTTGCATTGCAACAGTTTTCAGATAACAGGCGCTTCCCCTGGCACATTATCGAACACCCAGTATCAGATAGAACAATTAGTTTAAAATGCAACAAAGCTTCGCATGTGGAGTTTCCTCTCTCATAAGGTCGACCATTTAGTTTCGCCGAACACATACGGTTTCGAGTGGCATCGCCACAGATTTCAGAGAACAGGCGTTTCTCCTGGCACAGTATCGAACAATTAGTATCAGACAGAACAATTAGTTTTAAATGGAACAAAGCTTCGCATCTGGAGTTTCCTCTCTCACAAGGTCGACCACTTAGTTTCGTCGAACACAGACGGTTTTGAGTGGCATTGCAACAGTTTTCAGTTAACAGGCGCTTCCCCTGGCACATTATCGAACACCCAGAATCAGATAGAACAATTAGTTTAAAATGCAACAAAGCTTCGCATTTGGAGTTTACTCTCTCACAAGGTCGACAACTGAGTTTCGCCGAACACATACGGTTTCGAGTGGCACCCCCACAGATTTTAGAGAACAAGCGCTTCTCCTGGCACAGCATCGAAAACTTAGTTTCTGATAGAACAACTAGTTTAAAATGGCACTATGTTTCGCAACTGGAATTTCCTCTCTCACAAGGTCGACCACTTAGTTTCGCCGAACGCATACGGTTTCGAGTGGCATCGCCACAGATTTCAGAGAACAGGCGCTTCTGCTGGCACAGTATCGAACACTTAGTTTCAGATAGAACAATTAGTGTAAAATGGCCCTAAGTTTCGCGTCTGGAGTTTCCTCTCTCACAAGGTCGACCATTTAGATTCGTCGAACACATACGGTTTTGAGTAGCATCGCCACAGATTTCAGAGAACAGGCACTTCTCCTGGCACAGTATCGAACACTTTCAGACAGAACAATTCGCTTAAAATGGAACTAAGTTTCGCATCTGGAGTTTCCTCTCTCACAAGGTCGGCCACTTAGTTTCGCCGAACGCATACGGTTTCGAGTGGCATCGCCACAGATTTCAGAGAACAGGCGCTTCTCCTGGCACAGTATCGGACGCATAGTTTCAGATAGAACAATTAGTTTAAAATGGTAATAAGTTTCGCATCTGGAGTTTCCTCTCTCACAAGTTCGACCACTTAGTTTCGTCGAACACATTCGGTTTCGAGAAGCATCGCCACAGGTTTCAGGGAACAGGCCCTTCTCCTGGCACAGTATCGAACACTTAGTTTCAGATAGAACATTTAGTTTAAAATGGAACAAATCTTCGCCTCTGGCGTTTCCTCTCTCACAAGGTCGGCCACTTAGTTACCGTCGAACACATACGGTTTCGAGTAGTATCGCCACAGTTTTCAGAGAGCAGGCGCTTCTCCTGGCACAGTATCGAATACTTATTTCAGACAGAACAATTAGTTTAAAATGGAACTATGTTTCGCATCTGGAGTATCCTCTCTCACAAGAACAACCACTTAGTTTTGTCGAACACATTCGGTTTCGAGTGGCATCGCCACAGATTTCAGAGAACGGGCACTTCTCCTGGCACAGTATTGAACACTTAGTTTCAGATAGAACGATTATTTTTGAATGGAACTGAGTTTCGCATCTGGAGTTTCCTCTCTCACAAGGTCGACCACTTAGTTTCGTCGAACACATACGGTTTCGAGTAGCATCGCCACACATTTCAGAGAACAGGCTCTTCTCCTGGCACAGTATCGAACACTTGGTTTCAGATAGAACAATTAGTTTAAAATGAAACTAAGTTTCGCAACTGGAGTTTCCTCTCTCACAAGGTCGACCCCTTAGTTTCGTCGAACACATACGGTTTCGAGTAGCAACGCCACAGATTTCAGGGAGCAGGCGCTTCTCCTGGCACAGTATCGAACACTTAGTTTCAGATGGAACATTTAGTTTAAAATTGAACTATGTTTCGCATCTGGAGTTTCCTCTCTCACAAGGTCGACCACTTAGTTTCGTCGAACACATACGGTTTCGAGTGGCATCGCCACAGATTTCAGAGAACAGGCGCTTCTCCTGGCACAGTATCAGACACTTAGTTTCAGCTGGAACATTTAGTTTAAAATTGGACTAGGTTTCGCATCTGGAGTTTCCTCTCTCACAAGGTCGACCACTTAGTTTCGCCGAACGCATACGGTTTCGAGTGGCCTCCCCACAGATTTCAGAGAACAGGCGCTTCTGCTGGCACAGTATGGAACACTTAGTTTCAGATAGAACAATTAGTTTAAAATGGCACTATGTTTCGCGTCTGGAGATTCCTCTCCCACAAGGTCGACCAATTAGATTCGTCGATCACATACGGTTTCGAGTAGCATCGCCACACATTTCAGAGAACAGGCTCTTCCCCTGGCACAGTATCGAACACTTAGGTTCAGGTAGAACAATTAGTTTAAAATGGAATTAAGTTTCGCATCTGGAGTTTCCTCTCTCACAAGGTCGACCACTTAGTTTCGTCGAACACATATGGTTTCGAGTAGCATCGCCACATATTTCAGAGAACAGGCTCTTCTCCTGGCACAGTACCGAACACTTAGTTTCAGATAGAACAATTAGTTTAAAATGAAACTAAATTTCGCAACTGGAGTTTCCTCTCTCACAAGGTCGACGACTTAATTTCGTCGAACATGTAAGGATTCGAGTGGCATCGCTACAGATTTCAGAGAACAGGCTCTTCTCCTGGCACATTATCGAACACTTAGTTTCAGATAGAACAATTGGTTTAAAATGGACCTATGTTTCGCATTTAGAGTTTCCTCTCTCACAAGCTCGACCATTTAGTTTCGTCGAACACATACGGTTTCGAGTGGCCTCGCCACAGATTTCACAAAACGGGCTCTTCTCCTGGCACAGTATCGAACACTTAGTTTCAGATGGAACATTTAGTTTAAAATTGAATTATGTTTCGCATCTGGAGTTTCCTCTCTCACAAGTTCGGCCACTTAGTTTCGTCGAACACATACGGTTTCGAGTAGCATCGCCACAGATTTCAGAGATCAGGCGCTTCTCCTGGCACAGAATCGACCACTTAGTTTCAGATAGAACAATTAGTTTAAAATGGAACTAAGTTTCGCTTCTGGAGTTTCCTCTCTCACAATGTGGACCACATAGTTTCGTCGAACACATTCGGTATCGAGTGGTATCGCCACAGATTTCACAGAACAGGCGCTTCTCCTGGCACAGTACCGAACACTTAGTTTCAGATAGAACAATTAGTTTAAAATGGAACTATGTTTCGCATCTGGAGTTTCCTCTACCACAAGGTCGACCACTTATTTTCGTCGAACACATACGGTTCCGAGTAGCATCGCCACAGATTTCAGAGAACAGGCGCTTCTCCTGGCACATTATCGAACACTTAGTTTCAGATAGAACAATTAGTTTAAAATGGAACTAAGTTTCGCTTCTGGAGTTTCCTCTCTCACAAGGTGGACCACATAGTTTCGTCGAACACATACGGTATCGAGTGGTATCGCCACAGATTTCAGAGAACAGGCGCTTCTCCTGGCACAGTACCGAACACATAGTTTCAGATAGAACAATTAGTTTAAAATGGAACTATGTTTCGCATCTGGAGTTTCCTCTACCACAAGGTCGACCACTTATTTTCGTCGAAAACATACGGTTCCGAGTAGCATCGCCACAGATTTCAGAGAACAGGCGCTTCTCCTGGCACATTATCGAACACTTAGTTTCAGGTAGAACAATTAGTTTAAAATGGAATTAAGTTTCGCTTCTGGAGTATCCTCTCTCACAAGGTGGACCACATAGTTTCGTCGAACACATACGGTATCGAGTGGTATCGCCACAGATTTCAGAGAACAGGCGCTTCTCCTGGCACAGTACCGAACACATAGTTTCAGATAGAACAATTAGTTTAAAATGGAACTATGTTCCGTATCTGGTAAATCCTCTCTCACAAGGTCGACCACTTAGTTTCGACGAACACATACGGTTTCGAGTAGCATCGCCGGTGATTTCAGAGAACAGGCGCTTCTCCTGGCACAGTATCGAACACTTATGTCAGACAGAACAATTTGTTTAAAAAGGAACTAAGTATCGCATCTGGAGTATCCTCTCTCACAAGGTCGACCACTTAGTTTCGTCGAACACATACGGTTTCGAGTAGCATCGCCACACATTTCAGAGAACAGGCTCTTCTCCTGGCACAGTATCGAACACTTAGTTTCAGGTAGAACAATTAGTTTAAAATGGAATTAAGTTTCGCATCTGGAGTTTCCTCTCTCACAAGGTCGACCACTTAGTTTCGTCGAACACATACGGTTTCGAGTAGCATCGCCACAGATTTCAGAGATCAGGCGCTTCTCCTGGCACAGAATCGACCACTTAGTTTCAGATAGAACAATTAGTTTAAAATGGAACTAAGTTTCGCTTCTGGAGTTTCCTCTCTCACAATGTGGACCACATAGTTTCGTCGAACACATTCGGTATCGAGTGGTATCGCCACAGATTTCACAGAACAGGCGCTTCTCCTGGCACAGTACCGAACACTTAGTTTCAGATAGAACAATTAGTTTAAAATGGAACTATGTTTCGCATCTGGAGTTTCCTCTACCACAAGGTCGACCACTTATTTTCGTCGAACACATACGGTTCCGAGTAGCATCGCCACAGATTTCAGAGAACAGGCGCTTCTCCTGGCACATTATCGAACACTTAGTTTCAGATAGAACAATTAGTTTAAAATGGAACTAAGTTTCGCTTCTGGAGTTTCCTCTCTCACAAGGTGGACCACATAGTTTCGTCGAACACATACGGTATCGAGTGGTATCGCCACAGATTTCAGAGAACAGGCGCTTCTCCTGGCACAGTACCGAACACATAGTTTCAGATAGAACAATTAGTTTAAAATGGAACTATGTTTCGCATCTGGAGTTTCCTCTACCACAAGGTCGACCACTTATTTTCGTCGAACACATACGGTTCCGAGTAGCATCGCCACAGATTTCAGAGAACAGGCGCTTCTCCTGGCACATTATCGAACACTTAGTTTCAGATAGATCAATTAGTTTAAAATGGAACTAAATTTCGCTTCTGGAGTTTCCTCCCTCACAAGGTGGACCACATAGTTTCGTCGAACACATACGGTATCGAGTGGTATCGCCACAGATTTCAGAGAACAGGCGCTTCTCCTGGCACAGTACCGAACACATAGTTTCAGATAGAACAATTAGTTTAAAATGGAACTATGTTTCGCATCTGGAGTTTCCTCTACCACAAGGTCGACCACTTATTTTCGTCGAACACATACGGTTCCGAGTAGCATCGCCACAGATTTCAGAGAACAGGCGCTTCTCCTGGCACATTATCGAACACTTAGTTTCAGATAGAACAATTAGTTTAAAATGGAACTAAGTTTCGCTTCTGGAGTATCCTCTCTCACAAGGTGGACCACATAGTTTCGTCGAACACATACGGTCCCGAGTAGCATCGCCACAGATTTCAGAGAACAGGCGCTTCTCCTGGGACAGTATCGAACACTTAGTTTCAGATTGAACAATTAGTTTAAAATGGAACTAAGTTTCGCATTTGGAGTTTCCTCTCTCACAACGTCGACCACTTAGTTTCGTCGAACGCTTGCGGTTTCGAGTGCGCATCGCCACAGATTTCAGAGAACAGGCGCTACTCCTGGCACAGAATCGAACACTTGGTTTCAGATAGAACGATTAGTTTAAAATGGAACTAAGTTTCGCATCTGGAGATTCCTCTTTGACATGGTCAACCACTTAGTTTCGTCGAACACATATGGTTTCGAGTGGCATCGCCACATATTTCAGAGAACAGGCGCTTCTCCTGGCACAGTATCGAACACTTAGTTTCAGATAGAACAATTAGTTTAAAATGGAACTATGTTCCGCATCTGGTGAATCCTCTCTCACAAGGTCGACCACCTAGTTTCGTCGAACACATACGGTTTCGAGTGGCATCGCCACAGATTTCAGAGAACAGTCGCTTCTCCTGGCACAGTATCGAACACTTAGTTTCAGATAGACCAATTGGTTTAAAATGGAGCTATGTTTCGCATTTGGAGTTTCCTCTCTCACAAGGTCGACGACTTAATTTCAACGAACACATACGGTTTCGAGTGGCATCGCACCAGATTTCAGAGAACAGGCGCTTCTTCTGGCACATTGTCGAACACTTAGTTCCAGATAGAACAATTATTTTAAAATGGAACTAGTTTTCGCATCTGGAGTTTCCTCGCTCACATTGTCGACCACTTAGTTTTGTCGAACACATAGGGTTTCGAGTTGTATCGCCACAGATTTCAGAGTACAGGCGCTTCTCCTTGCACAGTATCGAACACTTAGTTTCAGATAGAACAATTAGTTTAAAATGGAACTATGTTCCGCATCTGGTGAATTCTCTCTCACAAGGTCGACCACTTAGTTTCGTCGAACACATACGGTTTCGAGTAGCATCGCGACAGATTTCAGAGAACAGGCGCTACTCCTGGCACAGAATCGAACACTTGGTTTCAGATAGAACGATTAGTTTAAAATGGAACTAAGTTTCGCATCTGGAGATTCCTCTTTCACATGGTCAACCACTTAGTTTCGTCGAACACATATGGTTTCGAGTGGCATCGCCACATATTTCAGAGAACAGGCGCTTCTCCTGGCACAGTATCGAACACTTAGTTTCAGATAGAACAATTGGTTTAAAATGGACCTATGTTTCGCATTTAGAGTTTCCTCTCTCACAAGCTCGACCATTTAGTTTCGTCGAACACATTCGTTTTCGAGTGGCCTCGCCACAGATTTCACAAAACGGGCTCTTCTCCTGGCACAGTATCGAACACTTAGTTTCAGATGGAACATTTAGTTTAAAATTGAATTATGTTTCGCATCTGGAGTTTCCTCTCTCACAAGTTCGGCCACTTAGTTTCGTCGAACACATACGGTTTCGAGTAGCATCGCCACAGATTTCAGAGATCAGGCGCTTCTCCTGGCACAGAATCGAACACTTAGTTTCAGATAGAACAATTACTTTAAAATGGAACTAAGTTTCGCTTCTGGAGTTTCCTCTCTCACAATGTGGACCACATAGTTTCGTCGAACACATTCGGTATCGAGTGGTATCGCCACAGATTTCACAGAACAGGCGCTTCTCCTGGCACAGTACCGAACACTTAGTTTCAGATAGAACAATTAATTTAAAATGGAACTATGTTTCGCATCTGGAGTTTCCTCTACCACAAGGTCGACCACTTATTTTCGTCGAACACATACGGTTCCGAGTAGCATCGCCACAGATTTCAGAGAACAGGCGCTTCTCCTGGCACATTATCGAACACTTAGTTTCAGATAGAACAATTAGTTTAAAATGGAACTAAGTTTCGCTTCTGGAGTTTCCTCTCTCACAAGGTGGACCACATAGTTTCGTCGAACACATACGGTATCGAGTGGTATCGCCACAGATTTCAGAGAACAGGCGCTTCTCCTGGCACAGTACAGAACACATAGTTTCAGATAGAACAATTAGTTTAAAATGGAACTATGTTTCGCATCTGGAGTTTCCTCTACCACAAGGTCGACCACTTATTTTCGTCGAACACATACGGTTCCGAGTAGCATCGCCACAGATTTCAGAGAACAGGCGCTTCTCCTGGCACATTATCGAACACTTAGTTTCAGATAGAACAATGAGTTTAAAATGGAACTAAGTTTCGCTTCTGGAGTTTCCTCTCTCACAAGGTGGACCACATAGTTTCGTCGAACACATACGGTATCGAGTGGTATCGCCACAGATTTCAGAGAACAGGCGCTTCTCCTGGGACAGTATCGAACACTTAGTTTCAGATTGAACAATTAGTTTAAAATGGAACTAAGTTTCGCATTTGGAGTTTCCTCTCTCACAACGTCGACCACTTAGTTTCGTCGAACGCTTGCGGTTTCGAGTGCGCATCGCCACAGATTTCAGAGAACAGGCGCTACTCCTGGCACAGAATCGAACACTTGGTTTCAGATAGAACGATTAGTTTAAAATGGAACTAAGTTTCGCATCTGGAGATTCCTCTTTGACATGGTCAACCACTTAGTTTCGTCGAACACATATGGTTTCGAGTGGCATCGCCACATATTTCAGAGAACAGGCGCTTCTCCTGGCACAGTATCGAACACTTAGTTTCAGATAGAACAATTAGTTTAAAATGGAACTATGTTCCGCATCTGGTGAATCCTCTCTCACAAGGTCGACCACCTAGTTTCGTCGAACACATACGGTTTCGAGTGGCATCGCCACAGATTTCAGAGAACAGTCGCTTCTCCTGGCACAGTATCGAACACTTAGTTTCAGATAGACCAATTGGTTTAAAATGGAGCTATGTTTCGCATTTGGAGTTTCCTCTCTCACAAGGTCGACGACTTAATTTCAACGAACACATACGGTTTCGAGTGGCATCGCACCAGATTTCAGAGAACAGGCGCTTCTTCTGGCACATTGTCGAACACTTAGTTCCAGATAGAACGATTATTTTAAAATGGAACTACTTTTCGCATCTGGAGTTTCCTCTCTCACATTGTCGACCACTTAGTTTTGTCGAACACATAGGGTTTCGAGTTGTATCGCCACAGATTTCAGAGTACAGGCGCTTCTCCTGGCACAGTATCGAACACTTAGTTTCAGATAGAACAATTAGTTTAAAATGGAACTATGTTCCGCATCTGGTGAATTCTCTCTCACAAGGTCGACCACATAGTTTCGTCGAACACATACGGTTTCGAGTGGCATCGCCACAGATTTCAGAGAACAGGCGCTACTCCTGGCACAGAATCGATCACTTGGTTTCAGATAGAATGATTAGTTTAAAATGGAACTAAGTTTCGCCTCTGGAGATTCCTCTTTCACATGGTGAACCACTTAGTTTCGTCGAACACATATGGTTTCGAGTCGCATCGCCACATATTTCAGAGAACAGGCGCTTCTCCTGGCACATTATCGAACACTTAGTTTCAGATAGAACAATTAGTTTAAAATGGAACTATGTTCCGCATCTGGTGAATCCTCTCTCACAAGGTCGACCACTTAGTTTCGTCGAACACATACGGTTTCGAGTGGCATCGCCACAGATTTCAGAGAGCAGTCGCTTCTCCTGGCACAGTATCGAACACTTACTTTCAGATAGAACAATTAGTTTAAAATGGAACTAAGTTTCGCATCTGGAGTTTCCTCTCTCACAAGATCGACCACTTAGTTTCGTCGAACACATACGGTTTCGAGTGGCATCGCCACAGATTTCAGAGAACTGGCGCTTCTCCTGGCACAGTATCGAACACTTAGTATCAGATAGAAAATTAGTTTAAAATGGAACTAAGCTTCGCATCTGGAGTTTCCTCTCTCACAAGGTGGACGATTTAGTTTCGTCGAACACATACGGGTTCGAGTAGCATCGCCACTGATTTCAGAGAGCAGGCGCTTCTCCTGGCACAGTATCGAACACTTTCAGATAGAACAATTAGTTTAAAATGGAACTAAGTTCCGCATCTGGAGTTTCCTCTCTCACAAGGTCATCCACTTAGTTTCGTCGAACACATACGGGTTCGAGTAGCATCGCCACTGATTTCAGAGAACAGGCGCTTCTCCTCGCACAGTATCGACAACTTTCAGATAGAACAATTAGTTTAAAATGGAACTAAGTTCCGCATCTGGAGTTTCCTCTCTCACAAGGTCGACCACTTAGTTTCGCCAAGCACATACGGTTTCGAGTGGCATCGCCACAGATTTCAGAGAACAGGCGCTTCTCCTGGCACAATATCGAACACTTAGTTTCAGATAGAACAATCAGTTTAAAATGAAACTAAGGTCCGCATCTGGAGTTTCCTCCCACACAAGGTCGACAATTTAGATTCGTCGAACACATACGGTTTCGAGTGGCATCGCCACAGATTTCAGAGAACAGGCGCTTCTCCTGACACAGTATCGAACACTTTCAGATAGAACAATTAGTTTAAAATGGAAATATGTTCCGCATCTGGAGTTTCCTCTCTCAAAAGGTCGGCCACTTAGTTTCGTCGAACACATACGGTTTCGAGTGGCATCGCCACAGATTTCAGAGAACAGGTGCTTCTCCTGGAACAGTATCGAACCCTTAGTTTCAGATAGAACAATTAGTTTAAAATGGAACTAAGTTTGACATCTTGAGTTTCCTCTCTCACAAGGTCGGCAACTTAGTTACGTCGAACACATACGGGTTCGAGTAGCATCGCCACTGATTTCAGAGAACAGGCGCTTCTCTGGCACAGTATCGAACACTTTCAGATAGAACAATTAGTTTAAAATGGAACTAAGTTCCGCATCTGGAGTTTCCTCTCTCACAAGGTCGTCCACTTAGTTTCGTCGAACACATACGGGTTCGAGTAGCATCGCCACTGATTTCAGAGAACAGGCGCTTCTCCTCGCACAGTATCGACCACTTTCAGATAGAACAATTAGTTTAAAATGGAACTAAGTTCCGCATCTGGAGTTTCCTCTCTCACAAGGTGGACCACTTAGTTTCGTCGAACACATACGGCTTCGAGTGGTATCGCCACAGATTTCGCAGTACAGGCGGTTCTCCTGGCACAGTACCGAACACTTAGTTTCATACAGAACAATAAGATTAAAATGGACCTAAGTTTCGCATCTGGAGTTTCCTCTCTCACAAGGCGGCCACTCAGTTTCGTGGAACACATTCGGTTTCGAGTAGTATCGCCACAGATTTCAGAGAACAGGCGCTTCTCCTGGCACAGTATCGAACACTTTCAGATAGAACAATTAGTTTAAAATGGAACTAAGTTCCGCATCTGGAGTTTCCTCTCTCACAAGGTCATCCACTTAGTTTCGTCGAACACATACGGGTTCGAGTAGCATCGCCACTGATTTCAGAGAACAGGCGCTTCTCCTCGCACAGTATCGACCACTTTCAGATAGAACAATTAGTTTAAAATGGAACTAAGTTCCGCATCTGGAGTTTCCTCTCTCACAAGGTGGACCACTTAGTTTCGTCGAACACATACGGCTTCGAGTGGTATCGCCACAGATTTCGCAGTACAGGCGGTTCTCCTGGCACAGTACCGAACACTTAGTTTCATACAGAACAATAAGATTAAAATGGACCTAAGTTTCGCATCTGGAGTTTCCTCTCTCACAAGGCGGCCACTCAGTTTCGTGGAACACATTCGGTTTCGAGTAGTATCGCCACAGATTTCAGAGAACAGGCGCTTCTCCTGGCACAGTATCCAACACTTAGTTTCAGATGGAACATTTGGTTTAAAATGGAACTAAGTTTCGCATCTGAAGTTTCCTCTCGCACAAGGTTGGCCACTTAGTTTCGTCGAACACACACGGTTTCGAGTGGCATCGCCTCAGATTTCAGAGAACAGGCGTTCCTCCTGGCACAGTATCGAGCACTTAGTTTCAGATAGAACAATTCGTTTAAAGTGGAAATACGTTTCGCGTCTGGAGTTTCTTCTCTCACAAGGCGACCACTTAGTTTCGTCGGACACATACGGTTTCGAGTGGCATCGCCACATATTTCAGAGAACAGGCGCATCTCCTGGCACAGTATCGAACACTTAGTTTCAGATAGAACAATTAGTTTAAAATGGAAATAAGTTTCACATCTGGAGTTTGCTCCCTCACAAGGTCGACCATTTAGATTCGTCGAGCACATACGGTTTCGAGTGTCATCGCCACAGATTTCAGAGAACAGGCGCTTCTCCTGGCAGAGTATCGAACACTTATTTCAGACAGAACAATTAGTTTAAAATGGAACTATGTTTCGCATCTGGAGTATCCTCTCTCACAAGGTCAACCACTTAGTTTCGTCGAACACACACGGTTTCGAGTGGCATCGCCACAGATTTCAGAGAACAGGCGCTTCTCCTGGCACAGTCTCGAACACTTAGTTACAGATAGAACAATTACTTTAAAATGGAACTAAGCTTCGCATCTCGAGATTCCTCTCTCACAAGGTGGACCACTTAGTTTCATCGAACATATACGGTTTCGAGTAGCATCGCCACTGATTTCAGAGAACAGGCGCTTCTCCTGGCACAGTATCCAACACTTAGTTTCAGATGGAACATTTGGTTTAAAATGGAACTAAGTTTCGCATCTGAAGTTTCCTCTCGCACAAGGTCGGCCACTTAGTTTCGTCGAACACATACGGTTTCGAGTGGCATCGCCACAGATATTAGAGAACAGGCGCTTCTCCTGGCACAGTATCCAACACTTAGTTTCAGATGGAACATTTGGTTTAAAATGGAACTAAGTTTCGCATCTGAAGTTTCCTCTCGCACAAGGTCGGCCACTTAGTTTCGTCGAACACATACGGTTTCGAGTGGCATCGCCTCAGATTTCAGAGAACAGGCGTTTCTCCTGGCACAGTATCGAAAACTTAGTTTCAGATAGAACAATTGGTTTAAAATGGATCTAATTTTTGCATCTGGAGTTTCATCTCTCACAAGGTCGACGACTTAATTGCGACGAACACATACGGTTTCGAGTGGCATCGCCACAGATTTCAGAGAACAGACGCTTCTCCTGGCACAGTATCGAGCACTTAGTATCAGATAGAACAATTCGTTTAAAATGGAAATACGTTGCGCCTCTGGAGTTTCTTCTCTCACAAGGCGACCACTTAGTTTCGTCGGACACATACGGTTTCGAGTGGCATCGCCACATATTTCAGAGAACAGGCGCATCTCCTGGCACAGTATCGAACACTTAGTTTCAGATAGAACAATTAGTTTAAAATGGAAATAAGTTTCACATCTGGAGTTTGCTCTCTCACAATGTCGACCATTTTGATTCGTCGAGCACATACGGTTTCGAGTATCATCGCCACAGATTTCAGAGAACAGGAGCTTCTCCTGGCAGAGTATCGAACACTTATTTCAGACACAACAATTAGTTTAAAATGGAACTATGTTTCGCATCTGGAGTATCCTCTCTCACAAGGTCAACCACTTAGTTTCGTCGAACACACACGGTTTCGAGTGGCATCTCCACAGATTTCAGAGAACAGGCGCTTCTCCTGACAGAATCTCGAACACTTAGTTACAGGTAGAACACTTAGTTTAAAATGGAACTGTGTTTCGCATTTGGAGTTTCCTCTCTCACAAAGTGGACCACTCAGTTTCGTCAAACACTTACGGTTTCGAGTGGCATCGCCACAGATTTCGGAGAACAGGCGCTTCTCCTAGCACAGTATCGAACACTTAGTATCAGATAGAACAATTACTTTAAAATGGAACTAAGCTTCGCATCTCGAGATTCCTCTCTCACAAGGTGGACCACTTAGTTTCATCGAACATATACGGTTTCGAGTGGCATCTCCACAGATTTCAGAGAACAGGCGCTTCTCCTGGCACATTCTCGAACACTTAGTTACAGGTAGAACACTTAGTTTAAAATGGAACTGTGTTTCGCATTTGGAGTTTCCTCTCTCACAAAGTGGACCACTCAGTTTCGTCAAACACTTACGGTTTCGAGTGGCATCGCCACAGATTTCAGAGAACAGGCGCTTCTCCTGGCACAGTATCGAACACTTAGTTTCAGATGGAACATTTGGTTTAAAATGGAACTATGTTTCGCATTTGGAGTTTCCTCTCTCACAAGGTCGGCCACTTAGTTTCGTCGAACACATACGGTTTCGAGTGGCATCGCCACAGATTTTAGCGAACAGGCGCATCTCCTGGCACATTATCGAAAACTTAGTTTCAGATAGAACAATTGGTTTAAAATGGAGCTATGTTTTGCATCTGGAGTTTCATCTCTCACAAGGTCGACGACTTAATTGCGACGAACACATAAGGTTTCGAGTGGCATCGCCACAGATTTCAGAGAACAGGCGCTTCTCCTGGCACAGTATCGAGCACTTAGTTTCAGATAGAACAATTCGTTTAAAATGGAAATACTTTTCCCATCTGGAGTTTCTTCTCTCACAAGGCGACCACTTAGATTCGTCGGACACATACGGTTTCGAGTGGCATCGCCACAGATTTCAGCGAACAGGCGCTTCTCCTGTCACAGTATCGAACACTTAGTTTCAGATGGAACATTTGGTTTAAAATGGAACTATGTTTCGCATTTGGAGTTTCCTCTCTCACAAGGTCGGCCACTTAGTTTCGTCGAACACATACGGTTTCGAGTGGCATCGCCACAGATTTTAGCGAACAGGCGCATCTCCTGGCACATTATCGAAAACTTAGTTTCAGATAGAACAATTGGTTTAAAATGGAGCTATGTTTTGCATCTGGAGTTTCATCTCTCACAAGGTCGACGACTTAATTGCGACGAACACATAAGGTTTCGAGTGGCATCGCCACAGATTTCAGAGAACAGGCGCTTCTCCTGGCACAGTATCGAGCACTTAGTTTCAGATAGAACAATTCGTTTAAAATGGAAATACTTTTCCCATCTGGAGTTTCTTCTCTCACAAGGCGACCACTTAGATTCGTCGGACACATACGGTTTCGAGTGGCATCGCCACAGATTTCAGCGAACAGGCGCTTCTCCTGTCACAGTATCGAACACTTAGTTTCAGATGGAACATTTGGTTTAAAATGGAACTATGTTTCGCATTTGGAGTTTCCTCTCTCACAAGGTCGGCCACTTAGTTTCGTCGAACACATACGGTTTCGAGTGGCATCGCCACAGATTTTAGCGAACAGGCGCATCTCCTGGCACATTATCGAAAACTTAGTTTCAGATAGAACAATTGGTTTAAAATGGAGCTATGTTTTGCATCTGGTGTTTCATCTCTCACAAGGTCGACGACTTAATTGCGACGAACACATAAGGTTTCGAGTGGCATCGCCACAGATTTCAGAGAACAGGCGCTTCTCCTGGCACAGTATCGAGCACTTAGTTTCAGATAGAACAATTCGTTTAAAATGGTAATACTTTTCGCATCTGGAGTTTCTTCTCTCACAAGGCGACCACTTAGTTTCGTCGGACACATACGGTTTCGAGTGGCATCGCCACAGATTTCAGCGAACAGGCGCTTCTCCTGGCACAGTATCGAACACTTATTTTCAGATGGAACATTTGGTTTAAAATGGAACTATGTTTCGCATTTGGAGTTTCCTCTCTCACAAGGTCGGCCACTTAGTTTCGTCGAACACATACGGTTTCGAGTGGCATCGCCACAGATTTTAGCGAACAGGCGCATCTCCTGGCACATTATCGAAAACTTAGTTTCAGATAGAACAATTGGTTTAAAATGGAGCTATGTTTTGCATCTGGAGTTTCATCTCTCACAAGGTCGACGACTTAATTGCGACGAACACATAAGGTTTCGAGTGGCATCGCCACAGATTTCAGAGAACAGGCGCTGCTCCTGGCACAGTATCGAGCACTTAGTTTCAGATAGAACAATTCGTTTAAAATGGAAATACTTTTCGCATCTGGAGTTTCTTCTCTCACAAGGCGACCACTTAGTTTCGTCGGACACATACGGTTTCGAGTGGCATCGCCACATATTTCAGAGAACAGGCGCATCTCCTGGCACAGTATCGAACACTTAGTTTCAGATAGAACAATTAGTTTAAAATGCAACTATGTTTCGCATCTGGAGTATCCTCTCTCACAAGGTCAACAACTTAGTTTCGTCGAACACACACGGTTTCGAGTGGCATCGCCACAGATTTCAGAGAACAGGCGCTTCTCCTGGCAGAGTCTCGAACACTTAGTTACAGATAGAACACTTAGTTTAAAATGGAACTGTGTTTCGTATTTGGAGTTTCCTCTCTCACAAGGTGGACCACTCAGTTTCGTCAAACACTTACGGTTTCGAGTGGCATCGCCTCAGATTTCAGAGAACAGGCGTTTCTCCTGGCACAGTATCGAGCACTTAGTTTCAGATAGAACAATTCGTTTTAAATGGAACTATGTTTCGCAACTGGAGATTCCTCTCTCACATGATCGACGAAATAGTTTCGTCGAACACAGACGGTTTCGAGTGGCATCGCCACAGATTTCAGAGAACAGGCGCTACTCCTGGCACAGTATCGAACACTTAGTTTCAGATAGAACAATTAGTTTAAAATGGAACTAAGTTTCGCATCTGGAGTTTCCTCTCTCACAAGGTCGACCACTTAATTTCGTCGAACACATACGGTTTCGAGTGGCATCGCCACAGATTTCAGAGAACAGGCGCTTCTCCTGACACAGTATCGAACACTTAGTTTCAGGTAGAACAATTAGTTTAAAATGGAACTATGTTTCGCATCTGGAGTTTGCTCCCTCACAAGGTCGACCATTTAGATTCGTCGAGCACATACGGTTTCGAGTGGCATCGCCACAGATTTTAGCGAACAGGCGCATCTCCTGGCACATTATCGAAAACTTAGTTTCAGATAGAACAATTGGTTTAAAATGGAGCTATGTCTTGCATCTGGAGTTTCATCTCTCACAAGGTCGACGACTTAATTGCGACGAACACATACGGTTTCGAGTGGCATCGCCACAGATTTCAGAGAACAGGCGCTTCTCCTGGCACATTATCGAGCACTTAGTTTCAGATGGAACATTTAGTTTAAAATTGAACTATGTTTCGCATTTGGAGTTTCATCTCTCACAAGGTCGACGACTTAATTGCGACGAACACATACGGTTTCGAGTGGCATCGCCACAGATTTCAGAGAACAGGCGTTTTTCCTGGCACAGTATCGAGCACTTAGTTTCAGATAGAACAATTAGTTTAAAATGGAAATAAATTTCAAACCTGGAGCTTGCTCTCTCACAAGGTCGACCATTTAGATTCGTCGAGCACATACGGTTTCGAGTATCATCGCCACAGATTTCAGAGTACAGGCGCTTCTCCTGGCACAGTATCGAACCCTTATTTCAGACAGAACAATCAGTTTAAAATGGAACTATGTTTCGCATCTGGAGTATCCTCTCTCACAAGGTCGACGACTTAATTGCGACGAACACATAAGGTTTCGAGTGGCATCGCCACAGATTTCAGAGAACAGGCGCTTCTCCTGGCACAGTATCGAGCACTTAGTTTCAGATAGAACAATTCGTTTAAAATGGAAATACTTTTCCCATCTGGAGTTTCTTCTCTCACAAGGCGACCACTTAGATTCGTCGGACACATACGGTTTCGAGTGGCATCGCCACAGATTTCAGCGAACAGGCGCTTCTCCTGTCACAGTATCGAACACTTAGTTTCAGATGGAACATTTGGTTTAAAATGGAACTATGTTTCGCATTTGGAGTTTCCTCTCTCACAAGGTGGACCACTCAGTTTCGTCAAACACTTACGGTTTCGAGTGGCATCGCCTCAGATTTCAGAGAACAGGCGTTTCTCCTGGCACAGTATCGAGCACTTAGTTTCAGATAGAACAATTCGTTTAAAATGGAAATACGTTTCGCATTTAGAGTTTCTTCTCTCACAAGGCGACCACTTAGTTTCGTCGGACACATACGGTTTCGAGTGGCATCGCCACAGATTTTAGCGAACAGGCGCATCTCCTGGCACATTATCGAAAACTTAGTTTCAGATAGAACAATTGGTTTAAAATGGAGCTATGTCTTGCATCTGGAGTTTCATCTCTCACAAGGTCGACGACTTAATTGCGACGAACACATACGGTTTCGAGTGGCATCGCCACAGATTTCAGAGAACAGGCGTTTCTCCTGGCACAGTATCGAGCACTTAGTTTCAGATAGAACAATTCGTTTAAAATGGAAATACGTTTCGCATCTGGAGTTTCTTCTCTCACAAGGCGACCACTTAGTTTCGTCGGACACATACGGTTTCGAGTGGCATCGCCACATATTTCAGAGAACAGGCGCATCTCCTGGCACAGTATCGAACACTTAGTTTCAGATAGAACAATTAGTTTAAAATGCAACTATGTTTCGCATCTGGAGTATCCTCTCTCACAAGGTCAACAACTTAGTTTCGTCGAACACACACGGTTTCGAGTGGCATCGCCACAGATTTCAGAGAACAGGCGCTTCTCCTGGCACAGTCTCGAACACTTAGTTACAGATAGAACACTTAGTTTAAAATGGAACTGTGTTTCGTATTTGGAGTTTCCTCTCTCACAAGGTGGACCACTCAGTTTCGTCAAACACTTACGGTTTCGAGTGGCATCGCCTCAGATTTCAGAGAACAGGCGTTTCTCCTGGCACAGTATCGAGCACTTAGTTTCAGATAGAACAATTCGTTTTAAATGGAACTATGTTTCGCAACTGGAGATTCCTCTCTCACATGATCGACGAAATAGTTTCGTCGAACACAGACGGTTTCGAGTGGCATCGCCACAGATTTCAGAGAACAGGCGCTACTCCTGGCACAGTATCGAACACTTAGTTTCAGATAGAACAATTAGTTTAAAATGGAACTAAGTTTCGCATCTGGAGTTTCCTCTCTCACAAGGTCGACCACTTAATTTCGTCGAACACATACGGTTTCGAGTGGCATCGCCACAGATTTCAGAGAGCAGGCGCTTCTCCTGACACAGTATCGAACACTTAGTTTCAGGTAGAACAATTAGTTTAAAATGGAACTATGTTTCGCATCTGGAGTTTGCTCCCTCACAAGGTCGACCATTTAGATTCGTCGAGCACATACGGTTTCGAGTGGCATCGCCACAGATTTTAGCGAACAGGCGCATCTCCTGGCACATTATCGAAAACTTAGTTTCAGATAGAACAATTGGTTTAAAATGGAGCTATGTCTTGCATCTGGAGTTTCATCTCTCACAAGGTCGACGACTTAATTGCGACGAACACATACGGTTTCGAGTGGCATCGCCACAGATTTCAGAGAACAGGCGCTTCTCCTGGCACATTATCGAGCACTTAGTTTCAGATGGAACATTTAGTTTAAAATTGAACTATGTTTCGCATTTGGAGTTTCATCTCTCACAAGGTCGACGACTTAATTGCGACGAACACATACGGTTTCGAGTGGCATCGCCACAGATTTCAGAGAACAGGCGTTTTTCCTGGCACAGTATCGAGCACTTAGTTTCAGATAGAACAATTAGTTTAAAATGGAAATAAATTTCAAACCTGGAGCTTGCTCTCTCACAAGGTCGACCATTTAGATTCGTCGAGCACATACGGTTTCGAGTATCATCGCCACAGATTTCAGAGTACAGGCGCTTCTCCTGGCACAGTATCGAACCCTTATTTCAGACAGAACAATCAGTTTAAAATGGAACTATGTTTCGCATCTGGAGTATCCTCTCTCACAAGGTCAACCACTTAGTTTCGTCGAACACACACGGTTTCGAGTGGCATCGCCACAGATTTCAGAGAACAGGCGCTTCTCGTGGCACAGTCTCGAACACTTAGTTACAGATAGAACACTTAGTTTAAAATGGAACTGTGTTTGGTATTTGGAGTTTCCTATCTCACAAGGTGGACCACTCAGTTTCGTCAAACACATACGGTTTCGAGTGGCATCGCCACAGATTTCGGAGAACAGGCGCTTCTCCTAGCACAGTATCGAACACTTAGTATCAGATAGAACAATTACTTTAAAATGGAACTAAGCTTCGCATCTCGAGATTCCTCTCTCACATGGTGGACCACTTAGTTTCATCGAACATATACGGTTTCGAGTAGCATCGCCACTGATTTCAGAGATCTGGCGCCTCTCCTGGCACAGTATCGAACACTTAGTTTCAGATAGAACAATTTGTTTAAAATGGACCTAAGTTTCGCATCTGGAGTTTCCTCTCTCACAAGGTCGACCATTTAGATTCGTCGAACACATACGGTTTCGAGTGGCATCGCCACAGATTTCAGAGAACAGGCGCTTCTCCTGGCACAGTATCGAACACTTAGTTTCAGATGGAATATTTGGTTCAAAATGGAACTAAGTTTCGCATCTGAAGTTTCCTCTCGTACAAGGTCGGCCACTTAGTTTCGTCGAACACACACGGTTTCGAGTGGCATCGCCACAGATTTCAGAGAACAGGCGCTTCTCCTGGGACAGTATCGAACACTTAGTTTAAGATAGAAGAACTAGTTTAAAATGCAACTAAGTTTCGCATCTGGAGTTTCCTCTCTCACAAGGTCGACCACTTAGTTTCGTCGAATACATACGGTTTCGAGTGGCATCGCCTAAGATTTCAGAGAAGAGGCGCTTCTCCTGGCACAGTATCGAGCACTTAGTATCAGATAGAACCATTAGTTTAAAATGGAACTAAGCTTCGCATCTGGAGTTTCCTCTCTCACAAGGTCGACCACTTAGTTTCGTCGAACACATACGGTTTCGAGTAGCATCGCCACCGATTTCAGAGAACAGGCCCTTCTCCTGGCGCAGTATCGAACACTTAGTTTCAGAGAGAACAATTAGTTTAAAATGGAACTAAGTTTCGCATCTGGACTTTCCTCTCCCACAAGGTCGACCACTTAGTTTCCTCGCACACATACGGTTTCGAGTAGCATCGCCACAGAGTTCAGAGAACAGGCGCTTCTCCTGGCACATTATCGAACACTTAGTTTCGGATAGAACAATTAGTCTAAAATGGACCTATGTTTCGCATTTGGCGTTTCCTCTCTCACAAGTTCGACAACTTAGTTTCGTCGAACACATAAGGTTTCGAGTAGCATCGCCACAGATTTCAGAGAGCAGGCGCTTCTCCTGGCACAGTATCGAACACTTAGTTCCAGATAGAAAAATTAGTTTAAAATGGAACTATCTTTCGCATTTGGAGTTTCCCCTCTCACAAGGTCGACCACTTAATTTCGTCGAACACATACGGTTTGGATTGCGCATAGCCACAGATTTCAGAGAACAGGCGCTTCTCCTGGCACAGTATCGAGCACTTAGTATCAGATAGAACAATTAGTTTAAAATGGAACTAAGCTTCGCATCTGGAGTTTCTTCCCTCACAAGGCGACCACTTAATTTCGTCGAACACATACGGTTTCGAGTGGCATCGCCACAGATTTCAGAGAACAGGCGCTTCTCCTGGCACAGTATCGAACACTTAGTTTCAGATAGAACAATTAGTTTTAAATGGAACTAAGTTTCGCATCTGGATATTCCTCTCTCACAAGGTCGACCACTTAGTTTCGTCGAACACATACGGTATCGAGTGGAATCGCCACAGGTTTCAGAGAACAGGCGTTTCTCCTGGTACACTATCGAACACTTAGTTTCAGATAGAACAATTAGTTTTAAATGGAACAAAGTTTAGCATCTGGAGCTTCCTCTATCACAAGGTCAACCACTTAGTTTCGTCCAACACATACGGTTTCGAGTGGCATCGCCACACATTTCAGAGAACAGGCTCTTCTCCTGGCACAGTATCGGACACTTGGTTTCAGATAGAAAAATTAGTTTAAAATGGAACTATCTTGCGCATTTGGAGTTTCCCCTCTCACAAGGTCGACCACTTAATTTCGTCGAACACATACGGTTTGGATTGCGCATAGCCACAGATTTCAGAGAACAGGCGCTTCTCCTGGCACAGTATCGAGCACTTAGTATCAGATAGAACAATTAGTTTAAAATGGAACTAAGTTTCGCATCTGGAGTTTCCTCTCTCACAATGTCGGCCACTTAGTTTCGTCGAACACATACGGTTTCGAGTGGCATCGCCACAGATTTCAGAGAACAGGCGCTTCTCCTGGCACAGTATCGAACACTTAGATTCAGAAGGAACAATTAGTTTAAAATGGAACTAAGTTTCGCATCTGGAGTTTCCTCTCTCACAAGATCGACCACTTAGTTTCGTCGAACACATACGGTTTCGAGTAGCATCGCCACAGATTTCAGAGAACAGGCGCTTCTCGCGGCACAGTATCGAACACTAAGTATCGGATAGAACAATTACTTTAAAATGGAACTAAGCTTCGCATCTGGAGTTTCCTGTCTCACAAGGTGGACCACTTAGTTTCGTCGAACACATACGGTTTCGAGTAGCATCGCCACTGATCTCAGAGAACCGGCGCTACTCCTGGCACAGTTTCGTACACTTAGTTTCAGATAGAACGATTAGTTTAAAATGGAACTAAGTTTCGCATCTGGAGATTCCTCTCTCACATGGTCGACAACTTAGTTTCGTCGAACACATACGGTTTCATGTGGCATCGCCACAGATTTCAGAGAACAGGCGCTTCTCCTGGCACAGTATCGAACGCTTAGTTTCAGATAGAACAATTAGTTTAAAATGGAACTATGGTTCGCATCTGGAGTTTCCTCTCTAAAAAGGTCGACCACTTAGTTTCGTCGAACACATACGGTTTCGAGTAGCATCGCCACAGATTTCAGAGAACAGGCGCTTCTCCTGGCACAGTTTTGAACACTTAGTTTCAGATAGCACAATTAGTTTAAAATGGAAATAAATTTTGCATCTGGAGTTTCCTCTCTCACAAGGTCGACCACTTAGTTTCGTCGAACACATACGGTTTCGAGTAGCATCGCCACAGATTTCAGAGAACAGGCGCTTCTCCTGGCACAGTATCGAACACTTAGTTACAGATAGAACACTTAGTTTCGCATCTGGAGTTTCCTCTCTCACAATGTCGGCCACTTAGTTTCGTCGAACACATACGGTTTCGAGTGGCATCGCCACAGATTTCAGAGAACAGGCGCTTCTCCTGGCACAGTATCGAACACTTAGATTCAGAAGGAACAATTAGTTTAAAATGGAACTAAGTTTCGCATCTGGAGTTTCCTCTCTCACAAGGTCGGCCACTTAGTTTCGTCGAACACATACGGTTTCGAGTGGCATCGCCACAGATTTCAGAGAACAGGCGCTTCTCCTGGCACAGTATCGAACACTTAGATTCAGAAGGAACAATTAGTTTTAAATGGAACTAAGTTTCGCATCTGGAGATTCCTCTCTCAAAAGATCGACCACTTAGTTTCGTCGAACACATACGGTTTCGAGTAGCATCGCCACAGATTTCAGAGAACAGGCGCTTCTCGCGGCACAGTATCGAACAATAAGTATCGGATAGAACAATTACTTTAAAATGGAACTAAGCTTCGCATCTGGAGTTTCCTGTCTCACAAGGTGGACCACTTAGTTTCGTCGAACACATACGGTTTCGAGTAGCATCGCCACTGATCTCAGAGAACCGGCGCTACTCCTGGCACAGTTTCGCACACTTAGTTTCAGATAGAGCGATTAGTTTAAAATGGAACTAAGTTTCGCATCTGGAGATTCCTCTCTCACAAGGTCGACAACTTAGTTTCGTCGAACACATACGGTTTCATGTGGCATCGCCACAGATTTCAGAGAACAGGCGCTTCTCCTGGCACAGTATCGAACGCTTAGTTTCAGATAGAAACAATTAGTTTAAAATGGAACTAAGTTTCGCATCTGGAGTTTCCTCTCTCACAAGTTCGGCCACTTAGTTTCGTCGAACACATACGGTTTCGAGTGGCATCGCCACAGATTTCAGAGAACAGGCGCTTATCCTGGCACAGTATCGAACACTTAGATTCAGAAGGAACAATTAGTTTTAAATGGAACTAAGTTTCGCATCTGGAGATTCCTCTCTCACAAGATCGACCACTTAGTTTCGTCGAACACATACGGTTTCGAGTAGCATCGCCACAGATTTCAGAGAACAGGCGCTTCTCGCGGCACAGTATCGAACACTAAGTATCGGATAGAACAATTACTTTAAAATGGAACTAAGCTTCGCATCTGGAGTTTCCTGTCTCACAAGGTGGACCACTTAGTTTCGTCGAACACATACGGTTTCGAGTAGCATCGCCACTGATCTCAGAGAACCGGCGCTACTCCTGGCACAGTTTCGCACACTTAGTTTCAGATAGAACGATTAGTTTAAAATGGAACTAAGTTTCGCATCTGGAGATTCCTCTCTCACATGGTCGACAACTTAGTTTCGTCGAACACATACGGTTTCATGTGGCATCGCCACAGATTTCAGAGAACAGGCGCTTCTCCTGGCACAGTATCGAACGCTTAGTTTCAGATAGAACAATTAGTTTAAAATGGAACTATGGTTCGCATCTGGAGTTTCCTCTCTAAAAAGGTCGACCACTTAGTTTCGTCGAACACATACGGTTTCGAGTAGCATCGCCACAGATTTCAGAGAACAGGCGCTTCTCCTGGCACAGTTTTGAACACTTAGTTTCAGATAGCACAATTAGTTTAAAATGGAACTAAATTTCGCATCTGGAGTTTCCTCTCTCACAAGGTCGACCACTTAGTTTCGTCGAACACATACGGTTTCGAGTAGCATCGCCATAGATTTCAGAGAACAGGCGCTTCTCCTGGCACAGTATCGAACACTTAGTTACAGATAGAACACTTAGTTTAAATGGAACTAAGTTTCGCATCTGGAGTTTCCTCTCTCACAAGGTCGGCCACTTAGTTTCGTCGAACACATACGGTTTCGAGTGGCATCGCCACAGATTTCAGAGAACAGGCGCTTCTCCTGGCACAGTATCGAACACTTAGATTCAGAAGGAACAATTAGTTTAAAATGGAACTATGGTTCGCATCTGGAGTTTCCTCTCTAAAAAGGTCGGCCACTTAGTTTCGTCGAACACATACGGTTTCGAGTGGCATCGCCACAGATTTCAGAGAACAGGCGCTTCTCCTGGCACAGTATCGAACACTTAGTTTCAGATAGCACAATTAGTTTAAAATGGAACTAAATTTCGCATCTGGAGTTTCCTCTCTCACAAGGTCGACCACTTAGTTTCGTCGAACACATACGGTTTCGAGTGGCATCGCCACAGATTTCAGAGAACAGGCGCTTCTCCTGGCACAGTATCGAACACTTAGATTCAGAAGGAACAATTAGTTTAAAATGGAACTATGTTTCGCATCTGGAGTTTCCTCTCTCACAAGGTCGGCCACTTAGTTTCGTCGAACACATACCGTTTCGAGTGGCATCGCCACAGATTTCAGAGAACAGGCGCTTCTCCTGGCACAGTATCGAACACTTAGATTCAGAAGGAACAATTAGTTTGAAATGGAACTAAGTTTCGCATCTGGAGTTTCCTCTCTCACAAGGTCGGCCACTTAGTTTCGTCGAACACATACGGTTTCGAGTGGCATCGCCACAGATTTCAGAGAACAGGCGCTTCTCGCGGCACAGTATCGAACACTAAGTATCGGATAGAACAATTACTTTAAAATGGAACTAAGCTTCGCATCTGGAGTTTCCTGTCTCACAAGGTGGACCACTTAGTTTCGTCGAACACATACGGTTTCGAGTAGCATCGCCACTAATCTCAGAGAACCGGCGCTACTCCTGGCACAGTTTCGCACACTTAGTTTCAGATAGAGCGATTAGTTTAAAATGGAACTAAGTTTCGCATCTGGAGATTCCTCTCTCACAAGGTGGACAACTTAGTTTCGTCGAACACATACGGTTTCATGTGGCATCGCCACAGATTTCAGAGAACAGGCGCTTCTCCTGGCACAGTATCGAACGCTTAGTTTCAGATAGAAACAATTAGTTTAAAATGGAACTAAGTCTCGCATCTGGAGTTTCCTCTCTCACAAGTTCGGCCACTTAGTTTCGTCGAACACATACGGTTTCGAGTGGCATCGCCACAGATTTCAGAGAACAGGCGCTTCTCCTGGCACAGTATCGAACACTTAGATTCAGAAGGAACAATTAGTTTTAAATGGAACTAAGTTTCGCATCTGGAGATTCCTCTCTCACAAGATCGACCACTTAGTTTCGTCGAACACATACGGGTTCGAGTAGCATCGCCACAGATTTCAGAGAACAGGCGCTTCTCGCGGCACAGTATCGAACACTAAGTATCGGATAGAACAATTACTTTAAAATGGAACTAAGCTTCGCATCTGGAGTTTCCTGTCTCACAAGGTGGACCACTTAGTTTCGTCGAACACATACGGTTTCGAGTGGCATCGCCACAGATTTCAGAGAACAGGCGCTTCCCCTGGCACAGTATCGAACACTTAGTTTCAGATAGAACAATTAGTTTAAAATGGAACTATGTTTCGCATTTGGAGTTTCTTCTCTCACAATGTCGGCCACTTAGTTTCGTCGAACACACGCGGTTTCGAGTAGCATCGCCACAGATTTCAGAGAACAGGGGCTTGTCCTGGCACAGTATCGAACACTTAGTTACAGATAGAACACTTAGCTTAAAATGGAACTATGTTTCGCATTTGGAGTTTCTTCTCTCACACGGTCTACCACTTACTTTCGTCGAACACATTCGGCTTCAAGTAGCAACGCCACAGGTTTCAGAGAACAGGCGCTTCTACTGGCAGAGTATCGAATACTTAGTTTCAGATAGAACATTTAGTTTAAAATGGAAATATGTTTCGGATTTGGAGTTTCCTCCCTCACAAGGTCGACCACTTTGTTTCCTCGAACACATACGGTTTCGAGTAGCATCGCCACAGATTTCAGAGAACAGGCGCTTCTCCTGGCACAGTATCGAACATTTAGTTTCAGATGGAACTTCTGGTTTAAAATTGAACTATGTCTCGCATCTGGAGTTTCCTCTCTCACAAGGTCGACCACTTACTTTCGCCGAGCGCATACGGTTTCGAGTGGCATCGCCACAGATTTCAGAGAACAGGCGCTTCTGCTGGCACAGTATCGATCACTTAGTTTCAGATGGAACAATTAGTTTAAAATGGCACTAAGTTTCGCGTCTGGAGTTTCCTCTCTCACAAGGTCGACCACTCAGTTTCGTCGAACACATACCGTTTCGAGTAGCATTGCGACAGATTTCAGAGAACAGGCGCTTCTCCTGGCACAGTATCGAACACTTAGTTTGAGATAGAACAATTAGTTTAAAATGGCACTAAATTTCGCGTCTGGAGTTTCCTCTCTCACAAGTTCGACCACTCAGTTTCGTCGAACACATACCGTTTCGAGTGGTATTGCCACAGGTTTCACAGAACGGGCGCTTCTCCTGGCACAGTATCGAACATTTAGTTTCAGATAGAACAATTAATTTAAAATGGAACTATGTTCCGCATCTGGAGTTTCCTCTCTCACAAGGTCGGCCACTTAGTTTCGCCGAACGCATACGGTTTCGAGTGGCATCGCCACAGATTTCAGAGAACAGGCGCTTCCCCTGGCACAGTATCGAACACTTAGTTTCAGATAGAAAAATTAGTTTAAAATGGAACTATGTTTCGCATTTGGTGTTTCTTCTGTCACAAGGTGGGCCACTTAGTTTCGTCGAACACATACGGTTTCGAGTAGCATCGCCACAGATTTCAGAGAAGAGGCGCTTCTCCTGGCACAGTATCGAACACTTAATTTCAGATGGAACAATTAGTTTAAAATGGAACTAAGTTTCGCATCTGAAGTTTCCTCTCTCACAAGGTCGGCCACTTAGTTTCGTCGAACACATACCGTTTCGAGTGGTATCGCCACAGGTTTCACAGAACGGGCGCTTCTCCTGGCACAGTATCGGACACATAGTTTCAGATAGAACAATAAGTTTAAAATGGCACTAAGTTTTGCGTCTGGAGTTTCCTCTCTCACAAGGCGACCACTTAGTTTCGTCGAACACAGACGGTTTCGATTGGCATCGCCACAGATTTCAGAGAACAGGCGCTTCTCCTGGCACAGAATCGAACACTTAGTTTCAGATAGAACAATTAGTTTTAAATGGAAATAAGCTTCGCATCCGGTGTTTCCTCTCCCACAAGGTCGACCACTTAGTTTCGTCGAGCACATACGGTGTCGAGTGGCATCGCCACAGATTTCAGAGAACAGGCGCTTCCCCTGGCACAGTATCGAACACTTAGTTTCAGATAGAACAATTAGTTTAAAATGGAACTATGTTTCGCATTTGGAGTTTCTTCTCTCACAATGTCGGCCACTTAGTTTCGTCGAACACACGCGGTTTCGAGTAGCATCGCCACAGATTTCAGAGAACAGGGGCTTGTCCTGGCACAGTATCGAACACTTAGTTACAGATAGAACACTTAGCTTAAAATGGAACTATGTTTCGCATTTGGAGTTTCTTCTCTCACACGGTCTACCACTTACTTTCGTCGAACACATTCGGCTTCAAGTAGCAACGCCACAGGTTTCAGAGAACAGGCGCTTCTACTGGCAGAGTATCGAATACTTAGTTTCAGATAGAACATTTAGTTTAAAATGGAAATATGTTTCGCATTTGGAGTTTCCTCCCTCACAAGGTCGACCACTTTGTTTCCTCGAACACATACGGTTTCGAGTAGCATCGCCACAGATTTCAGAGAACAGGCGCTTCTCCTGGCACAGTATCGAACATTTAGTTTCAGATGGAACTTCTGGTTTAAAATTGAACTATGTCTCGCATCTGGAGTTTCCTCTCTCACAAGGTCGACCACTTACTTTCGCCGAGCGCATACGGTTTCGAGTGGCATCGCCACAGATTTCAGAGAACAGGCGCTTCTGCTGGCACAGTATCGATCACTTAGTTTCAGATGGAACAATTAGTTTAAAATGGCACTAAGTTTCGCGTCTGGAGTTTCCTCTCTCACAAGGTCGACCACTCAGTTTCGTCGAACACATACCGTTTCGAGTAGCATTGCGACAGATTTCAGAGAACAGGCGCTTCTCCTGGCACAGTATCGAACACTTAGTTTGAGATAGAACAATTAGTTTAAAATGGCACTAAATTTCGCGTCTGGAGTTTCCTCTCTCACAAGTTCGACCACTCAGTTTCGTCGAACACATACCGTTTCGAGTGGTATTGCCACAGGTTTCACAGAACGGGCGCTTCTCCTGGCACAGTATCGAACATTTAGTTTCAGATAGAACAATTAATTTAAAATGGAACTATGTTCCGCATCTGGAGTTTCCTCTCTCACAAGGTCGGCCACTTACTTTCGCCGAGCGCATACGGTTTCGAGTGGCATCGCCACAGATTTCAGAGAACAGGCGCTTCTGCTGGCACAGTATCGATCACTTAGTTTCAGATGGAACAATTAGTTTAAAATGGCACTAAGTTTCGCGTCTGGAGTTTCCTCTCTCACAAGGTCGACCACTCAGTTTCGTCGAACACATACCGTTTCGAGTAGCATTGCGACAGATTTCAGAGAACAGGCGCTTCTCCTGGCACAGTATCGAACACTTAGTTTGAGATAGAACAATTAGTTTAAAATGGCACTATGTTCCGCATCTGGAGTTTCCTCTCTCACAAGGTCGGCCACTTAGTTTCGCCGAACGCATACGGTTTCGAGTGGCATCGCCACAGATTTCAGAGAACAGGCGCTTCCGCTGGCACAGTATCGAACACTTAGTTTCAGGTAGAACAATTAGTTTAAAATGGCACTAAATTTCTCGTCTGGAGTTTCCTCTGTCACAAGGTCGACCACTCAGTTTCGTCGAACACATACCGTTTCGAGTGGTGTCGCCAGAGGTTTCACAAAACGGGCGCTTCTCCTGGCACAGTATCGAACACTTAGTTTCAGAGAGAACAATTCATTTAAAATGGAACTATGTTTCGCATCTGTAGTTTCCTCTCTCACAAGGTCGGCCACTTAGTTTCGTCGAACCCATAAGGTTTCGAGTGGCATCGCCACAGATTTCAGAGAACAGGCGCTTCTCCTTGAACAGTATCGAACACTTAGTTTCAGATAGAACAATTAGTTTAAAATGGAACTATTTTCCGCATCTGGTGAATCCTCTCTCACAAGGTCGACCACTTAGTTTCGTCGAACACATACGGTTTCGAGTGGCATCGCCACACATTTCAGAGAACAGGCGCTTCTCCTGATACAGTATGGAACACATAGTTTCAGATAGAACAATTAGTTTAAAATGGAACTAAGTTTCGCATCTGGAGTTTCCTGTCCCACAAGGTCGACCACTTAGTTTCCTCGAACACATACGGTTTCGAGTTGTATCGCCACAGATTTCAGAGAACTGGCGCTTCTCCTGGCACATTATCGAACACTTAGTTTCAGATAGAACAGTTAGTTTTAAATGAAACTAAATTTCACTTCTGGAGTTTCCTCTCTCACAAGGTGGACCACTTCGTTTGGTCGAACACATACGGTTTCGAGTAGCAATGACACAGGTTTCAGAGAACAGGCGCTTCTACTGGCAGAGTATCGAATACTTAGTTTCAGACAGAACATTTAGTTTAAAATGGAAATCTGTTTCGCATTTGGAGTTTCCTCCCTCACAAGGTCGACCACTGAGTTTCGTTGAACACATACCGTTTCGAGTAGCATCGCGACAGATTTCAGAGAACAGGCGCTTCTCCTGGTACAGTATCGAACACTTAGTTTGATATAGAACAATTAGTTTAAAATGGCACTAAGTTTCGCGTCTGGAGTTTCCTCTCTCACAAGTTCGACCACTCAGTTTCGTCGAACACATACCGTTTCGAGTGGTATTGCCACAGGTTTCACAGAACGGGCGCTTCTCCTGGCACAGTATCGAACATTTAGTTTCAGATAGAACAATTAATTTAAAATGGAACTATGTTCCGCATCTGGAGTTTCCTCTCTCACAAGGTCGGCCACTTAGTTTCGCCGAACGCATACGGTTTCGAGTGGCATCGCCACAGATTTCAGAGAACAGGCGCTTCCGCTGGCACAGTATCGAACACTTAATTTCAGGTAGAACAATTAGTTTAAAATGGCACTAAATTTCTCGTCTGTAGTTTCCTCTCTCACAAGGTCGGCCACTTAGTTTCGTCGAACCCATAAGGTTTCGAGTGGCATCGCCACAGATTTCAGAGAACAGGCGCTTCTCCTGGAACAGTATCGAACACTTAGTTTCAGATAGAACAATTAGTTTAAAATGGAACTATGTTCCGCATCTGGTGAATCCTCTCTCACAAGGTCGACCACTTAGTTTCGTCGAACACATACGGTTTCGAGTGGCATCGCCACACATTTCAGAGAACAGGCGCTTCTCCTGACACAGTATGGAACACATTGTTTCAGACAGAACATTTAGTTTAAAATGGAAATATGTTTCGCATCTGGAGTTTCCTGTCCCACAAGGTCGACCACTGAGTTTCGTCGAACACATACGGTTTCGAGTAGCATCGCCACAGATTTCAGCGTACAGGCGCTTCTCCTGGCACAGAATCGAACACTTTCAGATACAACAATTAATTTAAAATGGATCTAAGTTTCGCATCTGGAGTTTCCTCTCTCACACGGTCTACCACTTACTTTCGTCGAACACATTCGGCTCCGAGTAGCAACGCCACAGGTTTCAGAGAACAGGCGCTTCTACTGGCAGAGTATCGAATACTTAGTTTCAGATACAACATTTAGTTTAAGATGGAAATATGTTTCGCATTTGGAGTTTCCCCTCACACAAGGTCGACCACTTAATTTCGTCGAACACATACGGTTTCGAGTGGCATCGTCACACATTTCAGAGAACAGGCGCTTCTCCTGACACAGTATGGAACACATAGTTTCAGATAGAACAATTAGTTTAAAATGGAACTAAGTTTCGCATCTGGAGTTTCCTGTCCCACAAGGTCGACCACTTAGTTTCCTCGAACACATACGGTTTCGATTGGCATCGCCACAGATTTCAGAGAACAGGCGCTTCTCCTGGAACAGTATCGAACACTTAGTTTCAGATAGGACAATTAGTTTAAAACGGAACTATGTTCCGCATCTGGTGAAACCTCTCTCACAAGGTCGACCACTTAGTTTCGTCGAACACATACGGTTTCGAGTGGCATCGCCACAGATTTCAGAGAACAGGCGTTTCTCCTGGCACAGTATCGAACACTTAGTGTCAAATAGGATTATTAGTTTAAAATGAACTAAGTTTCGCAATTTGGAGTTTCCTCTCTCACAAGGTCGACCACTTAGTTTCGTCGAACTCATACGGTTTCGAGTGGCATCGCCACAGATTTCAGAGAACAGGCACTTCTCCTGACACAGTATCGAACACTTAGTTTCAGATAGACCAATTAGTTTAAAATGGAAGTAAGTTTCGCATCTGGAGTTTCCTCTCTCACAAGGTCGACCACTTAGTTTCGTCGAACACATACGGTTTCGATTAGCATCGCCACAGATTTCAGAGAACAGGCGCTTCTCCTGGCACAGTATCGAACACTTAGTTACAGATAGAACACTTGGCTTAAAATGGAACTATGTTTCGCATTTGGAGTTTCCTCTCTCACACGGTCTACCACTTACTTTCGTCGAACACATTCGGCTTCGAGTAGCAACGCCACAGATTTCAGAGAACAGGCGCTTCTCCTGGCACAGTATCGAACACTTAGTATCAGAGAGAACTATTAGTTTAAAATGGAACTAAGCTTCGCATCTGGAGTTTCATCTCTCACAAGATCGACGACTTAGTTTCGTCGAACACATAGGGTTTCGAGTGGCATCGCCACAGATTTCAGAGAACAGGCGCTTCTCCTGGCACAGTATCGAACACATAGTTGCAGATAGAACAATTAGTTTAAAATGGAACTAAGTTTCGCATCTGGAGTTTCCTCTCTCACAAGGTCGACCACTTAATTTCGTCGAACACATACGGTTTCGAGTGGCATCGCCAAAGATTTCAGAGAACAGGCGCTTCTCCTGGCACAGTATCGAACACTTAGTATCAGATAGAACTATTAGTTTAAAATGGAACTAAGCTTCGCATCTGGAGTTTCCTCTCTCACAAGGTCGGCCACTTAGTTTCGATGAACACATACGGTTTCGAGCAGCATCGCCACCGATTTCAGAGAACAGGCGCTTCTCCTGGCACAGTGTCGATCACATAGTTTCAGATAAAACAATTAGTTTAAAATGGTACTAAATTTCGCATCTGGAGTTTCCTCTCTCACATGGCGGCCACCTAGTTTCGTGGAACACATTCGGTTTCGAGTGGCATCGCCACAGATTTCAGAGAACAGGCGCTTCTCCTGGCACAGTATCGAACACTTAGTTTCAGATAGAACAATTAGTTTAAAATGGAAATAAGTTTCGCTTCTGGAATTTCCTCTCTCACAAGGTCGACAACTTAGTTTCGTTGAACACACACGGTTTCGTGTAGCATCGCCACTGATTTCAGAGAACAGGCGCTTCTCCTGGCACAGTATCGAACACTTAGCTTCAGATGGAACAATTAGTTTTAAATGGAACTAAGTTTCGCATCTGGAGTTTCCTCTTTCACAAGGCGACCACTTAGTTTCGTCGAACACAGACGGTTTCGATTGGCATCGCCACAGATTTCAGAGAACAGGCGCTTCTCCTGGCACAGTATCGAACACTTAGTTTCAGATGGAACAATTAGTTTTAAAGGGAACTAAGTTTCGCATCTGGAGTTTCCTCTTTCACAAAGCGACCACTTAGTTTCTTCGAACACATACGGTTTCGAGTGGCATCGCCACAGATTTCAGAGAACAGGCGCTTCTCCCGGCACAGTATCGAACACTTACTTACAGATAGAACAATTAGTTTAAAATGGAACTGAATTTCGCATCTGGAGTTTCCTCTTTCACAAGGTCGACGACTTAGTTTCGTCGAACACATACGGTTTCGAGTGGCATCGCCACAGATTTCAGAGAACAGGCGCTTCTCCTGGCACAGTATCGAACACTTAGCTTCAGATGGAACAATTAGTTTTAAATGGAACTAAGTTTCGCATCTGGAGTTTCCTCTTTCACAAGGCGACCACTTACTTTCGTCGAACACAGACGGTTTCGATTGGCATCGCCACAGATTTCAGAGAACAGGCGCTTCTCCTGGCACAGTATCGAACACTTAGTTTCAGATGGAACAATTAGTTTTAAAGGGAACTAAGTTTCGCATCTGGAGTTTCCTCTTTCACAAAGCGACCACTTAGTTTCTTCGAACACATACGGTTTCGAGTGGCATCGCCACAGATTTCAGAGAACAGGCGCTTCTCCCGGCACAGTATCGAACACTTACTTACAGATAGAACAATTAGTTTAAAATGGAACTGAATTTCGCATCTGGAGTTTCCTCTTTCACAAGGTCGACGACTTAGTTTCGTCGAACACATACGGTTTCGAGTGGCATCGCCACAGATTTCAGAGAACAGGCGCTTCTCCTGGCACAGTATAGGACACATAGTTTCAGATGGAACAATCAGTTTTAAATGGAACTAAGTTTCGCATCTGGAGTTTCCTCTTTCACAAGGCAACCACTTAGGTTCGTCGAACACAGACGGTTTCGATTGGCATCGCCACAGATTTCGGAGAACAGGCGCTTCTCCTGGCACAGTATCGAACACTTAGTTTCAGTTAGAATATTTAGTTTAAAATGGAAATATGTTTCGCATTTGGATTTTCCTCTCTCACAAGGTCGACCACTTAGTTTCGTCGAACACATACGGTTTCGAGTAGTATCGCCACAGATTTCGCAGAAAGGGAGTTTCTACTGGCAGTGTATGGAACACTCAGTTTCAGATAGAACAATTAGTTTAAAATGCAACTATGTTTCGCATGTGGAGTTTCCTCTCTCACAAGGTCGGCCACTTAGTTTCGTCGAACACATACGGTTTCGAGTGGCATCGCCACAGATTTCAGAGAACAGGCGCTTCCCCTGGCACAGTATCGAACACTCAGGTTCAGATAGAACAATTAGTTTAAAATGGAAATAAGTTTCGCATCTGGAGTTTCCTCTCTCACAAGGTCGACCATTTAGTTTCCTCGAACACATACGGTTTCGAGTGGCATCGCCACACATTTCAGAGAACAGGCGCTTCTCCTGGCACAGTATCGAAAACTTAGTTTCAGATAGAACAATTAGTTTAAAATGGAAATATATTTCGCATTTGGAGTTTCCTCTCTCACAAGGTCGGCCACTTAGTTTCGTCGAACACATACGGTTTCGAGTAGTATCGCCACAGATTTCGCAGAACGGGAGTTTCTCCTGGCACAGTATCGAACACTTAGTTTCAGATAGAACAATTAGTTTAAAATGCAACTATGTTTCGCATCTGGAGTTTCCTCTCTCACAAGGTCGGCCACTTAGTTTCGTCGAACATATACGGTTTCGAGTGGTATCGCCACAGATTTCAGAGAACAGGCGCTTCTCCTGGCACAGTATCGAACACTTAGCTTCAGATGGAACAATTAGTTTTAAATGGAACTAAGTTTCGCATCTGGAGTTTCCTCTTTCACAAGGCGACCACTTAGTTTCGTCGAACACAGACGGTTTCGATTGGCATCGCCACAGATTTCAGAGAACAGGCGCTTCTCCTGGCACAGTATCGAACACTTAGTTTCAGATGGAACAATTAGTTTTAAAGGGAACTAAGTTTCGCATCTGGAGTTTCCTCTTTCACAAAGCGACCACTTAGTTTCGTCGAACACATACGGTTTCGAGTGGCATCGCCACAGATTTCAGAGAACAGGCGCTTCTCCCGGCACAGTATCGAACACTTAGTTACAGATAGAACAATTAGTTTTAAATGGAACTGAATTTCGCATCTGGAGTTTCCCCTCTCACAAGGTCGACGACTTAGTTTCGTCGAACACATACGGTTTCGAGTGGCATCGCCACAGATTTCAGAGAACAGGCGCTTCTCCTTGCACAGTATCGGACACATAGTTTCAGATGGAACAATCAGTTTTAAATGGAACTAAGTTTCGCATCTGGAGTTTCCTCTTTCACAATGCAACCACTTAGGTTCGTCGAAGAGAGACGGTTTCGATTGGCATCGCCACAGATTTCAGAGAACAGGCGCTTCTCCTGGCACAGTATCGAACACTTAGCTTCAGATGGAACAATTAGTTTTAAATGGAACTATGTTTCGCATCTGGAGTTTCCTCTTTCACAAGGCGACCACTTAGTTTCGTCGAACACAGACGGTTTCGATTGGCATCGCCACATATTTCAGAGAACAGGCGCTTCTCCTGGTACAGCATCGAACACTTAGTGTCAGATAGGATTATTAATTTAAAATGAACTAAGTTTCGCAATCTGGAGTTTCCTCTCTCACAAGCTCGGCCACTTAGTTTCGTCGATCACATAAGGTTTCTAGTGGCATCGCCACAGATTTCAGAGAACAGGCGCTTCTCCTGGCACAGTATCGAACACTTAGGTTTCAGATGGAACATTTAGTTTAAAATAGAACTATGTTTCGCATCTGGAGTATCCTCTCTCACAAGGTCGACCACTTAGTTTCGTCGAACACATACGGCTTCGAGTGGCATCGCCACACATTTCAGAGAACAGGAGCTTCTCCTGGCACAGTATCGAACACTTAGTTTCAGACAGAACAATTAGTTTAAAATGGAACTATGTTTCGCATCTGGAGTATCCTCTCTCACAAGGTCAACCACTTAGTTTCGTCGAACTCATACGCTTTCGAGTTGCATCGCCACGGATTTAAGAGAACAGGCGCCTCTCCTGGCACAGTATCGAACACTTATTTCAGGCAGAACAATTAGTTTAAAATGGAACTATGTTTCGCATCTGGAGTTTCCTCTCTCACATGGTGGACCACTTAGTTTCGTCGAACTCATACGCTTTCGAGTTGCATCGCCACAGACTTAAGAGAACAGGCGCCTCTCCTGGCACAGAATCGAACACTTATTTCAGGCAGAACAATTAGTTTAAAATGGAACTATGTTTCGCGTCTGGAGTATCCTCTCTCACAAGGTCAACCATTTAATTTCGGGGAACACATACGGTTTCAAGTATCATCGCCAGGGATTTCAGAGAACAGGTGCTTCTCCTGGCACAGTATCGAACACTTATTTCAGACAAAACAATTAGTTTAAAATGGAACTATGTTTCGCATCTGGAGTATCCTCTCTCACAAGGTAAACCACTTAGTTTCGTCAAACACATACGGTTTCGAGCGTCATCGCCACACAGTTCAGAGAACAGGCGCTTCTCCTGGCACCTTATCGAACACTTAGTTTCAGACAGAACAATTAGTTTAAAATGGAACTATGTTTCGCATCTGGAGTATCCTCTCTCACAAGGTCAACCACTTAGTTTCGTCGAACTCATACGCTTTCGAGTTGCATCGCTACGGATTTAAGAGAACAGGCGCCTCTCCTGGCACAGTATCGAACACTTATTTCAGGCAGAACAATTAGTTTAAAATGGAACTATGTTTCGCATCTGGAGTTTCCTCTCTCACAAGGTGGACCACTTAGTTTCGTCGAACTCATACGCTTTCGAGTTGCATCGCCACAGACTTAAGAGAACAGGCGCCTCTCCTGGCACAGTATCGAACACTTATTTCAGGCAGAACAATTAGTTTAAAATGGAACTATGTTTCGCGTCTGGAGTATCCTCTCTCACAAGGTCAACCATTTAATTTCGGGGAACACATACGGTTTCAAGTATCATCGCCAGGGATTTCAGAGAACAGGTGCTTCTCCTGGCACAGTATCGAACACTTATTTCAGACAAAACAATTAGTTTAAAATGGAACTATGTTTCGCATCTGGAGTATCCTCTCTCACAAGGTAAACCACTTAGTTTCGTCAAACACATACGGTTTCGAGCGTCATCGCCACACAGTTCAGAGAACAGGCGCTTCTCCTGGCACCTTATCGAACACTTAGTTTCAGACAGAACAATTAGTTTAAAATGGAACTATGTTTCGCATCTGGAGTATCCTCTCTCACAAGGTCAACCACTTAGTTTCGTCGAACTCATACGCTTTCGAGTTGCATCGCCACAGACTTAAGAGAACAGGCGCCTCTCCTGGCACAGTATCGAACACTTATTTCAGGCAGAACAATTAGTTTAAAATGGAAATATATTTCGCATTTGGAGTTTCCTCTCTCACAAGGTCGGCCACTTAGTTTCGTCGAACACATACGGTTTCGAGTAGTATCGCCACAGATTTCGCAGAACGGGAGTTTCTCCTGGCACAGTATCGAACACTTAGTTTCAGATAGAACAATTAGTTTAAAATGCAACTATGTTTCGCATCTGGAGTTTCCTCTCTCACAAGGTCGGCCACTTAGTTTCGTCGAACATATACGGTTTCGAGTGGTATCGCCACAGATTTCAGAGAACAGGCGCTTCTCCTGGCACAGTATCGAACACTTAGCTTCAGATGGAACAATTAGTTTTAAATGGAACTAAGTTTCGCATCTGGAGTTTCCTCTTTCACAAGGCGACCACTTAGTTTCGTCGAACACAGACGGTTTCGATTGGCATCGCCACAGATTTCAGAGAACAGGCGCTTCTCCTGGCACAGTATCGAACACTTAGTTTCAGATGGAACAATTAGTTTTAAAGGGAACTAAGTTTCGCATCTGGAGTTTCCTCTTTCACAAAGCGACCACTTAGTTTCGTCGAACACATACGGTTTCGAGTGGCATCGCCACAGATTTCAGAGAACAGGCGCTTCTCCCGGCACAGTATCGAACACTTAGTTACAGATAGAACAATTAGTTTTAAATGGAACTGAATTTCGCATCTGGAGTTTCCCCTCTCACAAGGTCGACGACTTAGTTTCGTCGAACACATACGGTTTCGAGTGGCATCGCCACAGATTTCAGAGAACAGGCGCTTCTCCTGGCACAGTATCGGACACATAGTTTCAGATGGAACAATCAGTTTTAAATGGAACTAAGTTTCGCATCTGGAGTTTCCTCTTTCACAATGCAACCACTTAGGTTCGTCGAACAGAGACGGTTTCGATTGGCATCGCCACAGATTTCAGAGAACAGGCGCTTCTCCTGGCACAGTATCGAACACTTAGCTTCAGATGGAACAATTAGTTTTAAATGGAACTATGTTTCGCATCTGGAGTTTCCTCTTTCACAAGGCGACCACTTAGTTTCGTCGAACACAGACGGTTTCGATTGGCATCGCCACATATTTCAGAGAACAGGCGCTTCTCCTGGTACAGCATCGAACACTTAGTGTCAGATAGGATTATTAATTTAAAATGAACTAAGTTTCGCAATCTGGAGTTTCCTCTCTCACAAGCTCGGCCACTTAGTTTCGTCGATCACATAAGGTTTCTAGTGGCATCGCCACAGATTTCAGAGAACAGGCGCTTCTCCTGGCACAGTATCGAACACTTAGGTTTCAGATGGAACATTTAGTTTAAAATAGAACTATGTTTCGCATCTGGAGTATCCTCTCTCACAAGGTCGACCACTTAGTTTCGTCGAACACATACGGCTTCGAGTGGCATCGCCACACATTTCAGAGAACAGGAGCTTCTCCTGGCACAGTATCGAACACTTAGTTTCAGACAGAACAATTAGTTTAAAATGGAACTATGTTTCGCATCTGGAGTATCCTCTCTCACAAGGTCAACCACTTAGTTTCGTCGAACTCATACGCTTTCGAGTTGCATCGCCACGGATTTAAGAGAACAGGCGCCTCTCCTGGCACAGTATCGAACACTTATTTCAGGCAGAACAATTAGTTTAAAATGGAACTATGTTTCGCATCTGGAGTTTCCTCTCTCACAAGGTGGACCACTTAGTTTCGTCGAACTCATACGCTTTCGAGTTGCATCGCCACAGACTTAAGAGAACAGGCGCCTCTCCTGGCACAGTATCGAACACTTATTTCAGGCAGAACAATTAGTTTAAAATGGAACTATGTTTCGCGTCTGGAGTATCCTCTCTCACAAGGTCAACCATTTAATTTCGGGGAACACATACGGTTTCAAGTATCATCGCCAGGGATTTCAGAGAACAGGTGCTTCTCCTGGCACAGTATCGAACACTTATTTCAGACAAAACAATTAGTTTAAAATGGAACTATGTTTCGCATCTGGAGTATCCTCTCTCACAAGGTAAACCACTTAGTTTCGTCAAACACATACGGTTTCGAGCGTCATCGCCACACAGTTCAGAGAACAGGCGCTTCTCCTGGCACCTTATCGAACACTTAGTTTCAGACAGAACAATTAGTTTAAAATGGAACTATGTTTCGCATCTGGAGTATCCTCTCTCACAAGGTCAACCACTTAGTTTCGTCGAACTCATACGCTTTCGAGTTGCATCGCTACGGATTTAAGAGAACAGGCGCCTCTCCTGGCACAGTATCGAACACTTATTTCAGGCAGAACAATTAGTTTAAAATGGAACTATGTTTCGCATCTGGAGTTTCCTCTCTCACAAGGTGGACCACTTAGTTTCGTCGAACTCATACGCTTTCGAGTTGCATCGCCACAGACTTAAGAGAACAGGCGCCTCTCCTGGCACAGTATCGAACACTTATTTCAGGCAGAACAATTAGTTTAAAATGGAACTATGTTTCGCGTCTGGAGTATCCTCTCTCACAAGGTCAACCATTTAATTTCGGGGAACACATACGGTTTCAAGTATCATCGCCAGGGATTTCAGAGAACAGGTGCTTCTCCTGGCACAGTATCGAACACTTATTTCAGACAAAACAATTAGTTTAAAATGGAACTATGTTTCGCATCTGGAGTATCCTCTCTCACAAGGTAAACCACTTAGTTTCGTCAAACACATACGGTTTCGAGCGTCATCGCCACACAGTTCAGAGAACAGGCGCTTCTCCTGGCACCTTATCGAACACTTAGTTTCAGACAGAACAATTAGTTTAAAATGGAACTATGTTTCGCATCTGGAGTATCCTCTCTCACAAGGTCAACCACTTAGTTTCGTCGAACTCATACGCTTTCGAGTTGCATCGCCACAGACTTAAGAGAACAGGCGCCTCTCCTGGCACAGTATCGAACACTTATTTCAGGCAGAACAATTAGTTTAAAATGGAACTATGTTTCGCATCTGGAGTTTCCTCTCTCACAAGGTGGACCACTTAGTTTCGTCGAACACATACGGTTTCGAGTAGCATCGCCACTGATTTCAGAGAACAGGCGCTTCTCCTGGCACAGTATCGAACACTTAGTTTCAGATAGAACAATTAGTTTAAAATGGAACTAAGTTTCGCATCTCGAGTTTCCTCTTCCACAAGGTCGACCACTTATTTTCGTCGAACACATACGGTTTGGGGTAGCATCGTCACAGTTTTCAGAGAACAGTCACTTCTCCTGGCACAGTATCGAACACTTAGTCTCAGATAGAACAATTAGTTTAAAATAGAACTATGTTTCGCATCTGGAGTATCCTCTCTCACAAGGTCGACCACTTAGTTTCGTCGAACACATACGGTTTCGAGTGGCATCGCCACACATTTCAGAGAACAGGAGCTTCTCCTGGCACAGTATCGAACACTTAGTTTCAGACAGAACAATTAGTTTAAAATGGAACTATGTTTCGCATCTGGAGTATCCTCTCTCACAAGGTCAACCACTTAGTTTCGTCGAACACATACGCTTTCGAGTTGCATCGCCAAAGTTTAAGAGAAGAGGCGCTTCTCCTGGCACAGTATCGGACACAGAGTTTCGGTTAGAACAATTAGTTTAAAATGGAACTAAGTTTCGCATCTGGAGTTTCCTCTCTCACAAGGTCGACCATTTAGATTCGTCGAACACATACGGTTTGGGGTAGCATCGTCACAGTTTTCAGAGAACAGTCACTTCTCCTGGCACAGTATCGAACACTTAGTCTCAGATAGAACAATTAGTTTAAAATAGAACTATGTTTCGCATCTGGAGTATCCTCTCTCACAAGGTCGACCACTTAGTTTCGTCGAACACATACGGTTTCGAGTGGCATCGCCACACATTTCAGAGAACAGGAGCTTCTCCTGGCACAGTATCGAACACTTAGTTTCAGACAGAACAATTAGTTTAAAATGGAACTATGTTTCGCATCTGGAGTATCCTCTCTCACAAGGTCAACCACTTAGTTTCGTCGAACTCATACGCTTTCGAGTTGCATCGCCACGGATTTAAGAGAACAGGCGCCTCTCCTGGCACAGTATCGAACACTTATTTCAGGCAGAACAATTAGTTTAAAATGGAACTATGTTTCGCATCTGGAGTTTCCTCTCTCACAAGGTGGACCACTTAGTTTCGTCGAACACAAACGGTTTCGAGTAGCATCGCCACTGATTTCAGAGAACAGGCGCTTCTCCTGGCACAGTATCGAACACTTAGTTTCAGATAGAACAATTAGTTTAAAATGGAACTAAGTTTCGCATCTGGAGTTTCCTCTTCCACAAGGTCGACCACTTATTTTCGTCGAACACATACGGTTTGGGGTAGCATCGTCACAGTTTTCAGAGAACAGTCACTTCTCCTGGCACAGTATCGAACACTTAGTCTCAGATAGAACAATTAGTTTAAAATAGAACTATGTTTCGCATTTGGAGTATCCTCTCTCACAAGGTCGACCACTTAGTTTCGTCGAACACATACGGTTTCGAGTGGCATCGCCACACATTTCAGAGAACAGGAGCTTCTCCTGGCACAGTATCGAACACTTAGTTTCAGACAGAACAATTAGTTTAAAATGGAACTATGTTTCGCATCTGGAGTATCCTCTCTCACAAGGTCAACCACTTAGTTTCGTCGAACACATACGCTTTCGAGTTGCATCGCCAAAGTTTAAGAGAACAGGCGCTTCTCCTGGCACAGTATCGGACACAGAGTTTCGGTTAGAACAATTAGTTTAAAATGGAACTAAGTTTCGCATCTGGAGTTTCCTCTCTCACAAGGTCGACCATTTAGATTCGTCGAACACATACGGTTTGGGGTAGCATCGTCACAGTTTTCAGAGAACAGTCACTTCTCCTGGCACAGTATCGAACACTTAGTCTCAGATAGAACAATTAGTTTAAAATGGAACTAAGTTTCGCATCTGGAGTTTCCTCTCTCACAAGGTCGACCACTTAGTTTCGTCGAACACATACGGTTTCGAGTAGCATCGCCACAGATTTCAGAGAACAGGCGCTTCTCATGGCACAGTATCGAACATTTAGTTTCAGATGGTACATTTAGTGCAAAATTGAACTATGTTTCGCATCTGGAGTTTCATCTCTCACAAGGTCGACCACTTAGTTTCGCCGAACGCATACGGTTTCGAGTGGTATCGCCACAGATTTCAGAGAGCAGGCGCTACTCCTGGCACAGTAACGAACACTTTCAGATAGAACAATGAGTTTAAAATGGAACTAAGTTCCGCATCTGGAGCTTCTTCTCTCACAAGGTCGACAACTTAGTTTCGTCGAACACATACGGTTTCGAGTGGCATCGCCACACATTTCAGAGAACAGGCGCTACTCCTGGCACAGTATTGAACACTTAGTTTCAGATAAAACAATTAGTTTAAAATGGAACTAAGTTTCGCATCTGGAGTTTCCTCTCTCTAAATGTCGACCACTTAGTTTCGTCGAACACCTACGGTTTCGGGTGGTATCGCCACAGATTTCAGAGAACAGGCGTTTATCCTGGCACACTATCGAACACTTAGTTCCAGATAGAACAATTAGTTTAAAATGGCACTAAATTTCGCGTCTGGAGTTTCCTCTCTCACAAGGTCGACCACTTAGTTTCGTCGAACACATACGGTTTCGAGTAGCATCGCCACAGATTTCAGAGAACAGGCGCTTCTCATGGCACAGTATCGAACATTTAGTTTCAGATGGTACATTTAGTGCAAAATTGAACTATGTTTCGCATCTGGAGTTTCATCTCTCACAAGGTCGACCACTAAGTTTCGCCGAACGCGTACGGTTTCGAGTGGTATCGCCACAGATTTCAGAGAGCAGGCGCTACTCCTGGCACAGTAACGAACACTTTCAGATAGAACAATGAGTTTAAAATGGAACTAAGTTCCGCATCTGGAGCTTCTTCTCTCACAAGGTCGACAACTTAGTTTCGTCGAACACATACGGTTTCGAGTGGCATCGCCACACATTTCAGAGAACAGGCGCTACTCCTGGCACAGTATTGAACACTTAGTTTCAGATAAAACAATTAGTTTAAAATGGAACTAAGTTTCGCATCTGGAGTTTCCTCTCTCTAAATGTCGACCACTTAGTTTCGTCGAACACCTACGGTTTCGGGTGGTATCGCCACAGATTTCAGAGAACAGGCGTTTATCCTGGCACACTATCGAACACTTAGTTCCAGATAGAACAATTAGTTTAAAATGGCACTAAATTTCGCGTCTGGAGTTTCCTCTCTCACCATGTCGACCACTCAGTTTCGTCGAACACATAGGTTTTCGAGTTCTATCGTCACAGATTTCGCCGAGCGGGAGTTTCTCCTGGCACAGTATCAACCACTCAGTTTTGTCGAACACATACGGTTTCGAGTAGCATCTCCACAGATTTCAGAGAACAGGCGCCTCTCCTGCCACAGTAACGAACACTTAGTTTCAGATAGGACAATTAGTTTAAAATGGAACTAAGTTTCGCATCTGGAGATACCTCTCTCACAAGGTCGACTACTTAGTTTCGCCGAACAAATACGGTTTCGAGTGGCATCGCCACAGATTTCAGAGAACAGGCGTTCATCGTGGCACACTATCGAACACTTAGTTCCAGATAGAACAATTAGTTTAAAATGGAACTAAGTTTCGGATCTGGAGATACATCTCTCACAAGGTCGACTACTTAGTTTCGTCGAACACATACGGTTTCGAGTGGCATCGCCACAGATTTCAGAGAACAGGCGCTTCTGCTGGCACAGTATCGAACACTTTCAGATAGAACAATTAGTTTAAAGTGGAACTAAGTTTCACATCTGGAGTTTCCTCGCTCACCATGTCGACCACTCAGTTTCGTGGAACACATACCGTTTCGAGTGTTATCGCCACAGGTTTCACAGAACGGGCGCTTCTCCTGGCACAGTATCGAACACTTATTTTCAGATAGAACAATTAGTTTAAAATGGAACTAAGTTTCGCATCTGGAGTTTCCTCTCTCTAAATGTCGACCACTTAGTTTCGTCGAACACCTACGGTTTCGGGTGGTATCGCCACAGATTTCAGAGAACAGGCGTTTATCCTGGCACACTATCGAACACTTAGTTCCAGATAGAACAATTAGTTTAAAATGGCACTAAATTTCGCGTCTGGAGTTTCCTCTCTCACCATGTCGACCACTCAGTTTCGTCGAACACATAGGTTTTCGAGTTCTATCGTCACAGATTTCGCCGAGCGGGAGTTTCTCCTGGCACAGTATCAACCACTCAGTTTTGTCGAACACATACGGTTTCGAGTAGCATCTCCACAGATTTCAGAGAACAGGCGCCTCTCCTGCCACAGTAACGAACACTTAGTTTCAGATAGAACAATTAGTTTAAAATGGAACTAAGTTTCGCATCTGGAGATACCTCTCTCACAAGGTCGACTACTTAGTTTCGTCGAACACATACGGTTTCGAGTAGCATCTCCACAGATTTCAGAGAACAGGCGCCTCTCCTGCCACAGTAACGAACACTTAGTTTCAGATAGAACAATTAGTTTAAAATGGAACTAAGTTTCGCATCTGGAGATACCTCTCTCACAAGGTCGACTACTTAGTTTCGCCGAACAAATACGGTTTCGAGTGGCAACGCCACAGATTTCAGAGAACAGGCGCTTCTCCTGGCACAGTATCAGACACATAGTTTCAGATAGAACAATTAGTTTAAAATGGAACTAAGTTTCGCATCTGGAGTGTCCTCTCCCACAAGGTCGACCACTTAGTTTCCTCGAACACATACGGTTTGGAGTAGCATCGTCACAGAATTCAGAGAACAGGCACTTGTCCTGGCACAGTATCGAACACTTAGTCTCAGATAGAACAATTAATTTAAAATGGAACTATGTTTCGCATCTGGAGTATCCTCTCTCACAAGGTCCACCACTTAGTTTCGTCGAACACATACGGTTTCGAGCGGCATCGCCACACATTTCAGAGAACAGGCGCTTCTCCTGGCACAGTATCGAACACTTAGTATCAGATAGAACAATTAGTTTAAAATGGATCTATGTTTCGCATCTGGAGTGTCCTCTCTCACAAGGTCGACCACTTAGTTTCATCGAACACATACGGTTTCGAGTGGCATCGCCAGAGATTTCAGAGAACAGGCGCTTCTCCTGGCACAGTATCGAACACTTAGTTACAGATAGAACAATTAGTTTTAAATGGAACTGGGTTTCGCATCTGGAGTTTCCTCTCTCACAAGGTCCACCACTTAGTTTGGTCGAACACATACGGTTTCGAGTGGCATCGCCACACATTTCAGAGAACAGGCGCTTCTCCTGGCACATAGTTTCAGATAGAACAATTAGTTTCAAATGTTACTATGTTTCGCATCTGGAGTTTCCTCTCTCACAAGGTCGGCCACTTAGTTTCGTCGAACACATACGGTTTCGAGTGGCATCGCCACAGATTTCAGAGAACAGGCGCTCCTCCTGGCACAGTATCGGACACATAGTTTCAGATGGAACAATCAGTTTTAAATGGAACTAAGTTTCGCATCTGGAGTTTCCTCTCTCACAAGGTCGACCACTAAGTTTCGCCGAACGCGTACGGTTTCGAGTGGTATCGCCACAGATTTCAGAGAGCAGGCGCTACTCCTGGCACAGTAACGAACACTTTCAGATAGAACAATGAGTTTAAAATGGAACTAAGTTCCGCATCTGGAGCTTCTTCTCTCACAAGGTCGACAACTTAGTTTCGTCGAACACATACGGTTTCGAGTGGCATCGCCACACATTTCAGAGAACAGGCGCTACTCCTGGCACAGTATTGAACACTTAGTTTCAGATAAAACAATTAGTTTAAAATGGAACTAAGTTTCGCATCTGGAGTTTCCTCTCTCTAAATGTCGACCACTTAGTTTCGTCGAACACCTACGGTTTCGGGTGGTATCGCCACAGATTTCAGAGAACAGGCGTTTATCCTGGCACACTATCGAACACTTAGTTCCAGATAGAACAATTAGTTTAAAATGGCACTAAATTTCGCGTCTGGAGTTTCCTCTCTCACCATGTCGACCACTCAGTTTCGTCGAACACATAGGTTTTCGAGTTGTATCGTCACAGATTTCGCCGAGCGGGAGTTTCTCCTGGCACAGTATCAACCACTCAGTTTTGTCGAACACATACGGTTTCGAGTAGCATCTCCACAGATTTCAGAGAACAGGCGCCTCTCCTGCCACAGTAACGAACACTTAGTTTCAGATAGGACAATTAGTTTAAAATGGAACTAAGTTTCGCATCTGGAGATACCTCTCTCACAAGGTCGACTACTTAGTTTCGCCGAACAAATACGGTTTCGAGTGGCATCGCCACAGATTTCAGAGAACAGGCGTTCATCGTGGCACACTATCGAACACTTAGTTCCAGATAGAACAATTTGTTTAAAATGGAACTAAGTTTCGGATCTGGAGATACATCTCTCACAAGGTCGACTA